>CAUYUJ010020878.1:82358-115880 GCA_963575745.1 Prorocentrum cordatum | reverse complement strand
CCCTCCCCTCCGCAAGAGGAGTGGACCCCGGGCTCCACGCAGAGGCTGCGGCCCTCGCTCGGCGGCCCCTCGCGCCTGCCGCCCATCGGCTCCGGCAAGAAGGCGCCGCCGCTGCCCGCCGCGCCGCCCCGGCTGCCGCCCGTGGACCCGGGCCCGCTGTCGCGGCTCCCGCCGATGCCGCCGGCGCCGCCAGCGCCGGCGCCGCCGGCGCTCCTCGCGGGTCGCGAGCCCGAAGCCCTCCGCGCCCAGCCAGAGGAGCGGAGGAGGAGGAGGAGGAGGCGGAGGAGGAGGCGGAGGAGTAGGAGGAGGCGGAGGAGGAGGAGGAGGAGGAGGCGGACCCAGGTATTTCAGGCAACCTTTTCGCCCCAAAAGGTTGCCTGAAATACCGGCCATTTTGGGCTGATCCGCGGGTGAGAAAATACAGCTCGGCGACCTCGAAGAGGTGCGAGCTGGCAATGTTATTGCGGGGCGGCCACTGGGCGGCAATATTGTAAGACATCCTGCCGCCCGATGTTGGGCGACATGGGCTCACGAGCAGTATGTTCCTGGAGGCCTCGTCGGGAACATAGTAAAGTTCATATTGAAGTTCATGTGCGGTTCAGTTCCCCCTCCCTTCCTGCCTCCCCCGCGCCTTGCCTCCGACGGGCGCGCGGGCGCGCCGAAGGGAGGGGCCGGGTGGCGCACAGCCCTCCGCCCCGCGCCCGTCTCCTCCGCCTTCCGGTTCCTTCCTGCCCCCTCCTCCCTCGCGTCCTCCTCCTCGTCGCTGCTTCTTTCTGGAGGGGGGGGGCCCTGCCGCGGGCACTCGGGTGGTCCTTGGCCTTCCACCCTGGTGTCGACGAACAACTCACGATTGGACCCCCCCCCCTTGTCCTGTTGCACTGGACTTCGGCCGGCACGCCTGGCCCCAGTGGTCACCACGCCCAAAACGGGCGTGGTGCTGGGGCCGCGGATTCAGCCGGAGGAGTAGGAGGAGGACGGAGGAGGAGGAGGAGGAGGAGGAGGAGGAGGAGGAGGAGGAGGAGGAGGAGGAGGAGGAGGAGGAGGAGGAGGAGGATACGGGAGGAGGAGGAGGAGGAGGAGGAGGAGGAGGAGGGAGGAGGAGGAGGAGGAGGAGGAGGAGGAGGAGGAGGAGGGGGAGAAGCAGGAGGCGGAGGACTGGGGTCAGCCGTCGCACCCCCCCCCCGACGTCGTTGTGCACGCCGAGTCGTGTTTGACGATCCGAGGGGCCCGCACAAGGGTCCCCCAGTGACCGAACACAGCGACACGTTTCCCATCGCTATTTTTAGGTCGGGCCAAACATACCCCCAACATAGTCCAAACATAGTCCAAAAATAGTATGGGTACTAAAAAAACATGTTTGGATCTTTGGGGGCATTCCAAAGTTTGTATATTTATATATATATAGTGTCGAAAATCCCCCTGTAGGATGACAGGCCCGACTTAACGTTATTTCCTCACCAACCGAGGGGGTCTGGCCCTGAGTTCCGACGTCTCGGAAAGATTGAGCCATCGTGAGAAATCGCGGCTGGAGCTCCTGACCCCATCTTCTTGCGCCATGCTTCGAGGCGGATCGACGTGTGAGGGCCACGGGGCCCGTGACTGGGCGAAGGCGCCCAGCTCGAAGAAGTTGTCGACCACACGTAGGACAGACCCTTTGCCGGAGTGGCCTTTGGTGCGGGCCCTTTTTGGTCCCCCGATCGCCGCACGCGATGCGACAGGGGCGCCTTTTCTCGCTTGGGCTTTGCCCCCCCCCCCCGTGGCTCCCCGAGAGCCGCGCACCACAGGTCACTCCTGCCTAGGGTCACTCTAGCGTGTAGCCGAAGTCGGGCCGCTGGGCTCCCACGGGGAGTCGGCTGGCGCCCCCGCGAGGAGAGCGACCAATGGCTGAGCGAGGCCGCCCTGGCGGCCGTGCCGCCAGCCCTGGGCAGCAGGCGGTTCGGCGCCGGCGCCGCGCGCGAGGCCGCCGCCAACAGGCCCATGGCGCTCGCGGCGGAGGGCGGCAGCGGAACGCCCGGCGCCTCGCAGGTGCCGCTCCGCGATCGCCTCGCCTTCCCTTCCTCCTCCTCCTCCTCCTCCTCCTCCTCCTCCTCCTCCTCCTCCTCCTCCTCCTCCTCCTCCTCCTCCCCCTCCTTTTTTTTCCTCCTCTCCTCCTCCTCTTCCTCCTCCTCCTCCTCCTCCTCCCTCCTCCCTCCTCCTCCTCCTCCTCCGTTCCTGTTTCCCTTCTCCCCCTCCTCCTCCTCCTCCCTCCTCCCCCTACTCTTCCTAATTCTCCTCCTCCTCCTCTCCTCCTACTCATCCCTCCTCCCCTCCTCCTCTCCTCCTCCTCCTCCCCTCCCCTCTCACTCCTCCTCCTCTCTCCTCCTCCCCCTACCTCCGTCCTCCTCCTCTCTCCTCCTACCTCCTTCTTCTCCTTCCCGCCTTCTCCTCCTCCTCATCCTCATCCCTATCATCATCCTCCTCATCCCCCCCTCCCCCTCCTTCACATCTACTCCGCCTCCCTCCCTCCTCCTCCCTTCCCTCATCCTACTCCTTATCTAATCATCATCTCATCCTCATCCTCATCCTCCTCATCCCCCTCCTCCTCCTCCTCCTCCTCCTCCTCCTTCTCCTCCTCCTCCTGCTCCTCCTCCTCCGGTCATAGCTCGGCCTCGCACGAGCGAGGTTTCGAGGCTCGAGGATTGGGAGCGGTCTCTCGTCGCTCTCGGCGGCCCTTTCCCGCCTCGGGATGCCTTCCAGCGGTTGCGCCTCTGCGAGAGTGTTCTGGGGGTGCCCGGATTGTCTCGAAGGGCCTGGTCGAGGCCCGAGATATGGACCGCAAGCCGCTCGGCTCCCATTCTTGTTCTACACCTGTCTCAAGGACTCCCAGATGGGGTCGGAGCAGATAATATCGTAGGATCGCGCCGCATCCCCGATGCATCGTCGATGCGGTTCGATGTGGAGCCCGTGTTTCCCCACGCCGACGTCGCCGTTACATCGCCGATGTATCGTTTATGCATCGCCGATGCATCGCTGATAACCCTGTGCTCCCGATAATAATCCCCTGGGGATAATAAAGTACAGGGCTCTGGCGGGGATAATCCACGATTTTCCCGGCGGGTGATG
Organism: Prorocentrum cordatum; assembly: GCA_963575745.1. Lineage (NCBI taxonomy): Eukaryota > Dinophyceae > Prorocentrales > Prorocentraceae > Prorocentrum > Prorocentrum cordatum. The sequence continues at coordinate 112,778 of CAUYUJ010020878.1, read as the reverse complement.
ATGACGACGACGACGACGACGACGACGACGACGACGACGACGACGACGACGACGACGACGACGACGACGACGACGACGACGACGACGACGACAACGACGACGATGATGATGATGATGATGATGGTGATGATGATGATGATCATGATCATGATCATGATGATGATGATGATGATGTTGATGTTGATGATGATGTTGATGACGATGATGATGCTGATTATGATGACGATGTTGATGCTGCTTCTGATGATGATGATGATGATCCTGGGCGCTCGTGTAGACTGACCTTGTAGATCGTGGCGGAAGGCTGACTCGACAGATCTTGAGCCTGGGCGCTTGTGTAGACTGACCTTGTAGATAGTAGTAGTCGTAGTCGTATTACTAGTAGTAGTAGTCGTAGTAGTAGTAGTAGTAGTAGTAGTAGTAGTAGTCGTAGTAGTAGTAGTAGTTGTTGTTGTTGTAGTAGTAGTAGTAGTCGTAGTAGCCGAAGTAGTCGAAGTAGTCGTAGTAGTAGTAGTAGTAGTAGTAGTAGTAGTAGTAGTAGTAGCAGTAGTAGTAGTAGTAGTAGTAGCAGTAGTAGTAGCAGCAGCAGTAGCAGCAGTAGTCGAGGTAGTAGTAGTCGTAGTAGTTGTAGTAGCAGTAGTAGTAGTAGTAGTAGTAGTAGTAGTAGTTTGTAAGTATTTTAGTAGTCGTATAGTAGTAGTAGTAGTAGAGGTAGTAAGAGTAGTTAGTAGGCGTAGTAGTAGTAGTATAGTAGTAGTGTAGTAGTAGTAGTTGTAGTAGTAGTAGTAGTAGTCTCGTAAGTAGTAGTAGTCGTAGTAGTCGTTAGTAGTAGTAGTAGTAGTAGTAGCAGCCAGCAGTAGTAGTAGTAGTCGTAGTAGTAGTAGTAGGTAGTAGTAGCAGTAGTAGGTAGTAGTAGTAGGTAATAGATAGCAGTGTAGTAGTTAGTAGTAGTAGTAGTAGAGTAGTCGTAGTCGTAGTCGTTAGTTGTTGTAGCATTAGTCGTCGAAGTGTCGTCGTTATCAGTTAGCAATTAGGTGGTTAGCGCTAGTAGTAGTAGTAGTAGTAGTAGTAGTAGTAGTAGTAGTATTAGTAGCAGCAGCAGCAGCAGCAGCAGCAGCAGCAGCAGCAGCAGCAGTAGTAGTAGTAGTAGTAGTAGTAGTAGTAGTAGTAGTAGTAGTGGTGGTGGTGGTAGTAGTAGTAGTAGTAGTAGTAGTAGTAGTAGTAGTCGTAGTAGTAGTAGTAGTAGTAGTAGGTCGTAGTAGTAGTAGTAGTAGTAGTAGTAGTAGCAGAAATAGTAGTAGTAGTAGTAGTAGTAGTCGTCGTTCGTCGTTCGTCGTCGTCGTGGTCGTCTCGTCGTCGTAGTAGTAGTAGGTAGTAGTAGTAGTAGTAGTCGTAGTAGTAGTAGTGTAGTAGTAGTTCTAGTAGTAGTGGTCGTGTAGTAGTAGTAACAGTAGTAGTAGTAGTAGTAGTCGTAGTAGAGTAGTAGTAGCGCTAGTAGTTATAGTAGTATAGTAGTTTAGTTAGTAGTAGTAGTAGTAGTAGTAGTAGTAGTATTTATTAGTAGCAGCAGCAGCCAGTTAGTAGTAGTAGCAGTAGTCGTAGTAGTCGTAGTCGTAGTAGTATCGAGGTGTAGTAGTCGAGTTAGTAGTAGTCGTAGTTAGCAGTAGTAGTTCAGTATTAGTAGTAGGTTAGTAGTAGTAGTTATAGTAGTAGGTCGTAGTAGTAGTAGTAGTAGTAGTATAGTAGTAGTGGATAGTAGCAGTGGACAGTGGTAGTAGCAGTGGAAGTAGTAGTAGTAGTAGTAGTAGTAGTAGTAGTAGCAGTAGTAGTAGTAGTAGCAGTAGTAGTAGTAGTAGTAGTAGGAGTAGGAGTAGGAGTAGGAGTAGGAGTAGGAGTAGGAGTAGGAGTAGGAGCAGCAGCAGCAGCAGCAGCAGCAGCAGCAGCAGCAGTAGGAGTAGTAGTAGTAGTAGTAGTAGTAGTAGTAGTAGTCGTAATCGTAGTCGTAGTCGTAGTCGTAGTCGTAGTAGTTGTAGTCGTCGTCGTTGTCGTCGTCGTCGTCGTAGTAGTAGTAGTAGTACTACTACTACTACTACTACTACTCGAAGGAAGGAAGGATAATGGTGGGAGAAGGGAGAGAGCGGAGGATGGGCCAAGGTTCTTTGAGTCTGATTCCTTCGAGTCGTGTTCAATCTCGCATGTGGGGTGTGTGTGTCCATGGTGGGCAACTCCCGGGGAGAAAGCAAACCCGGGATACAGAAGTTCGGGACGGGGGGGGGGGCGAGGGGAGGAGGGGGAGAAGGGAGAGGCCATGCCGCACGTTCGTGGCTAGGGACAACTGAACTGGCTCCCATAGCCCTGCGGCACGCTCGTGAACTGGTGAGACCACCATTGCCATGCTCAGCGTATGTGATGCTGTTGCTAGTCAGAATGAGATGACAGCAACTTCGGTTCGCAACTTCCCCTGGGGATCATCGAGTTCGGCCTCGCCGCCCCTCTCCGCACTTAAATCCTATTGGCACGGGACACATCAGATAGAGGGGGTACAGGGGGGGTCATGATTTATTATCGGGGGCACTGGGTTACATCGGCAAAGCATTGGCTATGCGGCGCGATCCTTCGACCCCATCTCCTCCTCCTCCTCCTCCTCCTCCTCCTCCTCATCCTCCTCCTCCACAATTTCTCAATATGAATACTACTCTCCCTCTTCCCCCGATGACGGCCTGAATGTAGCCGACCCCCCCCCCCCGCGTACCGTTTTTGACACACATGATTCCCGGGAGTTGGGTTTTCGCCTGCGTTTTTTTCAAAATGCTGCTCTCGCTGGGGCGCTGGCCTCATTTCTGCTCCCGAATCGTTCCGAATCGTGCTCCCGCTGCAGCGTGGGCCTCATGTTCGGATCGGTGTTTTGCCTCCGTCGTTCAGGATGGCGTTCTCGCCCCAGCGCGGGCCTCTTTCTCGCGCGCCCATCCGCCCGCCACCACCGCGCCGCACCACGCCCCGCCCCGCCGCACGCACACCCACCGCCACTTCCACCCACCAACGCACGCACGCACGCACGCGCACCACCACCGCGCACCGCCACCACCACCGCACTACCCCACCCACCACCACCACGCTACACCGCGTCACACCACATCACACGCGCGCACACACACGCACACACGCACGCACGCACGCACGCACGCACGCACGCACACACACACACACACACACACACACACACACACACACACACACACACACACACACACACACACACACACACACACACACACACACACTCACACACACTCACACACACACACCACCACCGCCACCACCATCACCGCCATCACGCACGTACGAACCTGGCCCACCACCAAACCACCAAGACGCCACACCACGTCACACCACAGCACACGCGCACACACGCACACACACACACATACACACCACCACCACAACAACCACAACCACGCACACACGCACGCACGCACGCGCACCACCACCCACTACGCACACGCGCGCGGAGCCACAGGTCCGCTACGACACGCGTCCGCGGATAAAGAACATCAGCGCCATGGTAAGGGATGGGAGGGAGGGGTAGGATGTCAGATGTTGACGCGAGCGCACCTAACTTGTCCTCCTCCTCCTCGTCCTCCTCCTCCTCCTCCTCCTCCTCTCACTCGTTCTCCTCCTCCTCCTTCTCCTCCTCCTCCTCCCCCTCCTCCCCCTCCTCCTCCCTCTCCCCGTGCCCCCCTCGCAGAGGTGCCCTCGCCCGCGAGCGGGGCGGGTCCCGTGGGCGCCGCAGACGGCGGCGGCTCCGCGCAGCAGGGGGAGGCGGCACACGCAAAGGCGCCGAGGGGGGTGACAGGGCTCATGAGCGGCGCCCACGAGGCAGGGTCCACGTTGGTGCTCGTTTCTCTCTGCACTGTTCTGCCGCTCGGCGTGGGCCCTCGCACCCCCCCCCTCCTCGCCCCCCCCCCTCCCCCATGGAGTAGAGACCTTGGCTGTTGTTTGGCGCCTGCTGCAGGCAGGTGGGGACCCTCCCCCACAGGACGTTTTGTTGCGAACAATCGCGCTAGGCAGAGGTTTGGAGCCCGACCCCCCCCTCCCCCCCCCTCCGTCCAATGTCGAAATGCTGGAAAAAACGCCCATTTGAATGCGGGCAAGATTTCCGTGCAGTCGGGCCGAGGTATAAGATCGAGGTCGGTTCGGGGAGGGTGCCTTGGTGTTCTTGGTGCTTGTTGGGTGCTCTTGTGCATCCTGGGGAGGGTATACATTTGGATATTAGTATGTGCGCTTTGGCCGACGAGGAGCCTCATGTTCTTGATGGATGCCTTTCTGGCCTACGTCCGACTGTAGCACCCGGGCGTCCGTGGTGTGTTCTCATCCACGACGCCTACAGCGAATCACCGCCGCCCATTGCCTTTTAGAATACGCCTATGCGGCCAAACGATTGGGCAACGCTTGGCCAAGTTATTATTGGACCACGCGTTCCCCCAGCAGTGGTGGAAACGCCCCGGGGAACACGTGCGGGGGGGAAGGGGAGGATGAGGAGGAGGGAAAAGTGGAGGAGGAGGAGGAGGAAGCCGCTTGGAAGCCTCCTGGGAGCTCCCTGGGTGCCTCTCGAACACTTCTTGGGGGTCTCTTTGGGCCTCTTGGGGATCTTTGGAGGTGTCGTGGGGGCCCCCTTGGCTGTCTTAAAGCGTCCCTGTCCCGTCTGACGCCGTCGGAGTCCGTCTTTTGGGCCTCTCTGGGCCGGCTTGGGGCCTCTCGGGGCGCTTCAGGCCATCTTGTAGGCCATGCTAACCGTCTTGGAGGCCATCTTGGACCTTCTTGGTGCCATCTTGGGGCCGTCTTGGGGGCCTCTTGGGCCGTCCTGGGGCCGTCTTGGAGGGCTCTTCGGCGCTCTTGGGGCCATCTTGGAGGCTCCTTGGTCGGACTCGGAGGCATATTGGAGCCATTGTTGGCCGTCTTGGTGTCTTCTTGTGCGAACATGGAGGCAACTTAGACCCCCTTAGGCCATCTTACAGGCCGTCTTGGGCCAATGTGACCATCTTAGATCGGGGATACGTAAGACTCGCGTAAGCCAGAACTTTGGTTTTCCGACGTTTTGTTGACGAGCGCGTCATGGATTTTAACGGTCCAGCTTCCGTAGGGTGTTTGCAGCGGGAGCTCGCGTCAAGTTTCAGATCGGGTCTCGTCATTTTTGTTTGATGGCCCCGTCAGGCCAGCCCGAGTCCCCATTTTTGTATGATGTCCCCGTCAGGCCAGCCCGAGTCCCCAGTACAGCCGACCCGCAGAGTAAGGATAGGCATCCCTCCCAAGGGTACCCTTGCCTCCTTGCTTCCTGGGTCCATCCTTGGACACGTTCGTTGGCCGCGCCCCGCTCGAACAGCTTCGAAGTGGACTTCCAAGGCCCTGGCATTCTTATCGCGCATCCTTACTCTGCGGGTTGACCCAGGAGTCACGCCTCCCCGATGGAAGCCACCTTGAGCCGTCTTTGGGTGTTTTCTGTGCGCGCCGTGCTCGGTCCGGGGGCCTGGCGGGTGGCCCGGCGAGCCGGGTCGAAGCCCCAGTCGGGAGCCTCGAGACGGGGGTCGGTGCAAACGGGGGTCAGCCAGGGCACCGGATCCTGCAGGACCCTGCGAAGACCCCTCTGGCTGACCCGGGTCAGCGAGCCGCTCGTGGCCGCGAGGCGGCCGCGCCTGTTGGCTGACCCGGGTTTGCGAAGACCTGCGTTGCAGTTTTTTGTTTCTTGCACTGCAGGTTTTTGCTTTCCTGCTGAGCCGGTCTGGATTGACCCGGGTCAGAAGGTCCCCGACCCAGGGAGAGTTGTTTCGGAAAAGAGCCAAAACAACCAACCTTCTGAGGTCCAGCGGTAGGCCGGGCCTGTCCCTGTGCAGGAGGAGTATTCCAGAACAGTCCAAACATAGTCTGGGGACAGCTTTTAGTATTTTTTGATCTTCGTGCTGCATGTTTGGCGTATTGCTTATTTTTCCTCCAAGCTCCGCCTGTAGGGGGACACGCCCGACCGAAGTCTATCGCGCCAGGCACCCCTATGATAAATCAGCAGGGGGCGGCGGATCGAAGACGCTCACGGCGAATCTCCGCCGCCACCTGCCTTCTGGAATCGCCCGTGTTGCCGAGCGTTGTGGCAAGAGCTCTGTAAGGCTATCGGACCATGTGTTCCTCCAGCCGTTGTAGAAACCTTCGGGAAACACTTGGGGGAGGATGACGGAGAATCAGGAGGAGGAGGAGGAGGAGGAGGAGGAGGAGGAGGAGGAGGGGGCATCTTGGGATCCTTTGGGGGGGGCACTCTTGGGGCCTCCTGGGGGCTTCTTGGGAGATTCTTGGGGGCATCTTGGGGGCCTCTTGGGGGCCTTGGGGAGCTTCTCTTTGGCCGTCTAAGGGAATTCCTGGCCCGTCTGACGCCGTCGGACGCCGTCTTTGAGGCCTCTCTGGGCCGGCTTGGGGCCCTGTTGGGGTGCTCTAGGCACTCGTGTGGGCCGTCTTGGAGGCCTCTTAAGCTATTTTGGGGCCATCGTGGAGGCCTCTTGTCCGCGGGCGATCTGCATGCACCGTACCGTGGCCACCTCCTCGGAGCATGCTTCATCATTGCCGATTTTTGCACGATAGTGGTGCAGGGTTCGTGGACTGACTTGCGACCGCATCCGCGCCGTTGGACATCCTCGCGGGGTCCAGCGGTTCTGCGGGTTTGGGGGGCCGAAGGATTTCTCTGAGAGGCCTTGTCATATGTAGGTCTCCGGGCGGTACGTCTAGGGAATGAAATCTATGCGCCGTACCGCGTTTGGTTTTCATCGACGGCCTTGGCATTGGCCGTCGAGTTGTCTCGTCGGCTCTCCTGGTCCGAGTGGGAGGCGTGCGCTTCGTCACTGGGCTCGCGAGCGGGCGGCGTGTCCACGCAATTGACAGTCGGCGACGCCAGGGGGGCCCTTTGAAATTTCGAGGCTCGGCACCGTGATCGAATCTCGTCCGTTTGGGGGGCCCCTCTGGGCCGACTTGGGGCCCTCGTGGAATGCCCCAGGGCCGGCTTGGAGGCCACCTTGGGCGCCTTTGAAGCCTCCTGGGCCGTCTTGGGGGCCTCTCGGGGCCGTCTTGGGGGCCCCTCGGGGCCGTTCTGGGGCCCCCTTGGAGGCCGCCTTGGGCGATCTCTGGGCGATCTCTGGGGGAGCACGCGGGCCGACCCCGGCGGCCGGAGGGCCGACGTGAAGCAGCTGCCGCAAGCCTGCAGCACACTTGCAGGAACATCGATTACCTTTGGGCCTCCGCGGGCCTTCCTGGAGGTCCTCTGTCGGGCCGGGCGAAAGCAAGGGCTCCCACGAGGGCGCGAAGTTATTCGCGCTTCGCGCTTCGCGGTCCTCGTTCCTTCTCCCCCCTCCTCCTCGTCCTCCTTTTCTCCCTTTGGGGGGGCGGCGCGAGGGCGCGAAGTTATTCGCGCTTCGCGGAGCGCGAAGCGCGAAGTTGGGAGCCCTAGCGAAAGGGGGGGATTGGGAAAGGGGGGGTTACGAAATTTGCTGCATGCAGCCGGTTTCGGCTTCACCGAGGGGCCCATTCCTCGATACATAGCCGCCTCCGGCGCCGGGAGGCGCCGGGAGAATCAGCTACGTGAGCTGATTCTCAAACCCCCCCCTTTGCTATCCCCCCCTTTCGCCCGACGCGACTCTTGGAGGCGCCTCTGGGCGATCTTTGGGCGATCTTTGGAAGCTCGTGGGCCGTCTCGGCCCGTCGAAAGGCCGAAAAGAAGCACATGCCACAAGCCTTCAAAACCCTAAGGCAAGTCAATCATTTTGGCCGTTCGGCCCTTCCTGGAGGCCCTGTTGGAGGCCTCTTGGGCCGTCGTGGGCTATCTTGAGGCCATCTTAGGCCGTCTTGGTGGCTTCTTGGGCGGACTTGGAATCATCTCGGACTCTCTTGGTTCTCTTGGAGGCTATCTTGGACCATCTCGGGCGAACGTGGAGACCATCTTGGACGCCATTGAGGGCCATCTTGGAGCCATCTGGACCGGGACAAATTTTGCAACAGGTCTTCCGGGTGGCCGGCGGGACGGGCCGAAGCACCAGGGCTTTTGTTAGAAAAGAGCCAAAACCAAACGCACCCGGTAGGTTTCCGCACGCTAGGCACCCTTGTGGCAAGTCCACAGGGGGCGGCGGAATCGAAGACGCCTGCGGCGAATCACCGCCGCCCCCTGCCTTTTTGGAAGCGCCTATGTGGCCGAACGTTGAGGCCAGACTTGCCAAGCTATCGGACAATGTGTTCCCCGAATCGGTTTGGAAAGCCTTCGGGGAACACGTGGGCATCTTGAAAGTCATCCTGGCCGTCTGGAGGCCATTTTGACCCTTTCGGGCGTTCTTGGAGGACGTCTTGAAGGGCTCTTGGGCCGTCTTGGAGGCCATCTTGAGCGTCTTGGAGGCCTCTTGGGCCGTCTTGGGGGCCTCTGGGGGCCGTCGTGGGCCTCTTGGGCGATCTTTGGGGGCACTTTGGCCGTCTTGGGCCGTCGGAAGGCCGACAAAAAAGCAAATGCCACAACCCTTCAAAAACCGTTGGCAAATCGATGCTTTTGGCCTTTTCGGCCCTTCCTGGAGGCCCTCTTGGAAGCCTTTTGGGCCGTCTTGGGCCATCTTAGGGCCATCTTCGGCCATAACTCCTGGCCCGTCCGACGCCGTCGGAAGCCGTTTGGGGGGCCCCTCTGGGCCGACTTGGGGCCCTCTTGGAATGCTCCAGGGCCGTCTTGGAGGCCATCTTGGGCGTCTCAAAGCCTCCTGGGCCGTCTTGGGGGCATCTTGGGGCCGTCTTGGGGGCCTGTTGGGCCGTTCTGGGGCCATCTTGGAGGCCTCTTGGGCGATCTTTGGGGATCTTTGGGGGCTCTTGGGCCGTATCTGGCCTTCGGATGTCCAAAATAAGCAAATGCAAATCCTTCAAACACCTAAGGAACATCAATGATGTTGGCCTTTTCTGGCCTTCCTGGAGGCCCTCTTGGAGGCCTCTTGGGCCGTCTTGGGCCAGCTTCTAGCCAACTTCGGCCATCTTGGTGGGCTCCTGGCCCGTCTGACGCCGTCGGAAGCCGTTTGGGGGGCCTCTCTGGACCGACTTGGAACCCTCTTGGGGTGCTCCAGGGCCGTCTTAGAGGCCATCTTGGGCGTCTTGGATGCCTCTTGGATCGTCTTGGGGGCCTCTTGGGCAGTCCTGAGGCCGTCTTGGAGGCCACTTGGGCGCTGTGGGGGCGATCTTGGGGGCCTCTTGGGCCGTCTTAGGTCGTCGGAAAGCCGAAAAGGAGCACATTCGAAAAACTGTTAAAAACTAATGGAACATCAATGATTTGTTTGGCCTCTTCGGGCCCTCCTGGAGGACCTCTCGGAGGCCTCTTGGGCCGTCTTGGTCCTTCCTGGAGGTTTCTTGGGCGGACTTGGAGGCATCTCCTCCTCTCTTGGGCGGACTCGGAGGCCATCTTGCACCGTCTTGGAGGCCATCTTGGGCCAACGTGGCCATCTTGGAGGCCAGCTCGAGGCGTCTCGGAGGACTGTTGTGGACGCCGAGGTCGTCTGCAGGCCCTCCGCAGGGCCGGCGGTCAGCACGCCGGGCGCCCCTGTGGCACGTCCACAGGGGGCGGCGGACTGGTGGCCTGCGGCCCATCCCGCCTCCGGGGGGGGGGGGGAGGAGGAGGAGGGAGGGAGATCCCCAGCTGGGTTTTGGCCAGGCGCCAGCGCCGATGGGGTGGGGGGGGGGGGGGCATCCCTGCACCTCCATCTTCCATACCTTCCGACCTCCGCGGAAGGCGCGGAAGGTGACGCATTCAAGTGATTGAAAGCCTCAGGACACGCCGGAAAAACGTCAGCGCTTCACGAAGCGCAGGGAGTGTGGAAGGTCAGCACGGAAGGTCTGGAAGAGCGAGGGCGAGGGATGGGAGTGGCGCAGTGGAGGGTGGGGATGTCCTCTTTGGGCCCTCCTGGCCCGTGCGGCGGCCCCTCCTCCTCCTCCTCCTCCTCCTCCTCCTCCTCCTCCTCCTCCTCCTCCTCCTCCTCCTCCTCCTCCTCCTCCTCCTCCTCCTCCTCCTCCTCCTCCTCCTCCTCCTCCTCCTCCCCCCTCCTGGGGCCCGAAGGAGGCCTGGGAGGAGCCGCCGGAAGCCCCAAGGGGGCACGCGGGAGGCCCCGGGGAGACGGCGGAGGTCTGGGCCCGGGCCCCTTCGAGGCTCCTGGGCTGACCGTGGGGGTTCCTAAGTGGACAGGGGGGTTACAAGTGGATGCCAAGGTGGGTTATCAGAGCCCCGAATCATCAGGGGTAACTCGGGTCAGGGCTAACTCGGGTTCGTTTCTCGGGAGTCCGAACCCGAGTTACCCCGGACCCGAGTTACCCCGGATATTTCGGGCGCCCAGAGCCCCGAATCATCAGGGGTAACTCGGGTCAGGGCTAACTCGGGTTCGTTTCTCGGGAGTCCGAACCCGAGTTACCCCGGACCCGAGTTACCCCGGATATTTCGGGCGCCCAGAGCCCCGAATCATCAGGGGTAACTCGGGTCAGGGTTAACTCGGGTTCGTTTTTCGGGAACCCAAACCCGAGTTACCCCGGACCCGAGTTATCCCGGATAACTCGGGCGTCCAAGGTTATATCTGGCCCAACCCCGCTTATAAGTGGGTTACAAGTGCCCTAAGTAGCTTCGGAGGGGTCCATAACTCGGCGAAGTGGGCGGGGCCCACCTAGCCCAGATCGGTAATCCCCCTAAGCTACTTAGGGCACTTGTAACCCACTTATAAGCCAGGTTGGGCCAGATATAACCCACCTTGGCATCCACTTGTAACCCCCCTATCCACTTAGGAACCCCCACGGTCAGCCCAGTCCTCGGGGCCGTGGACTGAAGCTCCAGGGGGGTTAGGAACAGGATCAGGAGGGGACAAAAACACACACAGACGCAATGAATCGTCGATTCCCAGGAAAATGTGGAAAACTATGGGAAGTGGGGGGACGACAAAAAACCCAGAACACATGGGAAAATAGAGGGAATCCAGTTATTTGTGTGTATTTATTTGTGTGTCCCAGGGCCCCTTCAAAGGACCCGAGGGCATGCCCATTCCGTGCCCGGAGGCACGGTGGCGGAGAAATGGCTGGCTGAGCCATCGGGGGTGCCGACACATCGCGATTTTTTTCTTCGGGGCCTAAGAGACGGGGGTCAGTGCAAACGGGGGTCAGCCAGGGCACCGGATCCTGCAGGATCCTGCGGGATCCTGCGAAGACCCCCTCTGGCTGACCCGGGTTAGCGAGCCGCTCGCGACCGCGAGGCGGCAGCGCATATTGGCTGACCCGGGTTTGCGAAGACCTGCGTTGCAGTTGTTTCTTCCTGCATCCTGGATTTGACCCGGGCCAGAAGATCCCCGATTTCTCCTTTTTCCTTCCCTTCCTCCAGCAGCAGAGATTCGCGTAGCACCCCACAGTTGCGGGGAAAGGGTTGTGCCAGTGCTTCTTCTGCAGTTGTTGCCCCTTCTCCGGCAGAGCTTGCAAGCGTTCGTGCGTCCACCCGGCCCCACGGGTCGGCAGAGCCGCGCCCTGGTCGGGCGGGACGCGTCGGGGCCGAAGCCCCTCCCCTCGTCTCCGTCAGAGGTGCTCGACGAGGCGGCGATCAAGAAGGCAAACTTCTCCGACCTCGCGCTCGCCTTCATCACCATGGAGGAGTTTGCCTGAGCTCAAGCGGTGGTGAAGCGTCCTGGCGTGCCTCCAGGCCCACCGAGCAATGCTCTGAGAGCCTCGTCTGGTTTCTGCGACATGTTCCTAGAACATGTCCGGCTGAGACTGTCTTGTCTCAGCACATCAGGCGTAGGTTCGAAGAACTTCGCTTGTGTTATTCGAAAATGTTGGGTTTCTAAGGAAATGTCGTGGTAGGCCCATAGGAATGCCGGGACGGTCGGTCCCTGCTCAGTGAGCGCCCGCGCGCGCGCAAGCGGTGCTCGCGGCCGGTGATCACCAGGGGGGGCGGCCGGGAGGCCAGGCGCCGGTGGCTGTCAGAGTCGAGGAGGCGCAGCCGTGGATCGAGGCGAGCGGCTTAGCGACGGGCCCCGCTTCCACACATGAGGAGGAGGAGGAGGAAGAAGAGGAGGAGGAGGAGGAGGAGGAGGAGGAGGAGGAGGAGGAGGAGGAGGAGGGAGGAGGAGGAGGGAGGAGGATGAGGAGGAAGAGGAGGAGGATGAGGAGGAAGAGGAGGATCGATCGATCGAGCTCTCGGGCCAGTTCGGTGCTGCACTATCGCTGCGCGCTGTGCTGCTTAATAAAATCGTGTGGCCTAACTGAGGTCGCTTTTCTGAAAGGGGGTCGCGGGCGTCACTGAGATGCTCGGGCCCTACCTGCACCGTCCTCCCCCACGCAGGGGTCTGCGGGCAGGGTAGCACCCGCTATCGGGTGCCCTCTCGCTGGTTCCTCTACTGCCCCGTCTTCTCAGCCCTTCGGGTGGGGCTGGAGAGGTCGGTGCACGACAAATTGGTCAGGGAAGCTCGGGCCTCGGAGTGGGAAGAGGACTCGGTCGGAGGCGGAGGAGGAGGGCTTCCTTCCCTGACCAGCTCGTGGAATCGTGCGCTGGTGCATAAAAACGGGGTGGCCTGATGGGCCACGCTCGCTGGGGTAGGACAGTGCCGCGCCGTCCGCTCAAGCACATCACATTGTGCTGCTCCTCTCTCCGTATCGTTCTGGCGAGACGTCCCAGTTCTCGTTCTCCGTGCAGCACCGCCCCGATCTTGCGGCTCGTCTCCAGCTGCGTGTCCGTTGACTTCGCCTGGAACTGAGGCCTGCACTTCTCCGTGATGCCCCCTCCTTTGTCCTTGTTCTTGTGTGCGAGGAAGATCGGGATGCTGTCTGCTATCTTCTCTGCCCTGCCACTCGATGACGTCCGTGTAGTATTTCTCGAGGTAGTCGCGCTCCGCTTCTGCGTCGAACATGCGCTCCGTGTAGTTCGCCCATTCGATCCACACGCGGGTGTGGGGGCTGTCGAGCGAGGCCGCGTCCACTTGTTCTCCCAGCTCCTGGCCAGGTGTTTCCCTGCTCTCGATGTTGAACGTCGCCCTGTGGTATCGTTGCTCTCCGTGGTCCCAGTGATCCTGCGTGCTGTTGCCGTTGGTCGCGTCCGTGTAAGTCACTTGCAGCTGGCGTGCGCACTGTACATGTCCTTCATGGTGGACACGTAGTTGTAGTTTGCGTTGTTCTTCGGCTCGTGAAGCACTGGTAGTAATTGATGCACCCGTTGAGCCAAGTTTGCGGGCCAGTGCCTCCTCCGCTTGAGGACGGATCTGCCAGTAGCGGGAGACCTCCAGCGTTGTCGAACTACGTACCGTGCCGTCCTCGCTGTGCGTACTGGCTCGGCCCGCCTTCGCCCGTCTCAGGAGAGCGCCCATCGCGCTCTGGAGCATCTGGTACTCGTTGGGCGTGGGCGAGTAGCACTCGATGCACGACAGCCCCGTGTTGACGACCCTGCATATGAGGACCGTGCGCTTCCACTTGTAGGGTATCTCTCGCTTGGACCAGAACCTGCCGCACTCGTAGTAGCTCTTCTTCCTGGCCTGGATACGCTTCTGCGGCTCTGGGTAGTAGTTCTGCGTCGATGTTACTTGAGGGCCCAGATGCCGAGCCACCGCCGCCACTTTGCATCGCACGGCGGTCTTCGGTAGCTTTTTTAGGTATTCTTTGTCTTCTGCTTGAAGTCCCAGGCCATGTCGTTGGCGTGATTGGTGTTCCGTCTTCGGTGGGCGTAGTAGTAGTCGCCATATCTCCGTTGGTGTCGCCGTTGGTGGCGCTGCTCGTCGTGGGCGTGCTCGTTTGTGGCCTTTGGCGTTCTCGTTGTAGTCTTCCTCTATCTTGTTTTCCACGTCGTTCTCGTAATATTCCTTCTCCTCGGCGTTGTGTAGGATGGCCTCCAGGTGCTTGGCATTCTGCTCGGTGCCTTCCATGCCGTCTGGTCCTCCTGGAAGTCGCCAAAAATCAAGCCAGTCCTGCTTCGTGATAATCGTCCAGAAGTCCCTCTTGCGTGGTTCGTATCTTCCTCCTGCTCGTGGTAGTTCTTCGACTCGTTGCTCTGTGCGTTGTCGTTGCGCTCGTTGTCGTTGCCGTTGGCGTGTCTTCGTGACGTCGTGCAGCTTTTTCTTAGCCTCTCGGTGTAATTCGTGTGCCTCTCGCTGTAGTCCGTCCGTTTCGGCGCCTGGCAGTAGTATCTCTGCGCTGTCTCTACGAGGATGGTGTTGTTGTCCATGAAGAGCTGATATACTCCCTTTCCTGCTGGGTCCGCTGTCCTCTGCTCTACCTTCTCCTTCTCGTTGACTTCTCCTCTGCGTCGTCCGTGTCGGGCTGCGAGCGCGAGGCTGTCCTTTTCCCGTCTCGTTGGCTGAGGTCGCTGTCGTATTTGTTCTCGTAGCAAGGTCACTTGCACAGGTACGCCTCGTCTGGATCGGCAGCATATTAGCGGGGGTCCTTGAGATATCATCGTCTCGGTCATGCTCCTCAGTATCATGATGTACCTCGCGTTCTTCTCTCCGTAATGGCGGTCGACGTAGGTGCGAGCCTTCTGTCCCGCACCGCCTGGTAGTCGTTCGGGCGATCCACCTTCTTCGAGCGCTGGTGTTTCTGGTCGTCCTCCTTTCTGCGTGATGCCGCTGCCATCGTTGAGGTCGCCCGTGACAATTATGCTTCTGTCTGTTGGTTTCTTCTATCCAGTTGAACCCTCTGCTCGTCTTAGCGTGGTACTGTGGCGGTCTGTAGTATCCTTTGTTCAGCAGCGTCTGGTCGTGATGCAGGGTGATCGCGTAACCTCTTCCACTGAGCTGTGGCTCCTGGATGTCGATGATGGTGCCCGTGCTGCGGTTGATCTCTTCCCTTGGTTGCCAGCCCGCGTCGTAGTATCTTGTGTTGCCGAGGCGGTGCTGCGTAATGACGTGTCGTCGTCTGCGTGATGTCCCCACGGTGATGTCGATATTGTTGTCCTCCTCGTATCTCTTCGCGAGCCTGTCGGGCTTGGCCGTGAGCTGGCAGAAGAGGAGCACAGCGAGAGAGGCTGAGAGTGCCGCCATCATGCGGGCCGCCGCCCCTTCTGTCTGCTCGGTCCGAGGAATCGCATGGTGGCGGTCTGGGCTGCCCTGACAATATCTTAGGCCCAGATGGCAGCTGGAAGAGGAGGAGGAGAAGGAGGAGGAGGAGCTCGGCGGCGAAGTCAGAACCCTACCGCCCCCCCAATCCGCGAGTCGGGCAGCTCGATGGGCGGCGAGGGGGTAGGGTGCGGAGTTCGCCGAGCACGTGGCGAAATCCGAAGCCTGCCTCCCGGAATTAGGTCGGGCATGTTCCCCTACAGGCGGATTTTGGATGAGCGATGGAACATAGGAGACAAGTGCTCCAGCAGAGGCAAAAGTGATCGAAGCATCGGCACCCGAGTTTGTTTTTGGTTACTTCTGCTTGCTACTCCTCCTGTACAGTCGAGGCGCTGAAGAAGGAACCCTTTTCGTTGGGGAGGGGCTCGGTGTTCCTTGATTGTTTCGCAGCTTGCCTCAGGTTTTCCCAATGTTTTCGATAGGAAATCGAAGTTTAACTTGTGGCATAAAAAGGGGCCTCGTTCCTGATTTAGGGTTCCTTAGGTCAACGCCCCGACTGTAGAGGACGTGCCTGGCTTCACCCCAGAATCGGCGGGCTGCGTCGCCCCACCGGGGGCTGCTTCTGCCCCGAGTTCTGGCGCCCGCGCGCCGGATCCAGGGATCCCCACTCGGTGCTGGCGTGAAGTCGGGCCCTGTCCCTCTGCAGGGGGAACGTTCCAAGATAGTCAAAAAACAGTCTGGGGACGATTTCCGAATCTTTTTTCGACCGTTCTTGAGCATTTCGGGGGTGTTTTCTATTTTCCGTCCAAGTATCCGTCTGTAGGGGGACACGCCCGACCTAATGCGAGTGGGTGCCCGACACGGCTATGCCTGGCCCAAGGTTCAGAGGAGGGCGAGTGAAAACAACGGAGCTGCACCGAAGGCCCCAGAGGCCGCGGCCGCATGTGCCCGCGCCTCCCAGTACATCGCGTCGTGGCCCCGAAGGGAGCTCCACCGAATCCCCCAGTGGCCGCGGCCGCATGCGTCCGCGCCACCCATGACAGCGTTTCTAGGCACCGTGGCAGTTTCACAGAAGGCCCCAGTGGCAGCGGCCGCTTGCGTCTACCCCCGTCAGTACAGCGCTCCGTGGCACCATAGGGAGCTCCACCGAAGGCCCCAGTGACCGCGGCCGCCTGCGTCTCCCCCACCACCACAGCACAGAACACCCCACAGGGAGCTTCTAGGGAGCTCCACCGAGAGCGTAACCTCAACGCGGTATTCACAACTCCATATGGGTGGGTCCTTCGCCAAGATTATTGTCAATGCTGGGCCCCAAAAGTTCCGAACTTTGGTCCCGGATCCGTTTTTGGTGGCCAGGCCCGATGAGGGCCCCAGGACCAGATCAAGGAAGTGTGCCAGCATTGAACAAATTTTATCATCGGAGGTCTTGGCCTTCAAGGTGTATTTCGGACCTGTGATGCCCGTTCGGGGCGATTCTGGCGCTCTCGGTAAGCTCTTGGCGAGGCGCGGCTGTTGGGGAGCACCCCGAAGCGAGCAATCCTTCGGGGACCAGCGAGTGCACGGGAGATGCAGGACCCAGACTCCCGAGGGTCATGAATTTAAAGGTTTTTGGTTATTTTCGGCCTCCAGTGTTCCTCTCTGGCCCTCGGGACCGTCAACAAACAATGCGGGATGAAACACCAGTCCAGGGGAACGGGTCCAGACGGCTGGAGGTCCACGTCATGAAGAAATCAGGACGTCGGGGGTCTGGGTGGAGGCCCCCGAAGGCCCCCAGGGGGCGCCAAGAAGCCCCCAAGAGGCCGCCAAGAGGCAGCCTTCTCCTCTCGCTCCTCTCCTGGTCCTGCGGGGACAGCGCACGACCACAACCATGTCGAGGATACCCTTGGGGATGTCTTGCGCATGCCAAAAATTGTCGGAACACTGGAACCAGCTTCGTACTGTTTGTTTTGCGGGGGCAGCACTCGACCACAACCACATCCATCTAGGCCTCTTAGACGGGGTCGGCGCAGATGGGGTCGGAGGATCGCGCCGCATCGCCGATGCATCGGCGCTGTGGCTCGATGCGGAGCCCGACTTGCTTCACGCCGACGTCGCCGATACGTCGCCGACGTCGCCAATGCGTTGCCGATGCATCGCCGATGCATCGGCGATGCAGCGCGATCCCCCGATCCCATCTACTCGGACCCCATCTGGGAGCCATCTAACCCAGACCCCCGACGTCATGATTTTTTTCATGACGCGACACCCAGAGGTCTGGACCTCTTCGCCGGGACCGGTTTTTCACCCCGAGTCGTTTTCTGACGGTCCCGAGGGCCCGTATACGGGCCCCCGGAGGCCGAAGACATAGAAAAACCTCCCGTCGTGATTGTTTCAGGACTCGAGGGGGTCTGGGAATCCAAGGGGTCGGGGGAGAGCAGCCTGGAATCCCGCTTTGGTGGCCGGCGGGCCCGCGGCCCGTCGCGCCACGCGGCGGCACCGCTGGGCCCCCCTGGCCGGGGGGGCTCCCGCCGCCGGCCTGCGGGGGCGCCGTGGGCGGGGTGCGCGCGGCGCGACTTGTGGTGCTTCCGTCCGGGCGTCTCTCCGGGAACTCTCGACTACATGGACTACGTGGAGGACTTCCTGCTTCTCCCTCCTCCTCCTCCTCCTCCTCCTCCTCCTCCTCCTCCTCCCTCCTCCCTCCTCCTCCTCCTCCCCCTCTCTTCCTCCTCCTCCTCCCTCCTCCTCCTCCTCCTCTTCTCCTCCTCCTCCTCCTCCTCCTTCTCCTCCTCCTCCTCCTCTACTCCCAGTCTCCAACATCCACCTCTCCGATTTCTGCTCGCAACACGTCTTCTGAGGGCCCCGGCCCCCCCCGCCGCGCTGCCCTCGTAGGGCCGGTCCCGCTGGACCGGCATCGCGCGCTCGTCTCGTCTCGTCTCGTCTCGTCTCTCCTCAACTGGGAGAGGTTCGGGGCGGCCAAGATCAGGAGGGAAAAAAGCACACGGACGCAATGAATCGTCGATTCCCCCAGAAGATATGTAGGAAAAGATGGGGAGTGCATGGGGGGGAGACAGAAGCCCAGAAAAGATTGGAAAATACGGGGGATGTGTATTTATTTGTGTGTCCCAGGGCCCCTTCACAAGAGGGGGGTGATGGCTGGGGGGGTTGGATGTCATGGCGCGGGCCATGATATCTTCTCAGATTCCATGGCGCCTCCTCTTATTTCGTTACGCTCCCTGGACCCCTCCTGGGCCATGATTTGCGCCCCCACCTCGTGGACGCCCCCCTCTTGGCCACCTCCGAAAGGTGATCGTTTTACTATTCATTGTTTTGCCAGTCGGCGCGGGCCCTCTTCCCCCCCCCCAAGGAGTAGATCTTTGCTGTTTCTCGCGCCTGCTGCGAGCAGGCGGAGCCTTCCCCATAGGACGCACTGTTGCAATCAGTCGCATGAAGCAGAGGCCCGGAGCCAGACCCTCCCCCCTCCCCCCCCTTCCGCCCAATGTCGAAACGCCGAATAAGAAAACGTTTACATGGTGATTAATCATCGTTCTGGGAGGAAGGGATTTAGAAGATACGGGGTACGACTGTGTACAGTCAGCGCGCCTAGTAAGGAACCGCGCCTTCATCTAGAGGGCCCCTGTGTCCTTGCCTCTGCGGCCCGTCCCTTGCCGTCTTCACTGGTCGCCAACCGACCGAAAATCCAAACTTCGTCTTCCAAGGGTCTTGCGTCTCGACCACCCGTCCATAATTCACGTCGCCGGTACTAGACACCTTCAACGTACGCGTTGACAGTGCTTATCTGAGCATCTCTCCCAACTCCACCCTCCCAACCCGATTGTTGTCTTTCTGATCGATCTCGGCCCTCGGGCGTGTCTCTTCGATTTATTTGTGCTTTGCGCGCCCCGCCTAGCTCTTAACCGGAAGAGGCCCGCTCTCGACCCGCCGACCAAAAAGTTTCTCTTCGATCTCGATGGCAGGCTTCGAGGTTCTAGGTTTTTGGGCGTTCCCCGGCCGCTTTCGAACCCCGGGGCGCACACCGGCAGCTGCGCCTCGCCGAGGGCGTCAAGGGGGGGGTTGCCAGAGTCGTCCTGGACGGCCGCGGGAGAGCCGGGTGATCACTCCGAACCCTATTGGTCACTGTGCATGGGACCTTCGGGGCCTCGTGCTGGGCCCCAGGACCCGAAGAGTTCAGGCATTGACCCGGCTTTGCAAATGCGGCTGAGAGATGAGGTCCAGGGATTTGGTAGTGATTTTTCCGGTGTGGCCTTTTTGCCGTAACGTTGAATCTGAGCGGCTACGCCTCGCCAGGGGCGATCTTGTGCGTCCCGAGTGGCCGCCGCAGGTCAGAGTTGCAACCCGAAAGCCCAGCCCTCCGGCGATGGGATTCTTTCAATCCTTGCGTCTTTCCTCGAATTCGGCCCCAGCACCACCTTTAGTCAGGAGGGGAGAGAAAACATACGCACACAATTAAACGTCGACTCCCAGGAGAAGATACGAAGGTATGGGAAGTGGGGTGCAGGCGAAAACTCATCAGATTTAGTACCACATCAGGAGCCATGGGGTTTGTGTTTCATTTGTTCGTGTGTCCCTGGGCCCCGTCAGTCATCGGGCCCCGAGGGTCATCACAAGCGAGCGACGCATAAAAGCAGGGCCGTCTTTGCCGACGATGGCGCACGAGTTGCCCGCGTAAGGCCGCGCAGGTGCGCCCTCGTTTCCAATGCAGGGTGCCGCGCTGGCGGCCTGCGTGAGCCGCGTCGGGAGGTTGCATTGCCGTCTCGCGTAAACCCCGTGTGTTTTCGTCGCTCAGATGGACCCAGGGGCGACAAGTTGGCCCCCGGGAGTGCTCAGGAGGAAAAGAAACACACAGACTCAATTCATCCTGGATTCCCCAGCCAAAATGGGAAAATATGGGAAGTGGGCGGGAAGACAGAAACCCAGAAGATATGGGAAAAGATTGGGAACATTTGTTTTGTGTGTATTTTTATTTATGTGTCCTTGGGCCCCTTCAAGTGCGTCGGGACCTCCTCTTGGGGCCGCGGACTGAAGAAGCAAGTCACGCCGGCGGACGCCAGGGCTCGATGCCGGCGGATGTCAGGGCTCGCCGCCCTCGCCTTGGAAACGCGTATTATATGCGGCGCTATTGTAGGCGTTGCGCCTCCTGTGGAACACCTGTTCCTACCGTCGGGGCGTTGACCTAAGGAACCCCCTAAATAAGGAACGATGCCCCATTCTCCCATGAGTTAAACTTCGATGTCCCACGGAAGACCTCAGGAAAACAGAAGACAAGCTGTAAAACGATCAAGGAACACCGAGCCCCTCCCCAACGAAAAGGGTTCCTTCTTCAGCGCCCCGACTGTATGCGCAGGGCCAGGGGCCCTTCGCGACGCTATTGTAGGAGCGCATGTTTTCAGGTGCTGCGGCGTGCTGCAGCACTGCACCTTCTGCGAGCACCAGAGTCGAGCAGCGCCGTCGCGACGGCAGCCCGGCGTCACTCCTCCTCTCCAGGGCACTCTGGGCACATGCGCGAAATCGAGGCCTCCAGGACAACATCGGAGCAGATGGGGTCGGAGGATCGCGCCGCGTCGCCGGTGCATCGCCGGTGCATCGCCGACGCATCGCCGAGGCCTCGGCGAGGCGGCGCGATGCTCCGACCCCACCGACTGGGACCCCGTCTAGGGTTAAGTCGGGCCTGTCCCCCTACAGAGGGATTTTCGACGAAAAATAAAAAGTACCCCCAAAATAATCCAAAAATAGTCCAAATAGTCTGGGGACTATCATGTGCGTATGTTTTGATCCTTTGGGGGCATTTGTTTAGGTATTTTTCCCAACCATCCTGTGGTGTTGGGTCCTCATTTTGAAGAGACGGTGCCCCGCGTCTCTCCTCCTCTCCTCCTCCTCCCCCTCTCTTCCTCCCCCTCCTCCTCCTCCTCCTCCTCCTCCTCCTCCTCTCATCATCAGCATCATCATCATCGTCATCGTCACCGTCATCATCAGCATCATCATCATCACCGTTCTTATCACCATCGTCGTCATCATCATCGCCGTCTTCATCATGGCCACACGTTTCGTGGACCCATAATGAGCTCCACCGGCGGCCCCAGTGGCAAGGTCCGCATGCGGTTCCACCTCCATTTCGGCGCACCCCTCACACGCTCCGTGGCCCCATAGGGAGCTCCACCGAAGGCCCAAGTGTCAGGGTCCGCATGCGGTTCCACCCATTTCGGCGCACCCTCACCAAGTTTCGTGGGCCCATAGGGAGCTCCACCGAAGGCCCAAGGTCAGGGTCCCCCCGCATGCGGTTCCACTCCATTTCGACGCACCCCTACACGGTTTCGTGGCCCCATAGGGAGTCCAACGAAGGCCAAGGTGTCGGGCTCGCAGCGGTTCCACCTCCATTTCGGCGCACCTCACACTTTCGTGGCACCATAGGGGACGCCACCGGAGTGCCCAAGTGTCAGGGTCCGCATGCGGTCTCCACTCCATTTCGGGACGCACCCTCCACACGTTTAGGGCCCCATAGGGAGCTCCACCGAAGGCCCAGTGTCAGGGTACGCATGCGGTTCACCTCTCATTTTCGGCGCACCCCCCCACCCCCGTTTCGTGGACCCATAGGGAGCTCCACCGAAGGTGGCCCAATCCAGGGGTCCGCATGCGGTGCATGCGGTTCCACCTCCATTTCGGCGCACCCCTCACACGTTTCGTGGCCCCATAGGGAGCTCCACCGAAGGCCCAAGTGTCAGGGTCCGCATGCGGTTCCACCTCCATTTCGGCGCACCCCTCACACGTTTCGTGGCCCCATAGGGAGCTCCACGCCGTGGCCCCAAGGCCCTAAGTGGCAGGGTCCGCATGCAGTTCCACTTCCATTTCGGCGCACCCCTCACACGTTTCGTGGCGTCATAGGGAGCCCCGCCTAAGGCCCAAGTGGCACGGTCCGCATGCAGTTCCACCTCCATTTCGGCACACCCCTCACACGTTTCGTGGCCCCATAGAGAGCTCCGCCTAAGGCCCAAGTGGCAGGGTCCGCATGCAGTTCCACCTCCATTTCGGCGCACCCCTCACACGTTTCGCGGCCCCACAGGGTGCTCCACCGAAGGCCCCAGTGGCAGGGTCCGCATGCGGTTCCACCTCCATTTGGCGCACCCCTCACACGCTTCGTGGCCCCATCGGGTGTTCCACCAACGACGATACTTACAACGGCGGCATTCGGAATTGCGTATGGCTGGGCCCTTCGCCAGGATCATTTTCATCGAAAATCCCCCTGTAGGGGGACAGGCCCGACGTAAGTCTAGGGAGGCTTCTGGCGAGGAGGCTCGCTCGTCGGCACGCGCAGCACAGGGAGAGGAGAGGCAACCCCCCAGTGGCCGCCGGGGCCCGGAGAGGAGCGCGCCTCGGAGGTCCGGCAGCCCCCCGTTCTGTGCAGAGGGCGGAGGCCTCCAGGGCGCAGAGGGGAGCTGCCGAGCCTCCAAGGCGGACCCCCTCGAGTCATGGAAAAATCACGACGGGAAGTTTTTCTATGTCTTCGGCCTCCTGGGGCCCTTACCGGCCCTCGGGACCGTCAAAAACCGACTCGGGGTGAAAAACCGGTCCCGGCGAAGAGGTCCGGACCTCTGGGGGTCGCGTCATGAAAAAATCATGACGTCGGGGGTCTGGGAAGGCGGACCCCGCTCGTGCTCCCCTCTTATCGCCGGCCTCGAACTGCTCCCTGTCCCCAAGATGGTCACGCCAGAGGGCGATGACGATCTCAGGGGTGCGCCCCGAAAGGCCAAGGGAATCCCTGAGGCTGGCACTGTCCCTCCACCTCCAGCTTCCATACCTTCCGACCTCTGCGGAAGGCGCGGAAGGTGATGCATTGAAACTATTGGAAGCCTCGGCAGGCGCAAGAAAACCCAGCGTTTCACGGAGCGCAAGCGTGTGGAAGGTCAGCACGGAAGGTCTGGAAGAATGAGGGCGAGGGGTGACGAGGAGATGCCCAGCAGAGGGATAGGGATTTGTCCCAGGCGGGTGACTTCCTGCAGATTGTGGAGGCCGTGCGCCCGCTGCCGTCGACCCCGGTGGCCAGGACAGGGCTCGAGCTACACTTCGGTCGGGCGTGTCCCCCTACAGGGGGATTTTCGACGAAAGACAACAAAACACCCCCAAAACACCCCAAGAAGGAAAAATCATGTTCAAAAAATAGTCCCCATAGCTTTTGGGGACTACTTGTTTTTTTTTGCTCCAGAAATTTAATAATAATAATAATAATACTGATACTACTACTACTAATAATAAGAATAATAATATTAGTCGTAATAATACAAATAATAATAATAATATTAATAGTACTAATAATCGTAATAATAGTAATAATAATGATTTTAAAAAGTTCGTCGGAAATCCCCCTGTAGGGGGACAGGCCCGACGTAAAGCTACACGGTGTTCTGGCGATCTCGTGGGCCGCCTCCGTCCGGAGCCTCGTGGCGCAGCGGAGGCAGAGCGAAGGCGGAGGCGGGGAGAAGAGGAGCGCACACGGAGCACGAACAAAAGCATTGTTTAGCGCGAGCCAGGGCGAGGAGGAGGGGGATACATCGAAAGCAGCGCGACAACGAACACGAACGCTTGCCAGGGCGAGGAGGAGGAGGAGGGGGAGGAGGAGGAGGAGGGGGAGGAGGAGGAGGAGGAGGAGGAGGGAGGAGGAGGAGGAGGAGCAAGAGAAGGAGGAGGAGGAGAAGGACGAGGAGGAGTAGGAGGATGGAGGAGGAGACGGAAAAGGAGGAGGAGGATGTGCGGGAGGAGTGGGTCGAGAGCAGGACTCTGTCTCAAAAACCGCCCCCACCCTGGATGGAGGGGGTGGGGGGCTTCGAACCCCCCCCCCCTCCCCCCCCTGATTCCCCTCTCCTCGGGCCGGCGCTTGCGTCGGCGGCGGTTGGCGACGGCAGCGGGGACGACGATTTGCTTTCTGGGCCGGCGCTGGCGCTTGCGCCGGCGGGCGGCGGTGAGTGGGAGCGTCGACGAGGACAGTGGTGGTGGTGGTGGTGGGTTGTGGTGGTGGTGGTGGTGTTGGCAGTGGTGGTAGTGGTGGTGGTGTGGTGGTTTGTTGTGGTGGTGGTGGTTGTAGCGTAGGTGGTGGTGTTGGTGGTTTGGTGGTGGTTTGGTGGTGGTTTGTGGTCGTGGTGGTGGGTTGTGGTGGTGGTGTTGGTGGTGGTCTTGGTGGTGGTGGGTTGTGGTTGTGGCAGTGGTTTGTGGGGGTGGTGCTGGTGGTGGTGTTGGCGGTGGTGGTGGTGGTAGTGCGGTGGTTTGTGGTGGTGGTCGTGGTTTGTGCTGCTGGTAGTGATGGTGGTTATGGCGGTGGTGGAGGTGGTGTGGTAGATTGCGGTGGTGGTGGTAGTGGTTGTGGGTTTTTGTGGTGGTAGTGGTGATGGTGAGTTGTGGTGGTGGTGGTGGTGGTGGTGTGGAGGTGGTGGTGTGGTGGTGGTTTGTAGTGGTGGTGGTGGTGGGTTGTGGTGGTGGCGGTGGTTTGTTGACGTTGTGCTGGTGGTGGTGGTGGTGGCGATGGTGGTGGTGGTGGTGGTGGGTGGTGGTTTGTGGTGGTGGTGGTGGGTTGTGCTGCTGGTAGTGGTGGTGGTTGTGGTTGTGGCGGTGGTGGAGGTGGTGTGGAAAATTGTGGTGGTAGTGGTGGTGGTGGTGGTGGTGGGTTTTTCTGGTGGTGGTGGTATGGGAGTGGTGTGGTGGTTTGTGGGGGGTGGTTGTGGGGGTGGTGGTGGTGGTGGTGGTGGTGGTGTTGTGGTGCTGTTGTGGTGGTGGTGGCTTGGGGCGGTCGTGGTGGTGGTAGTGGTGGTGGTGGTGGTGGTGGTAATCGTCGCTGCGTCCCCGCCGTCGCCGTCGCCAGCGCCGCGCTGCTCGCCAGGCCGCCGCGCGCCGGCGCTGCTGGCCGCCGCCAGCGCTGGCGCCGGCGCGAGGGGGGGGGTTTGAACCCCCCCCTCCTGGCGCCAGGGGGGGGGTTAGAACCCCCTCCCCCCTTCCCCCCATTGGGCTGCCTCTGGTCATCGTCGCTGCGTCCCCACCGTCGGCGCTGCTGGCGGCCGCCAGCGCCGGCGTCGCCGGCGCCGAGGGGGCGGTGGGGTTTGAACCCCCCCCCCCCTTTGGAGAGGGGAGGGGTTCGGGAAAGGAGGGGGTTGGGGGGGGAGGGGAGTCCTCTTGGCTGTGATCGACGGTGCCGAGTGTTGGGGGGGGGGCACCCCTCGCTACGAAATGCGCCGCCGAATGTTCCCAAGGCAAGCGCTCGTGAAACGCGTTCTCTCAAACATGAGGACCCCCCAAGTCTGGGAAGGAGGCACCCATGCCGCTACACGTTTGCCTCGTCTTCGCTTTTGTTGAGGTCTCCTGGGAGGTTGTCGTCGCCACTGCTGGCTTCGCTTCGAAATTCTGTTCAGGACAAACCCGGGAGAGGTCTGGGGAGCAGCGGTATCGGTACCGTGCAGTTTCCTCAGAGGAGGTCGAGGTGGAGCAGGAGGAGGAGGAGGAGAAAGATGAAGAGACAGATAATGATGATGTTGTTGATGATGATGATGATGATGATGATGATAAGGAGGAGGAGGAGGAGGAGGAGGAGGAGGAGGAGGAGGAGGACGCGATGGATTCCTGGTGGGCACGGCATCTTCTTCCTTATCTTTTTCTGTGCTCGCCTTTTTGTCCGTTCCGATGCTCGACCCTTCCTTTGGTGCTGGTGCACCTGGTGGCGCAGCTCTCATTGCTTGCACTTTGCGAGCTCGGCCTGAATAGTTCTTTTCCTCGTCTTCCTTCCTTGAGATCTGACGTCGCGAATAAGTTCCAGCATCGCAGGATATTCTCGACCAGAGCCATGGGCCCCATTCTTATGCGGCGTGTTGCCGAGCCAGAGTGATCCGTAAGGGTCCCAGGGCCCGAATACAAACAACAATATAATCGCCCGTCGTAAAATTTTGAGACGCCCGGATCTCGGATTGAATCTCGTCCTGCCGCCGCACATTGGCGGGCTGAAGTTTCCCTTATACTTAGGTGCTTCCCTGCTGCCTTGCACGCCTACTGCGCACGTCAAGCTGCTCCCCAGCGGCCTCTGCCGCGAAGCGGCTTGGCCACAGGTCTACGTGATTCGACGCCGCAGCTTGAGATCGGAAACGCATGCCATCCATCCTCTCGCATCTGTGGACCTTCTCTCGCTGCCTCTCTCCTCCACCTCGCCCCCTCTGACACCATGGCGCCGCATTGCAGTTCACATCGGCCGATGTTGCCTTGTGTCGGCCCTTGGACCCTCACGCAGCGGCCTAGCTAAAAACATGCATCAGACGGATGGGGTCTAGGGGTTCCGGTTGAAGCTCCCTACGTTTAAGTCGGGCGTGTCCCCCTACAGGGGGATTTTCGACGAAAAATAAAAAATACCCTAACAATAATCAACAAATAATCCAAACATAGTCTGGGGACGATGTTTTGAATATGTTTTGACCTTTCTGGGGCATTTTGGGGGTATTTTTGTAATTGTTCGTCGAACATCACCCTGTAGGGGGACGGGCCCGACTTAACCTTACGATGCTGCACTGTCTCGCGTCGTCGGAGCTCAGGGGTGCGTCACCGGGCGTCGGTCGTATGGGACATCGGCCTGCAGGCGCGGGGCGGCGGAGGCACATCGGGAGGGAGAGCAGCGCGGAGAGACACAAGTAATCGTTGACCATGGTGCGTGTACGGAAACTGTGGGAAGTGGAGGGGAAGACGGACATCTAGATAATCTTATGACATACTCACTACTACGACGACTACTACTACAAGTGGTAGTCTTACTAGGACCACCAGCACTACCACCATTTTTAGTACTACGATTCTTTTTTTTAAAAAAAAAATATTATTATTATTACGACGACGACGAGTACTACGCCTACGGTAACGTGTACCTGCGACGACTCCTATTATTACTAGTGCTACTGCTCTTACTACAATTGCTACTACTTGTTCTCTTTTTGTAAATGCTACTGCTAGTGCTGCCGCCACTATCAATATTTGTGAATATTCTTCTTCTTCTTCTACTACTACTACTACTACCACCACGAGTACTAGTACCACTACTACAACTAACACTACTACTACGACCACGATTTCTACTACTACTACGGCTACGATTACTATTACCACTACTACTACTACTACTACTCCTACTACTACTACTTCTACTACTACTGCTACTGCTACTGCTACTGCTACTACTACTTCTACTACTACCACCTCTACCTCTACCTCTACCTCTACCTCTACTACTACTACTACTACTACTACTACTACTACTACTACTACTACTACTACTACTACTAAGGCTACTACTACTACTACTACTACTACTACTACTACTACTACTACTACGACTGCTACTATTACGACGACTACTACTACCCCTACTACTACTACTACTACTATTCTACTACTATTCTACTACTACTACTACTACTACTACTAGTACTACTACTACTACTACTACTACTACTACTCCTACGACTACTACTACTACTACTACTACTACTACTACTACTACTCCTACGACTACGAACTAACTACTACTAATACTACTACTACTACTACGAACTACTACTAACTACTACGACACTAACTACTACTACTACTACTACTACTACTACTAACAAAGACTAATAACACTACTACGATACTACTACTACTACTACTACGACCCCCACTGACTAACTACTACTACTACACTGCTACGTACTACTACTACACTAACTACTACTACGACTACTACGACTACTACGACTACTACGACTAACTACTACTACTACTACTAACTACTACTACTTACTACTACTACTACTACTACTAACTACGCACTACCCCTACCACTTCCACTACCACTACCACTACCACTACTACTACTACTACTACGACTACTACTACTACTACTAACTACTACCATGTAAACGCCCCTCCACGGGGGCAGACACCAATTGAACCAAGTGTAATTTGCTGGGGCGTCACGCTGTCACCCTGCTCATCCTTGCCTCATCATGCTCGTCCTCCTCCTCATCCTTCTCCTCGTCCTCCTCCTCCTTTTCCTTGTCCTTCTCCTCCACCTCCTCCTCCTCCTCCTCCACGTCCTCCTTCTCCTCCGCCTCCCCCTCCCTACCCCGTGCGTGATGGACCATGGGACCTCATGGAGCCTCCTGGTAATCCCGGGGGCCTCCTGGGATAGCAACCTCTGGGGACTTCCTACGGCCTCTTGAAACCTCATGGGCTCTCCTAGGGTATCCTCAGCCCTCCAGGGGCGTCCGCAGCGTTCTGGAACTTTTGGGTCGTTCAGGATACTTCCAGAGCGTGACGGGACCTCCTGGGGCCTTGTGGGACCTCGCGGGGCATCCTGGGACCTCCTGGAGCGTCCTGGAGCCTCCTTAGGATTCCCACGGCCTTTGGGGACGTCCTGAAGCCTCCTGGAGTTTCCTGATGCCTCCTGAAACCTCCTGGGGCCTCTTAGCGGCTCTCTAAGAAGCCACGCGCGGGGCCTCAAAATTGGTGACAGTTTCAAGGATGGGAGCCTTCCCATTGAGAAAGAGGGCGCGGTGGACGTTGAAAAATGACGACAGTTACACACTTGAACCCCAAAACCGTGCCGGGCGCCCCCCCCGCCATTCCCGGTCCTGCATAGTACGGTGCGATTTGCCCCCTCCCCGCTGTCCCGCCGGTCCCAGGGAGGGCTAGTTTTTTGTTTTCGCTGGTAAGAAACACTTCCCCCCCCCTCTCGGCGGTGACGGAGGGCAGGCGGCGGGGGAGAGCGGGTTGGCAGCACGGAGGGCAGGCGGAGGGGATCGGCTGGTTGGCGGGATGACGGGGTGGGCGGCTGGGCTGGTTGGCTGACGGGTTGGCAAGGTGGCGGGGTGGCTGGGTGGGCTGGCTGGCTGGTTGGACGGGTTGGCAGGTTGAGCTGGCTAGGGCAATTGGTTTCGATTACTACTACTACGACGACTACTATTAGTATTACTACTACTACTAATACTACTACTACAACTACTACTACTACTACCACTACCACTACCACTACCACTACCACTACCCACTACCACTACACTACCCTACCACTAACGTTACTATTACTACTACTACTACTACTACGACGACTACTACCACCACTACTACTACTACTACTACTACTACTACTACTACTACTAACTACTACTACTACTACTACTACTACTACTCTACTCCCTACTCTACTCCTACTCCTATCTAACTCCTACTCCTATCTTATTCCTTATTAGAATATACTCCTACTCCCCCCTCAGGCCGGCCATTAGGGGCCGCATCCGGGGGGTCCCATCCTAACCTGTAAAAAACAATACAAAATCAACATTTTTCTTATTTTTTCCTCTCGACATGGACGTCCTGTCGTCCACGGCGATAATCCATTGCAAAAAATACCACAAAGAGCACACGCGCGCGTTCATGTCAGAATCCTACCGAACACCGTGTGTTTGCAAGCATTTCAACATAAAAACATCAAAAACCCAATGCTTTTTTTCACAAAAATTCTACAATTTTCCTGCCCGGCTCTCTTGCTGAAATCATAGGAAAACCATAGGAATCTTAAGAATTCGGTCAAATCCAGCGATTTCACGTCATCGCGCGGTGCACTCGCGATGCTTTGTCATGCACCCAGGCCGCGAATCCTGTGCAAAAAATACAACAAAGAGCACACTCGCGCGTTCATGTCAGAATCCTACCGAACACCGTGTGTTTGCAAGCATTTCAACATAAAAACATCAAAAACCCAATGCTTTTTCACAAAAATGCTTTGGGGTGTCCTGTCAGACCGTCGGGCTTCCTCCGGCCACCTCTGGCTTCCTGCGGTGTACCGGGCCATTCTCGACTCGTCTGGCAATGCGTGCGCGGCATTCAACACGCGCTCGCCAGTTCCCGTCGGCAACAGCCATCGCGGCCGCATCAGCTGTACCAAACCGGCTGGCCGGTGTGACTTCGGCCCCCAGTTGTGCCAGCTTTGCTTCTTATGTTGTGGGAGGGCGGGTGGACTGGGCATGCCATGCTTGACTCGCTCGAGCTGGCTAGCTTGACTCCTACTCCTACTCCTACTCCTTCTCCTATCCTTATTCCTTATTAGAATATACTCCTACTCCCCCTCTCAGGCCGGCAGATAGGGGCCGCATCCGGGTGGTCCCATCCTAACCTGTAAAAAACAATACAAAATCAACATGTTTCTTATTGTTTCCTCTCGACATGGACGTCCTGTCGTCCACGGCGATAATCCATTGCAAAAAAAAATACACAAAGAAGCACACGCGCGCGTTCGTGTCAGAATCCTACCCGAGACCGTGTGTTTGCAAGCGTTTCAACATGACCAACATCAAAAACTAATGCTTTTTTTTCACGT
>CAUYUJ010020878.1:68053-79758 GCA_963575745.1 Prorocentrum cordatum | reverse complement strand
GGAGGAGGTCGAGGTGGAGGAGGAGGAGGAGGAGGTGGAGGAGGAATGGAGGAATGGAGGAATGGAGGAATGGAGGAATGGAGGAATGTAGGAATGGAGGAAGGAGGAGGACGAGGAGGAGGTGGAGGGTTGATCCTGCGACTACCCCCCCTGCCTCCGGCGGGAGGACCCCGTGGGGGCCGTGAGGCTCGCCGCCGCGGACGCGCTTTGCCAGGTCGCGGAGGCCCTGCGCGCCGTGCGGGCTGGGCCGCGCTCCTTTTGAGTGGCCACGATTGGGGTGGAGAAGCATAGGGGGGGGGGGGTATGCATCGACCCCCAATCGCCTATTGATCGTCGATATGGGCTTGATAGCCCGACCCCGCCCAGGATCGTGCAAGCTCGCCATCGTGGACCTGTCGCCGAGCTATCGGCGATGTATCGCCGGTTCCAGGTCGGTGTGCCCCCCACATGCTTGTTCCCCCCTATCGTTGACCCTCACTACTTCGCTCGCTCCCCGCGGTTTTCCTCCTCCTCTTTTCCTCCTCCTCCTCCTCTTCCTCCTCCTCCTCCTTCTCGTCCTCTCTCTGTTTTCCCCTCTGCCCTCTTGTGACTCTTGTGGCACTACTTCCCTACTTTCTCTCTCCCTCTCTCTCTCTCTCCTCTCTCTCTCTTTCTCTCTCTTCCTCTTTTTCAAGAAGAACCGGCGGCTGACAACAAGGAGGAAAGCGAGAAGGAAGGAGGAGGAGGCGGAGGACGCAAGCGCCCCATGGGCCCATGGAGACAGGGGGCGACCAGGGGGCACGACGACGCTCAAACATTGCTCAAGAAGGTCAAGACGCGAGCGGCAGTTAAAGGTCGAGTAAGAGATGGCAGGGAGGGAAAGAGGAGGGAGGGGGCCAGTCGGGCGTGAAGCGGCAGAGGACAAGAACAACTAGGGAGAATGCGAAAAGGACGATTGTGAAGGTCAGGCGTGGGCGCGTTGGGGGGGGGGGGCGGATAACCGAGGAGGACGAAAGAAGAGATGATGCTGATGGTGGATGGTAAAAATATGTTGCGTCAGAGGTGACGAGGAGGACGAGGATGACGATATCTTGGAGTGGAGGGGAGAAACATCCTTCGCCTGCTAATGGGGGTCAGCCTTTAAGTCAGGCGTGTCTCTCTACAGGAGCAGTATTCAACAATACACTGTTTTTTTTTTTTTTTGGGGGGGGGGTATTTTTGAACCACTTGGAATTTTTCCTCCAAAATCTGCCTGTAGGAGGACATGCCCGACCTAAAGGTCAGCCCTTTGGGGGTAGGGAATAGTTGGGCTCGATTCCTGAGGTTTCCCTTGCTACGGGCCGCACTGATGGATTTGTGGAACTCGAAGACCACGAAGTGGCCTACAGTTTGCTCCGGGCATCCAAAATGTACGCCGGGAATGGAGTTCTGGGAACTCGAAGACCACGAAGTGGCCTACAGTTGGCTCCGGGCATCCAAAATGTACGCCGGGAATGGAGTTCTAGGTCTTCGAGTTCCCAGAACTCCCTTCCCGGGCCACATTTTGGATGCCCGGAGCCAACTGTAGGCCACTTCGTGTCTTGGACTTCCCAGAACTCCATTCCTGGGCATGATTTTGAATGCCCGGAGCAAACTGTAGGCCACTTCGTGTTCTTCGAGTTCCCAGAATTCCATTCCCTGGCCACATTTTGAATGCTGAGGCAGGCTGATGCTGAGGCTGAGGCAGGCTGAGGCAGGCTGAGGCTGAGGCCGAGGCTGAAGGCAGACTGAGGCTGAGGCTGAAGCAGACTGAGGCTGAGGCTGAGGCAGGCTGAGGCTGAGGCTGAAGCAGGCTGATGCTGAGGCAGGCTGAGGCTGAGGCTGAGGCTGATGCAGGCTGAGGCTGAGGCAGGCTGAGGCTGAGGCCGAGGCTGAAGGCAGACTGAGGCTGAGGCTGAAGCAGGCTGAGGCTGAGGCTGAGGCAGGCTGAGGCTGAGGCTGAGGCAGGCTGATGCTGAGGCAGGCTGAGGCTGAGGCTGAGGCTGATGCAGGCTGAGGCTGAGGCAGGCTGAGGCTGAGGCCGAGGCTGAAGGCAGACTGAGGCTGAGGCTGAAGCAGGCTGAGGCTGAGGCTGAGGCAGGCTGAGGCTGAGGCTGAGGCTGAGGCAGGCTGAGGCTGAGGCAGGCTGAGGCTGAGGCTGATGCAGGCTGAGGCAGAGGCAGGCTGAGACTGAAGCCGAGGCTGAAGGCAGATTGAGGCTGAGGCTGAAGCAGGCTGAGGCTGAGGCTGAGGCAGGCTGAGGCTGAGGCTGAGGCAGGCTGATGCTGAGGCAGGCTGAGGCTGAGGCTGAGGCTGATGCAGGCTGAGGCTGAGGCAGGCTGAGGCTGAGGCCGAGGCTGAAGGCAGACTGAGGCTGAGGCTGAAGCAGGCTGAGGCTGAGGCTGAGGCAGGCTGAGGCTGAGGCTGAGGCAGGCTGATGCTGAGGCAGGCTGAGGCTGAGGCTGCAGGCTGAGGCTGAGCAGCGAGGCTGGCCGAGGCTGAGGCAGGCTGAGGCTGAGGCAGGCTGAGGCTGAGGCTAGGAAGGCTGAGGCTGAGGCAGCTGAGGCTGAGGCTGAGGCTGATGCTGAGGCTGAGGCGAGGCTGAGGCTGAGGCTGAGGCTGAGGGCTGAGGCTGAGGCTGAGGCTGAGGCTGAGGCTGAGGCTGAGGCTGAGGCTGAGGCAGGCTGAGGCTGAGGCTGAGGCTGAGGCAGGCTCAGGCTGAGGCAGGCTGAGGCTGAGGCCGAGGCTGCAGGCAGACTGAGGCTGATGCAGGAGCAGGCTGAGGCTGAGGCTGAGGCAGGCTGAAGCTGAGGCTGAGGCTGATGCTGAGGCAGGCTGAGGCTGAGGCTGAGGCTAATGCAGGCCACTGCGACTGTCATCGCGAATGCGACTACGACTGCGAGAACAGCAGAACTCTACAACTGGATTATCATCTGAATCTTAAGGGGGATGCTTCCAGATGTGCTCCTACATATCGCTGTTAGGTTGCTTTGCCGGGATAATTTTATATTATTTCTTCTTCTTCCTCCTCCTCTCCGCATCACCATCATCATCATCATCATCATCATCATCATCATCATCATCATCATCATCATCATCATCATCATCAGCATCAGCATCAGCATCAGCATCATCATCATCAGCATCATCCTCATCATCATCATCATCACCATCACCACCACCACCATCATCATCATCAGAAGCATCATCATCATCATCACCACCGCCACCACCACCACCACCATCATCATCATCATCACCATCAGCATCATCATCAACATCACCACCACCACCGCCACGCTCACCACCAAGCCACACCACCGTCATCATCATCATCATCATCATCAACATCATCATCATCATCATCATCATCATCATCATCATCATCATCATCATCATCATCATCATCATCATCATCATCATCATCATCATCATCATCATCATCATCATCATCATCATCATCATCATCATCATCATCATCATCATCATCATCATCATCATCATCACACCATCCATCCCACCATCATCAGCAGCATCATCATCATCACCATCACCATCACCATCACCATCATCACCATCATCATCACCAGCGTCATCATCATCAGCATCGTCATCATCATCGTCATCCTCATCATCATCATCAGTATCATCATCATCATCATCATCATCAGTATCATCATCATCATCATCATCATCATCATCATCATCATCATGATCAGCATCATCATCATCATCATGATCAGCATCATCATCATCATCATCATCCTTATCATCAGCATCATCATCATCCTCATGGGCAGCAGCATAATCATCATCATCAGCAGCATCAGCAGCATCAGCTGCATCATCAGCAGCAGCATCCTCATCAACATCATCAGCAGCAGCATCATCAACATCATCATCAGCACCATCATCATCATCATCATCATCATCATCATCATCATCATCATCATCATCATCATCATCATCATAATCATCAGCCATAAGCATAATCAGCATCATCATCATCAGTCTACGTAATCATGATCATACGCATCATCATCAGCATAATCAGCATCAGTAGCATCATCAGCATCATCAGCATCATCAGCAGCATCATAATCATCGTCATCGTCATCATCATCATCAGCAGCAGCATCATCGTCACTATCATAATGATCATCATCATCATCATCATCATCATCATGATCAACATCATCCTCACATCATCATCATCACCACCATCACCATTACCATCACCTTCACCATCACCATCACCATCATCACCATCATCATCATCATCATCATCATCATCAGCGTCAGCGTCATCATCATCATCATCGTCATCATCATCCTCATCATCATCATTATCATCATCGTCGTCATCGTCATCATCGTCATCGTCATCATCATGACTATCATCATCAGCATAATCATCATCATGAGCAGAGTAATCATCATCATCAGCAGCATCATCAGCATCATCATCATCAGCATCATCATAGCTCCTCCTCCTCCTCCTTCTCCTCCTCCTCCTCATCCTCCTCCTCCTCTTCCTGGCCGCCTCCTCCGAGCCTCCTCAGGGCGTCCTTAGGCGCCCCTTGTTGCCGCCTCGTCGTAGCCTCCAACTCGTATAGTCAGTTTGTCGTGGAGCTCGGTGTATACCCAGACCCTCTCGCGTCGCGAAACTAATCACTACGGACGGTTTGTCGCTGCTTTTGGCTTCCAGGGGGACCCTTGCTGGGCCTCGGGGCCATCAAACACTGCCCAGGATGGAAAACCGATCCCCGGGAAGAGGGACCAGACCTCTGGGGGTCTACGCTATGAAAAAACATGACGCCGGGGTTCTGGGTATAGAGACTCTCCTTCTTCGGGGGTTGCCAAAGGAGTCCCAGCCCTAAGGTGCCCCCAGCTTTTCGCTTCACTGTTCAGCCCTGGGGGGCCCTCTGGGCCTTGCGAGGGGTGATCTGGAAGCCGTGGGGACTCCCTAGAAATCCTGAGGACACTTTGGGCCACGGACACCTCTGGCAACACCCGACACATCGGGTCCGAGTAGACGGGGTCGGAGGGTCGCGCCGCATCGCCGAAGTATCGGCGGTACGCCCCCCTGAGGAGTCATGATGCTCTCTTTTGAGACCACTAGAAACCTATCAGTCTTCGCTGTTAGATAAAAACGAATAAGAATAATACTAAGAATAATACGGATATTAGTAAGAATCATGAGACGACCAATAATAAGATTTACAATAATAATACGACGAATCCAAATACTCAGAATAATAGGAATAGTAAGAAAATACGAATAAGACAAATAATAAGTATACTAAGAAGAGTAATACGCATAATGAGACTAACAATAATAATACTAACAATAATAATATTAATAACAAGGCTAATACTACTAATACTACTCATCATACTAATAATAATGATAAGCAGGAGAAGCATAATAGTAATAGTAATAAGAATAAGACTAAGACGAATACGAATAATAATAAAAATAAGAATAATGATAATAATAAGAAGAAACATAATAATAATGTTAAGAATATTAATACTTAGAATAGTAAGACGAATAAGCATACACATAATAATAAAAATAATAAGAGGAGGAGGAGGAGGAGGAGGAGGAAGAAGAGAAGGGGGAGGGAGGGAGGAGGAGGACGACGACTTAGTGTATACTTCGAGCCCCCCGCCAGCGCGACTGGCCCTCGGCGGGTGTGCCACCTGCCGCGCGCGCGGCCGATGGCGGATCCGCCTCGCAGCCGGCACGGGCGCTCTCCGCGCAGGGCCCTCCAGGACAGGGGCCCACCTCGATCGGACCGATCCGCTTTGACATCGATTCGTCCGTCCTCCTCCCTCCTCCTCCTCCTCCTCCTCCTTCTTCCTCTGTATTCCTCCTCCTCTTCCCGCTCCTCCTCCTCCTCCTCCTCCTCCTCCTCATCTTCCTCTCGTCATCCATCTCGTCCTCCTCTGACCTCCATGCTTAGGCTTCGATTCTCGGGTGCAGCTGAGTCAGACAAGAGACACATGGCCCCGATTGCTTCCGTGCCGCATCGTGCCGTCCTCTTCCTACTCCTTCCCTCCCCTCCTCCTCCTTCTCCTCACTCTCCTCCTTTTCCTGGATCCAGGGCCTTGTTTTTCGAGTCCGAAGTTTCATGGGGCTCGGCATTGCAGGCGTGTTGGGACAGCCCCCCTTCTTCATCGAAGGTGGGCTGTCTTTCTGTGATGGATCGTGCCTAGACTTGAGGCGGGCATGTCCCTCTACAGGAGGAATATTCAAGAATAGAAAAACATAGTCTGGGGACGATTTTTCATTTTTTGCACTCGTTTGAGCATTGTGTTCCCAATGCTGCTGTTTCTTCCATCCGCCTGCAGGAGGACATGCCCGACCTCAGCCTAGACGGGGTCTTCTCGACGGTGCGGGTGGGCCGTCGTTCTTCGCAACACGATGTCTTGCGTCTGCAGACCCAGACCCCCTCGAGTCATGAAAAAATCACGACGGGAGGTTTTTCGTTATTTTCGGCCTCTGGGGGCCCTTACCGGGCCTCGGGACCGTCAAAGAACGACTCAGGATGACAAACCGGTCCTGGGGAATGGGTCCAGACCTCTGGGGGTCGACGTCATGAAAAAATCATGACGTCGGGGGTCTGGGGAGCGAGCACGCTGGAGGCTGCACCAGCCGTGCGCGCGCCCGAGCGCGAAGCACGCGCGCGAGCGCGCCGCTTGCGGTGTACCCCCAGCAGTCCGCGCGGCGGCCTGCACGGGCCGTGCCCGTCAGCCAGCCCCCGGCGCTTCCACGAGGCCGGCTTCTGTCTCGAGCGCGTTGCCTCCTCCTCCTCCTCCTCCTCCTCCTCCTCCTCCTCTCCTCTCTGCCTCTCCTCCTCCTCCTCGTCCTCCTCCTCTTCCTCCTCCTCCTCTCCTCCTCCTCTCCTCCTCCTCCTCTTCCTCTTCCTCCTCCTCCTCCTCCCCCTCCCCCTCCCCCTCCCCCACCCATCTCTGCCCAATTCAAGCTTCGCGCGGCCCGCTCGGCTTCGACGGGAAGAGGTGCGCTCTCGACCCGCGGATCAAAGAGTGTTGCAGCGGAGGCCCACGCCGAGAGGCACCCCTGCCTGCCTCCAGGGTGCCCTTGGCTTCTTGGGCCTCGATGGTTTTGCTGTGGAGAGCGTCACGCTCCCACACTCAAAATCAACGGACGTCCTGGGGTCTCAGGGTTGGGTTTTTTGTGCAAGGTCTCTTGTGGACTGGCCTCTACTGTGTTTCCCAAGTGCGAAGGGAGCGAGATTTGTCCGCCTCCTTGTCCCGCTGTGGAGTCGAGACTGTGTAGTCGGCTCGGGTCGAGCAATGTAGCACCAGCAGTTGCATTGATACGGTAGCTTGCACCACACTCCTCTGCATTCCCTTCTCCCCTCTCTCCTCCCTCTCCCCCCGCCTCCCCCTGCAGGTGCGGTCTGGGGTCCGAAAAGCAGTAGAAACAGTGCGCAGCAATAGACGCGGAGCAGAGTGCATCGCGCGTCGCACCTTTGGTTCAAGTTCCCCACGCGTAGGGGCTGTGTGTACGAGGACTGTCAGCAGCAGAGTCCTGAAAAACTATCCTGTTTTATTCGGATCCCGAATCCCACACCAAGATCCAATACAAAACTAATGGCAAAATATACGAACTTGCCCTATGGTCCAATCCGTTCAAGTACAGCTGATATGCCGCTGGCGCTCTGGGGATTGGCCAGGGTAGTGTTCAAGGTCGAAACACGAGGGTTATGAACCCAACTCGTATGTACCTGATCCCAACATAGCAATATGCATGACTTTACCATGACGTGCCAGGTGTGCAACTGCATGGCAACTGAACCGGCCACCTGCTCTAAGTGCGGCAAGCTTGGGCATGCACAGCGTCTTGGCTTCTGACTCATCCAGGAGCTCCCCTTCCGCGGGGACTGCATCTTCCATATCTTTTTCGCGTGTCTCGGCTTTGGGTTGTGTCGGGCACGGGCTTGCGGGGCCGACAGAGTCGAGCGCGGGGGGGGGGACTTGACCCTCGGTGCGGCCATTTTGGGCTAAGCGCACAACGATTCCCCAGCGTGCAACACCACAGGGCAACCAGTTACGACGTGCGGGCCATCGACAACTGCACCGCGAGCGGCCTGAACCCCGCAGCCGCGGCCATCGAGGCCATGCGAGCCACAGGGCTCTCAGCGCTCATGGCCATCCAGCACGTGGCAGAGCTGTCTCAGGATTCGGGCAGCGACGGCGAACCGCTTCTCGCGAAGGAGGACCGCAAGAAGGCGTACCGCCAGTGGCCCTTTCGGCCAGATCAGCGCAGGTACGTGGTCACGCTGGTCTGGAGCGATGGGCACCGAAGGCGGCTTCCTCGCGTTCGCCCACAGAGCCCTGCCCTTTGGCGCCTTCGGCGCCGTCTGGGGGTGCGCGGCGCGCAGGCGGGAGCGTGTGCCACGCGCTGCAGCGCCTGTTCGCGGTCCCTCAATTCGCAGACGTCGACGACTTCTTCCGCTCCTCGCCACGCCGCTTCGCCGCGCTGCAGCAGTGGTTTTTCGGTTGGCTGCGCAACCTAGGGCATCCCGCTCAGGGACGACAAGGGGCAGGCCCCCGCGCAGCGACTCGAGATCCTGGGCCCGGAAGCAGCCGCAGTAGCACGGTGGTCCGGGCTGCGGCTCACCGAGAGGCGGCGGTCCCAGCTCCTGCAAGCAGTGGTAGAGGCACTGCGCCTCTCGCGATTGACCGCCAGAGACGCGTCCCGCCTCGGTGGGCAACTTGGCTTCGGCATCACCGCTCTTCGGCCGCGTGGACCGTGCGTGCACCTGGGTAGTCAGCTCCCACAGAGGCGGTTGGACCGAATAACTCGGATACGGGCTACGCTGGTGGCGCGCGATGCTGACTATGCCGCTGCACTTCTACCAGGACCACGGCTGCAAGTTGAGGCAGGCGTCGCATGGGCAGACGGCTCATGGGAAATTGGCGCCAGGGACGGCGCACATGGGGCTGTGCTGTTCACCGCCGATGGAGGCTGGAGCTTGTCAGCAGAGGTGCTTGCAAACCCGCGGGAGGAGTTGCGCAAGATTGGAAAGCGGCAGCGGAACATCCAATCGAAATTACTGACGGTTCTCATGCTGCTGCTGTCCTGCCCCGAGCAGCTCCGCGGCCGCAGCCTAATCCTGCGCGAAGACGACCGGGCTGCACTCGAGAACGCCCTGGCCGGATCCGCCGCGGATCCCGATCGCCGCGGCAGCCGCCCGCGCCCCCTAGAGATGGGCCGCGCGCGCTGAGCACGCAAAGGCAGCCGCCCGCCTCGGCGCCGCCGACGGCGCCGCCTGCTGGGCTGGGTCACCTGGGGCGCGCTCGACGGCGGCGTCGCGCTGGGCTGGTTGCAGCTCCCGCGCAAGGGTATCGTCGCGCAGGCCACGCACTACCACGAAGGATTGGCACAAGTACTCTGCGTGGTGTTCAGCAGGCCTACTCTGGGCACGCGCGCGCGACCATCGTGACGCGCCATGGCGGGCTCCCCCAGTGGCCGCGAGCCGCCGCCGAGTGCATCGTCTGCCTGCGCGCCAAGGTCATCGGGCCCCAACTGGATTGCGACTGGTTCAACGGCTACGCGGCGCCGCGCGACGTGTATTCCACCGATGTCGTTGCGGGCTTCTGCCGCGTCCTCATCGAGGGGGCGCGGGCTCTGCAGGACAGCGCCCGGCTGGCGCGCCGGGGCTTCCCGATGCGCGCGGAGCACCGGGCCGCTGGCAGCGCGGAGGTCTTGGCGAGGGATAAAAACAGGAAAGGAAACACAAATGATAGCGGCAAACAGCAAGCCTCGGAGAATCGGGTTCGGGCGACGCCTGCCGCGACGACAGCAGGGCGGTGCCGGCCTTCGGCAGCGGCGCAGGGGCTTCCAAGGCATGTCCAGGGCCGCGTCGGTCGAGGTGCTTGCGCCGCCTTGGTCGCGCGCGCGGGCTCCCCTGAATCTCGCGTGGCGCGAGAGCAGAGCCGCTGCCGCCAATGCGCGGGTAGGTGGTCCCTCGTGGCAGTTAACGAGCGCCGGGGACTGCGCCAACGTCGGCTGGTGCGTCCTCGCTGGCGGCAGCGCGCATTTGGCGCGTGGCCACGGCCACTTCAAGCCCGTCTCCGGCCAACGTGCCCCGGGCCGCTGTGGGCCAAGGAACCAAAGTGCGCTGTGCACCAGCGCGAGCGGGGCCAGGTGCTTCTGGGGTCCCGGGGCGCGGGGGGAAATCAAAGAAGTTCCTCGAATCGGGCCGACCTATGTGCGCTGGCGGGCGCGGTCCGTCGGGCGTGGCAAAAATGCACCCGTGACTGCCCTCTGGGCCTGGGCGGCGCGCGCGGGGGCATTGGTGGCGGCGCGCCGGGGGCTCGGCTCAGCCTGTCGCGCCCGCCCTTGCTTCGCGCGCGGGCCCTGCGCTGGCTGAGTCCGCGAGTGCGTCGCCGTGCCCCATAGGGAGCTCCACCGAAGGCCCCAATGGCTGCGTCCTCATGCGTCACCGCCACCCAGGACAGCGTTTCGTGGGCCCTTAAGGGGGCTCCACCGAAGGCTCCAATGGCAGTGTCCGCATGCGTCGCCGCCACCCAAGACAGCGTTTCGTGGCCCCTGAGGGAGCTCCACCGAAGGCTCCAGTGGCAGGGTCCGCATGCGTCCGCGCCGCCGATTTCGGCGTACCCGTCGCACGCTTCGGTTCCCCATAGGGAGCTCCACCGAAAGCGGTACCCACACTGCGGCACTCGCAGCTACATGTGGTTGGGTCCTTCGTCAGGCCACTTCTTTCCTGCGACGCGTGGGGGCCGTGGCGGCCAGCTCTTGCAGCCGGGCGATCCGTTCGCCGAGCCCCCCTGGTAGCTGGAGCGCCCATGTGCGGGCTGCTTCTGCCTGCCGCGACGAAAAAAGGGGGCCTGGGTTCCCCTTGCCAGAGTATATATATATATACATACATACATACATACATACATACATACATACATACATACATACATATATATATATACACACGTAGACGCCATCCACTGGATTGTTCCTGGGCCTGAGGGGAGGGCGGCG
This sequence comes from Prorocentrum cordatum, assembly GCA_963575745.1. Lineage (NCBI taxonomy): Eukaryota > Dinophyceae > Prorocentrales > Prorocentraceae > Prorocentrum > Prorocentrum cordatum. Next base: position 68,729 of record CAUYUJ010020878.1, on the reverse strand, counting down.
GTGTATCAACTTTCACTGAGAGTTAGCGACTTGATACACCGCCGCCCGCCAAGAAAGTGCGTACAACATTCGTCGGGGGTGTCTTTATCTATTTTCGTGGCGTATGGGTGGCTGGACCACACCTCTGCGCCTCTCCTGCCTCCTCCTTCCTCCTCCTCCTCCCCCTCCTCCTCCTCCTCCTTTTCCACAATCACTCAATATGAATACTACTCTCCTCTCTCTTCTGAATCTGTGGCGGAATCTGCCTCGGAGTGTTCGGCCCCCCCCTCGCATATTGTTTTTTTTTTTTTTTTTTTTTTTTTTTCCACAGGACGGTCGGCGAGTTTTTTTTTTTTTTTTTTTTTTTTTTTTGTTTTTTTTTTTTGTTTTTTTTTTTTTTGTGAGGCGCTGACCTCATTTTCGGGCTTCCGCTCGCTCCGAATCGTGCTCGCGCTGCAGCGCTGGCTTCATGTCTGCGCTTCCGGTCATTCCGAATCGTGCTCCCGCTGCAGCGCTGGCTTCATTTCCGCGCTTCCGCTCGTTCCGAATCGTACTCCCGCTGCAGCGCTGGCGTCATTATTTTCATTTCCATGCCACGGCATACTTTTCGTTCCTCCTGCTCTGCGGTCCTTCCAAGTAGGCCCCAGAATCTAGAAACTGGCCGCCCGAAAAACCATCAGAGGTGATTCCACATTCG
>CAUYUJ010020878.1:50553-65553 GCA_963575745.1 Prorocentrum cordatum | reverse complement strand
TCATCATCATCATCATCATCATCATCATCATCATCATCATCTCATCCTCATCCTCATCCTCATCCTCATCCTCATCCTCATCCTCATCCTCATCCTCATCCTCATCCTCCCTCATCATCCTCATCCTCATCCTCATCCTCATCCTCATCCTCATCCTCATCCTCATCCTCATCCCCATCAGCATCCTCATCCTCATCCTCATCCTCATCCTCATCCTCATCCTCATCAGCATCATCATCAGCAGCAGCAACATCATTCATCATCACCAATCATCAGCATCAATCATCAGCATCATCATCCTCACCCGTTTCAGCACACCCCTCACACGTTTCGTGGCCCCATTGGGAGCTTCACCGAAGGCCCGAGTGGTACCGCCCGCATGCGTCACCCCCACCCAATAACAGCGTCCCGTGGCCCCAAATGGAGCTCCACCGAGGGCCCCAGTGGCACCACCCGCATGCGTCACCCCCCACCCAGTACAGCTTTTCGGGGCAATGCCAGAGCGAGGCACGGGTCCCTCGTCCTGTTCTTCGGAAGCGAATCGTGGGAGCCTTCTGTACCCTCGTAATTCTGTCCTCAGTGTCGAGGAGCGTCGATTAGCGTCTGGGAGTGGACGAGATAGCGCCGATTTAGCGTCGGTTATCGTCGATTAGCGTCGATTTAGAGTCGATTTCCGTCGATTCGCAAGAGCCAACAAGGTGGTATGGGAGGCTCCCATGAGTTGCCACCGAACTGTTCTGGGGGGGGGGGGGGCGGCGCGAAAGTGCGAATACGATCGCGTTTTGCGGAGCGCTGCTCGCGAAGATAGTTGCCCTAGTGATGTGTCGCGGTGTTGTATTTTTGTTCGCAATGTTGGATCTCAGAAAAGTCTGAATGCATCCGCGCCTAGCTGGCTATATGCATATCTCTCTGGGCCGTCTTGGGATCCTCTTAGAACGGTTTCGGGCCGTCTTGGAGGTCTTTTGGGCCGTCGTTGGGCCGTCTTTGGGGCCTTTTGGGCCTGGGGCCTCTGGAGACGCCTCGGGCTGTCGGAACCCTGAATAGGTGGGAACGCGAACATAATAATTGAAATGACATACAGCAATGATTGATTTTGACTTCTTCGGGCCCTCCTGAGGGGTCTTTTGGAGCCCTGATGGTCTGTATCGGGGGTCGAGCAGTCCAAGAGCTCTCGTGGCCAATCTGACGCCTTCGGAGGCCGTCTTGGGGCCCCCTTGGGGCCGTCTTGGGGGCCTCTTGGGCCGCCCTGGGATGTCAGAAGCCCGAAAAAGGTGGGAACGCGAAACTCGTGGACAATAATAATCGGAATGCTTCTTGGCTGGAGGGCCCCTTGATGCCCCCTCGGGCTGAATCGGCTGCCTTTGGGCCGTCAAAAGGGTCTCTAGGCCCGTCGGACGTGTTCGGAAGCTGTGTTGGGGGCCTGTCTCTGCCGTCTTGGGGATCCAGCGCGCGACCTAAACGTTGTTCTGTTGTACATTTGGAGTGTTTTGGTTTGTTGTTTTGTTTTTGTTCTAAACGTGTTTTGTTCTTGGTTTAAGTGCATATGGAGAATGACGCCAATTGGAGGTCCGAGCGATGCGTTCTGTTGTATGCTCTGTTTCGGGTCCTGCGACGCATCGTGTTTTGTATTTGTTGTGTTTGGATATTTCATACCAGCTGGTGTTGTGGTCTGTTTTGTTGCGACTCGGGGTAATTCTTTCCGGCGTGCTGTTTTTGAAAGTGCGCTCAGCGTGTGTTTGTTTTGTTGGTTGTTTTGTTCTTACGTGTTGCCCTTACCTTTTTGGTTTACCTTCCCTCCCGTTCGTTTTACCTTCGTTCCCTTTCGGGTTGCCTTCCCTCCGTTTCGTTTCATCTCGCTGTGTGTTCGCCTTATCCTTTCCCCGTTCGTGTTACCCTGCCTGGCGTTTTGTTTTATCGTCGTTCCCTCGTGTAAGCCTCCCTCCCGTTCCGTTTTGCCCTCTCTCCGTTCCGTTTTACCACTCTTTTCGTTTTACCGTCCCTTCGTCCCGCGTTACCTCCTTCCGGGCTGTTTTGCACTCGCTCCCTCCGCTCTGTCCCGTTGTGCCCTCTTTCCGTTCCGTTTTATCCTCCCTCTGTTCCGTTTTATGTTCTTTCCTTCCCGTTTTGCCTTCCTTCTGTTCCGCTTTACCGTCCCTTCGTTCCATTTTGCACTCCCTCCGTCCCTTTTGTTCCTCCCTCCGTCCCGTTTTAACCTCCCTCCGTTCAGTTTTACCTTCCCAGAACACCAGAACGAATACACTTGGAATGTTCCAAACACCATAACGAAGACACAACAGAACATAACAACTCAACATGTTCAGCACCATAACAACACAGAACAGTATAACATCGTTTGGGTTGCGCACTGTGGGGATCCCTTTGAGGCGCTTTCGGGCTGTCTTGGAGGTCTCTGGGGCTGTCGTTGGGCCCTCTTTTGCCGTGTTGGGCCTCTGGGGCCGTCATGGGGTGCCAGAAGCCTTAAGAACAAGTGGGAACGCGAACATGCTTGACCTTCCATCGAGGAATGTATGATTCTGGCTTATTCGGGGTCTCCTGGAGAGTCTCTTTGAGCACTCTTGGGCTGTACATATCGGCGAGCTCTTGGGCGGTCTTAGGGATCTCTGGGCCCGTCGGACATGTTCGGAAGCTGTGTCGGGGGCCTGCCTGGGCCGTCTTGTGGAGATTTCTTGGGGCGCTTTCGGGCCGTCTTGGAGGAGGTCTCTTGGGCTGTCGTTCGTGGGGCCCTCGCAGGCCGTGTTGGGCCTCTCGGGCCGTCTTGGGGTGTCGGAAGCTCGAAATGGCGGGCACGCGAACAACATTGAAATTCCTTAAGGGGAATGAATGATCCTGGCTTCTTGGGGCCCTCCTGGAGCGTCTCATGGAGCTCTCTCGGGCTGTCTCGGGGGCCTTTGTGGTCGTCCTGTGGGCATCTTGGGCTGTCTTCGAGGCATGCTGAACCAGCTTGAGCAGCTTGAGGCCAACTTGGATCCGCATGGTTGTCGTGGATCTTTTCTGAGGCCAGAATTTGGCACGGAACAGCATTACCTCGGAGTGCGATTTTACAGGGGCGCGTACGATGACGGCGATGATGATGATTATGCTGATGCTGATGATGATTATGATGATGATGCTGATGATGATGATGACGATGGTAATGTTGATGCTGATGCTGAGGTTGATGCTGAAGATATTGATGCTGATGATTGTGCTGACGATGATGATGATGATGATGATGATGATGATGATGATGATGATGATGATGATGATGATGATGATGCTGTTTATGATGGTTATGCTGATGATGCTGATGATGCTGATGCTGATGCTGCCGATGATGATCATGACGCTGACGCTGACGCTGCTTGTGCTGATAATGCAGTTAGTGATAATGCATATGCTCATGCTGAGTGATAAAGATGATGATGAGGATGATATTGCTGATGATGATGATACCGATCATGATACTGACGCTGACGCTGATGATGATGACGGTGATACTGCTGATGGCGCTGATGACGATGCTCATATCGATGATGGTGATGATTCTGATGATGATGCTATTGTTGATGATGATGATGCTGATGACGATGGTGACGATGATGATGATGATGATGATGATGATGATGGTGATGGTGATGGTGATGATGATGATGACGACGATGACGATGATGATGCTGCTGCTTCTGCTGCTGCTGATGACGATGATGATGATGAGGATGATGATGTTGATGATTATGATGATGATCACCATGATGATGATGACGATGACGATGACGATGACGATGATGATGATGATGATGATGATGATGATGATGATGATGATGATGATGGTGATGGTGATGGTGATGGTGAGGCGCGCCCCTTCTCACTTTCCCCTTGGCTCGCCGCCAATTGTGTCCTGTGGATGACGTCTCATGTCTGCTGCGTTCCAGAGGCAAGGGCACCCTGGGTCAGGGCCGTGCCGCCCTCGGAGGAGCCCTTGTGCCCCTTCGCGTGTCCTCTCTCTAATCGAACTCGCTTCTGTATCGATACACGCCGGTCGTAGAAAGCAGGTGCTTGTGGGCTCCGGGATGCCAACATACTCCAAGCGCCTTCTTGCTTCAGGAACCGATCTGCTCTTGCTGTGTTTTGTTGTTCTCTGGGAGGGCCTGAGCCCAACCTGCTTCATCCGCCTTCCTACTTCATGTTTTACCTGCTTCTTCCGACCGACGTGTAAGGTTAGGTCGGGCCTGTCCTCCTACACGCGGGTTTTGGACGAGAAATGAAAAATACCCGCCGAAATAGACCGAAAATAGTCAAACATCGTCCACAAGTCGTCCTCTCATTATTCAAGACGCTTCGCGTTCACCGCCCGCCCATTCCAGTTCTCGCCGGACGAGGCGAAGACGGCTCCATGACGGGATAAACATAGGCAGGAATTCATACAAGTCGTGTGGTTTGTTGTTTTTGTCCCGCGTTCTCTCTTCCTATGCTATCGCCTAGTATGCTCAGGCATGCCCCGTGGCTGTTCGACAGTAGGTTTGTCGTACTTGCTACTGTTAGTGGTGGTGGTTCTGCGGCTGGTGTTGCTGCTGGTGTTGCTGTTGTCGCTCCTGCTGGTGGTACGGTGCAGTGCGGGTGCCGCTGCTGCTGTTGCTGGCGATGGTGCTGATGGTGCCGGTGTTAGTGCTGCTGCTGCTTGTGGTGCGCTTGTGCAGTCGACTGATCCGATGGTAGGGAAGGCGGCATGCTCCCGTGGTGGGCTTGTGTCATACGGTGGCGTGGCAGTCTCGTGGTTTTGTCGCGCTTGCGCAGTCGATTGATCCGATGGCAGGGAAGGTGGCTCTTGGAGTGGGTTCTCCAATGGCTGACCAGATGACTGTCCCGTGGCGTGCCGTGGTAGATGTCTGGGTGCTTGTCCCGACGGTTGCCCGGATTCTTTTCCCGTTGCTAGTCTCGGCGGTTGCCCGAGCGGTTGGTTGCCCCGATGGATACCCTGGCGGTGATCCGGCCGGCAAGGCGCCAAGAAGGGCCGAAGAGGAACCCGAAAAGGGCCCAAGAAGAGGCTAAGAAGGCCCCGAGGCGGTCTTGGAGAAGCCCAGGGCGGCTCAAACGACAGCACTTCCGCGTTGGGTCGCAACCGCGTCCGTCTTGCAGTAAAAACCCGGCGGGGTTTGACCTGGTTTGGGGTCCGTTTTGCGGCCCAACATGGGCCCCGCAGCGTCCAAAATCGTCCACAAGTCGTCTTCTCATTATTTCATCGCTTCGCTCATTCCGCCGGCCCTCGAGCGCTCTACGGGGCCTCTTTGAAGCCTCTTGGGGGCCTCTTTGGGGCCTCCTAGGGGCCTCTTGGGGGCCTCTTGGGGGTCTCTTGGGGCTCCTCGGCGGCGTCTTGGGCTCCCCGGGGGCCTCTTGGGGGGCTCTTGGGGGCCCCTTGGGGCAGGGGGGGGGTTAGTCGATTGCAGCCACCCCCTCGGAGGCCACGATCCTCGTGAGGGGTGGCGAAAAATAGCCTCCCCCCTGGGGATCGCCCGGGGGTCAGCCGGGGATCAGCCGGGGTACTTTTCGTCCGGGGGCCTCCAGGGGCCGCCCCGCGCGCGCGAACTAGAAATACTGTTAGCAGTTACCGGAGATCTTAGCACGCCTCTGGCCCGTTGGGCCGGCGATTTTTTGGGCTATTTCTGAATATTCCTCCTGTAGAGGGACGCGCCGGACTTGGGTGCAAGCCCCCGTCCTGCAGCACCTCCGGGGGGCCGCGCCGTTCCCGCGGCCCGGCGCCGGGCCTCCCCGCCCTTGGCGCGCGGAGCGCGCCGGCCGGGGAGACGTGGGACTCGAGCTCGCCACGGCTCGGGTCTCCTGGCGCTGCTTGGCGGCCCGTCCTGCGCTCTGGCGGCCCGGCCTCCGCGGCAGGCGTGCAGCGGGAGCTCGCGTCCGGTTGCCGGCGGAGTCTCGCCGCCTCCCTCTCGACGGCCCCGTCAGTCTCGCTGTCTCGCTGTCCGCCCGCGCCCGCCGAGCCCGAGTCTGACGCCTCCCCGAGCCAGGGGCGGCGCCGGGGGCGGCGCTGGGCGCGCCGCTCGGGGGCGCCTCCGGCGCCGTCCCTGGGTCGCTCCGCGCGCCAGGGAGGGGGATCCCGCGGCGATCCGAGAGGTCGTGCGGGCGCCCGAGCGTTTGTGCGCCTGGAAGCGCTCGGGCGGGCGCACTTCTCTCTGCGAGGCCAGCGCCAGAAAGGGCCGCGACCGGCCAGGAGCATCTTGGGTCATGCTGCGAGAGCTCAGCGAGCGCGTTCCACCTCTCGCAAAAAGTGCCTGCTCGCAAAGGCTGTTGGAAGAGCGCGTGCGCGCCTCGGCAGGGCGGCTCGTGAAGACCCCGCGGCGGATCCAGGCCGTTTGGAGCGGCTGCTTCGCGAGCAGTGGAACGCGCTCGCCCGAGGAAGCGCGCGCGAGGCCGAGCGGATGCACGGGGGTGGGCCTCCGAGCGGTGGCAGGAGCCCGGGCGCCTCGCGCCGTGCGGCAGCCCCGAGGTGCCCGGGCGCCGCAGCTCCCTCGCGGCAGCTGGCGCGGTCTCGCGCGGAATTCGGGCCGCGGGGCCAGCGCGGGGCGGCTGCGGTCGGGCCGAGGTCGAAGATCGAGGTCGGTGCGGGGAGGGTACGCTGGTGCTGTTCGTGCTCGTTGGATGTTTGTGCACCCTGGGGGGAGCCCAGACCCCCTCGAGTCATGAAAAAATCACGACGGGAGGTTTTTCGCCATGTTCGGCCTCTGGGGGCCCTCACCGGGCCTCGGGCGCGTCAAAAAACGACTCAGGATGACAAACCGGTCCTGGGGAAGGGGTCGGGACCTCTGGGGGTCGACGTAATGAAAAAATCATGACGTCGGGGGTCTGGGAGATGCCCTCGAGTGATCCGGTGGTTCGGGGTGCTTCTTAGCCGGCGGAGGGTCTCGCGTTCTCGAAGGAGAGGCTCCTCTGTCCCAGGTCCAGCCGCATGACGAAGTCGGACCATCATCAGAGTAGGCGCGGCGGGAAGGGATTCGGTCACGATCTTCCGCGAGGCTGCGCTTCTGTTCGCCGCGTCGGCTCCCAGGGTCGTGCGAGGATGATTGCGGGCCTCTTCTCCGCAGCCTGCCGTGATGCGCCCAGAGCTGCATGACGAAGTCGCATCAACAGCCAAGGTCGCAGGAAGGGATTCGGTCACGACCTTCCGCGAGGCCGCGCTTCTCTTCGCAGCGTCGGCTCCCACCCGCCGTGGTGCGCCCAGAGCTCCTCCTCCTCCCGGGGCCCCTCGCATCGTGGACAGATCTCACGGCAGGAGCCTTTCAGGAGGGGAGAGCGCACACACAGGCACCATTCATCCTCTCCTGGGGGCCTCTTGGGGCCATCTTGGGGCCTCTTGGTGCCTCCTGGGCGCTTCTTGGGGCCATCTTGGAGGAAATCTGTCAAAGAAGAGGGGAGCTTTAATTAGCGTTGCCCCCTCAGAAGGCCAAAATGGGGCCAAAACCTTAGTACAATCAATGATTTTGGCTTGAAAGAAGACGGGAGCTTTAATTAGGGAGATCTGGGAAGCCATGGGAACCTGGGGTGGGGAAGGCGAAAGCCCCGAAAAGGTGGGAGAACATGGGGGCGTCCTGGGGCATGCGACGCCTTGATGTTTCTTCAGGACGGCGGCCCCGGAAGTTCCGACCTCTTCCCTGGGACCTTTTTTTTTTTTTTCTCGTCCTGCGTCGTTCTCCGACGGTCCCGAGGGCCGGCGAGGGCCTCCGCGAGGCCGACAATTCGGCCAACACCTTCCCGTCCTGTTTTTTTTTCGACGCGATCATGTCTGGGCCTACTTGATGCGGGATGACGATTAATTAAAAATGGGAGAGAACGATTCAAACAATAGGTTCTGTTATTTCTGCACCATTTTCTGACTGGAGGAGAACGATCACAAAAATAGTTTTCCAGCCCGCGGCCGGTTTTTTCTAGTCGTCATCCTGGGCGCCGCCGCGTGAACACGACCCCCGGTTATTTATTAATCGTCACCCTCCATTATTTGTGTGTTCGGCGCGATCATGTCTGGGCCTACTTATTACCAGCCTGGAACATATCCCTATCCCTAAGCTGGGCATCGCCTCATCACAGTGCCAATCTTCGGGATTCCCTCATGTTTTGAGGGCGAACCCCTAAAGATTGTCATCGCCTTTGGGCGTGTCAATCTTAGGGGTAGGGATACGTTCGAGGCCGGTAAACTTATTTGTGCGTCCCAGGGCCTCTTGAACCTTTTTCCAGCCCGCGGCCGGTTTTTTCTAATCGTCATCCTGGGCGCCGCCGCGTGAACACGACCCCCGGTCATTTATTAATCGTCACCCTCCATTATTTGTGTGTCCCAGGGCCTCGTTAGCCTGGAACATATCCCTACTTATTGCCAGCCTGGAACATATCCCTATCCCTAAGCTGGGCATCGCCTCATCACAATGCCAATCTTCGGGATTCCCCCATGTTTTGAGGGCGAACCCCTAAAGATTGTCATCGCCTCTTGGCGTTTCAATCTTGGGGGTAGGGATACGTTCGAGGCTGGTACGGTAGGTTCGAGTCGTGTCGACCGGCGGCGACTCGGCCGCAATCAATCAACGTTGAACGCCGGCGGCGGCCCTGAATCGGCCGATGTTGAACGATCCTGACGTTTCGGGAACGGCCGATCGTTCATGTTTGAACGATCCCCGCGGAGTCGAGAACCAACGCCGGGGTCGACACAACACGAACCTGCCGTAAACTTATTTGTGCGCCCCAGGGCCCCTTTAGCCTTTCGTTCCTCCCGCAGGCGCCCGCGGGCTACGAGCGCCAGGCGTCCCCGGGGTCGGCGCCAGGCGCCCCTCCTGGGGGCGGGCCGGCCGGCAAGCGCCTCGGCCGCCCGGGGCCGCGCGCGGTCCGAGCCGATGCGACCCGACTCGCCGGCTGCTCGGCATCGCTCGGACCGAGGGCGGCGAGGGCGGCCGACGCAGAAGGGGCCCCCAGGCGGGAGGAGGAGGAGGAGGGATCGTTCAGGAGGAATAGGACGAGGCGAAGAAAAATGCGAAGGCAGAGTAGATGGAGAGTAAGAGGAGGAGGAGGAGGAGGAGGAGGAGGAGTCGGAGGAGGACGAGTAGGAAAAGGCAGAGCCTCGCTCTGTCTGAGGGGCCGCCCTCGCATGTGTCCTTCGGCGAGGACCATCGAGGAGCATCCTTGATCATGTGGCGGGAAAAGCCACGCACGGAACCGGAGAAAGCACAGGGAATGGACGTCCGAGCGATGGCCAGGCTGGGGCCGCGATTCCGACCCGATTCGATTCGGTCGGCCGGCAAGCGCCGCGCCGCCCGGGGCCGCGCGCGGTCCGATCCGATGCGACTCGACTCGCTGGCTGGGGCCGCGATTCTCGGGGGCGGAAAAGAGGGGGTTCCTCCTCCTCCTCCTTCTCCTGCTTCTCATCCTCCTGCTCCTCCTCCTCCTCCTCCTCATCATCATCGTCCTTCTCCTCCTCTTTCTTCTGCTCCTCCTTCTCCTCCTCCTCCTCCTCCTGCTCGCTTCCACCCCTCAGGAGGGAGAAAGACACAGAGACACAATGAATCGTCGATCCCCCAGAAAATTCGGGGGCGGAAAAGAGGGGGGTGATGACTAGGGGGGGGGTGGATATCATGGCGTGGGCCATGATATTTCCCCAAATTTCATGGCGCCTCTTCTTATTTCGTTGCGTCCCTGGCCCCCCCGCTGGGCCGCGCACGTGCCGCCGGTCATGATTTGCACCCCCCCTCTGGGACACCCCCCTCTTGGCCGCTCCCGAGATTCCGACCCGATTCGATTCGGTCGGGCGGGTGGTCATGGGGGGTGGCCCGAAAGGGGGGGTGCAGAACATGGCCCTCCAGGGGCCCTGTGGGGCGCTCTTTGGAGCCAGCTGGTGCCCAAGAGGGGCCCTGAAGAGCCCCATTGAGGGCCTGTCTTTTCAGCCCCCTTTCTGCCACGCGCAGAGGGGGGTGGGGGGAGGGGGAGGGCCTCTTAGAAGCACCCCTGCTTCTTAGAAGGCGCGGGCCTTATCTATAGATGTAAGGCCGGCGCCTTCTAAGAAGCATCCTCCTTCTAAGAAGCTCTCCCCCCTCGCTCCACCCCCTTCTGCGCACCGCCAACCCTTCTTGGGCCCCCCCCCATGACCGCCCGCCCGATTCGGATCGATGCACGGGCATCGGCCGGCGCCGGCCAGAGCCGGGCGCGGCGGTGCGGTTTCGGCTCGCCTCGGAGCGACTCGCTGGCGGTCCGAGCCGTGTCCGAAGGGCCAGAGGAGCGAATCCTCAGCCGGCATGGCTTCCGGAACCTTGCTGGTCCTTGGAGTGATCACTGTCCGACCTTTCTCAAGGCGCTGTCTTATTCGCCAGCCTCGAACGTCTCCCTATCCCTAAGATTGACACGCCAAAAGGGAGATGACAATCTTAGGGATGCACCCTCAGAAACTGAGGAAATCCCTAAGATCGCCATCGTGACGAGGCGATGCCCAACACAGGGATAGGGATATGTTCCAGGCTGGTAATCTTATCTTGTCTTATCTGGTCTGGCGGGAGTGGGGGTGGGCGACGGAGTGTGGACCGAACACACAAGAAACGGCACGAAGATGAAGTCGAATCATAACACATTGCATACAGATAACCCTTTCGGGAATCTGCGAGGATTTCTCGAGTCTGCGCTGGAGACCCCTGGCGCCTCCGGCGCCGCCCCTTGCGCGCTCCGCGCGCCAGGGAGGGGAGGCCAGCGCCGATCCAAGAAATAAATCCGCGCGAACCTCCGTCAGTTTATGTTTACGCAGTTTTTTCCAACACGGTGCTTGCACTCAGTGGTTCTTACTTCTTCTTCGAAGGCTGCGCACTCAGGAGTTCTTATTGATTCTTCTGAAGAGCTGGGCCTGAGTCTCAGTCTGGCGGATATGTCGTCGCCGAAGCCGCCTCGTCGCCGCCCGTCGCCTTGGCCTGAATGTCGGTCTGGCGGCTATGTTGTCGCCGTCGCCGCCTCGTCGCCGCCTCGTCGCCGCCCGTCGTCTTGACCTGACTGTCGGTGTGGCGGCTATGTTGTCGCTGTCGCCGACTAGTCGCCGCCTCGTCGCCGCCAGTCGCCTTGGCCTGACTGTCGGTTTGGCAGCTATGTTGTGGCCGTCGCCGCCTCGTCGCCGCCTCGTTGCCTGCCTGTCGCCTTGACCTGACTGTCGGTATGTTGGTTAGTTCAATCCGCATCGCGGACCCCCCCCACTACAGCCACGCACCCAGGGAGGGTGCACAGTCGTCGGACCGAGGTACAAGATCGAGGTCGGTCAGCGGTGGGTACCCTAATGTTTTCGTGTTTCTTTGATCCTTTGGTGCATCCTGGGGGAGTGTACCCTCGAATGTACTTCAGTTTGGCCGGTGGAGGGCTTCATGTTCTTGAACGATGTTTTTCTGTCCTAGGTCCGGCTGTAAGACCATTCGGCTCCCTCACTCTGACGTAGTGCCGCGAAGAAGTATCGCCAATCCAAGCTTGCCAACATGAGCGACGCGACCCCCGTTGCGCAGACAAGTCAAGGGACGGGAGAGGCGGAGGCAGATGGGGTATCGGAGAGGAAGGGCGAACGCATGAGGGAAAACAACAGACACACATGTGCCGTCCGTTCCCATGAAAGCATGGGAACATATGGGAAGTGGAGTGGGGAAGGCGAGAACCAAGCCAAGATGGAAAGTATGGGGATCTTCGGATGTGTATAAATGTATGTATGCATGTATGTATGTATGTATGCATGCATGCATGCATGCATGTGTGTGTGTGTGTGTTCAGGGAAGCACGATGCAGCGAAAGAACAGGACGACCTGCGTCCAACCCTAGAGGGCACGAGGACAACCGCGCCGCGCGCGGCGCGGCCTCGGCCGGGCAGCTGCCTTTCTCCGAGGTGGCCCCGCGAGTGCGCGAAGCGAGCCGCGCGTCGCGCATCGCGGAGCGCGGCGCGGGAAGTCGGGCGACCTTGGGGGCGTGAGGGATGAAGAGGGCGAGGAGAGCGGGAGGAGGAGGGTGAGCAGAAGGGCGACGAGGGACGAGGGGCTCAGAGGTCAGGCCGGGGGATCTATACGTACGTAGCCACTGCCCCAGGCCTGGCCCATCTCCAGGGGCCCGGGAGCGGCGTGTACGCCCCTCGAGGCTTGGCCAGGGTGCACGTGCACCGCTCCCCTGGCATCGCTCGGGCGTGTGCGTTTTCTCCTCGGCGAGGACCATCGAAGAGCATCCTTGATGATTTGCCGAAAAAACCACGCACGAAACCGAGACATACACAGGGAATGGACGCCCGAGCGATGGCCAGCTCCTGGGCCCAGCAGGCCTGGGGCAGTGGATGCGTAGATGGGCCTCCTCGCGCTGCGGCGGTGGCCGGACTCGGGGGGTGCAACGGGGGGAGGCGGCCGGTCCAGGGAGACGAGCGGGCCAGTGGTAGTGTCGGGCCGGACGAAAGGGGGAGATGTGGAAAGGTGGGGGTACGAAATCTGCTGCATGCAGCTGGTTTCGGCCTCACCGAGGGGCCCATCCCTCGATACATGGCCGCCTCCGGCGCCGGGAGGCGCCGGGAGAATCAGCTACGTGAGCTGATTCTCGAACCCCCCCCTTTGCTATCCCCCCCTTTCGCCCGACCCGATGGTAGTGGAAGCTGGGTGGGGGAACGCGGGGGGGGATCGGGAGTGGGGCGAGGATGAGGAGGCCGGGGATGGCGAAGAGGAGGAGGACGCGGAGGGGGACGAGGGAGAGGAGCGGAGTCTGGTGAACAGGATAAGAAGCAGGGATCCAAGGGTACAAGCACGGAGGGGAGAGGAGGGATGGGGAGTCGTTCAGGAGGCATCTGTGGGATACACGACACTGTGGATGAGAGACGATGCGAATGAAATGGAAGGGCGAAATGAGGACCAGGAGGATAAGTATGAGTGTGATGTACTGAAGGATGACTAGGTTGATTATGATGAGGGGAGGAGATGGTGATGATGCTGATGATGATGATTATGATGAATGTGATGCTGCTGATGATGAGGATGGTGATCATGATTAGGAACATGATGGGGATACTGATCATGGGGATGCTGCTGCTGATGATGATGGTGATGACTATGATGATAACGATTATGATGGTCAGCATTGACATATCGTGACAGGGACCATGAGGATACAGCACATTTTGTTGACGACGATGAGTCTGTTCATGCTGTTGATCATGATGACGCTGTTGATACTTATTATGAGGATGGTAATGAGGGTGTTGCTGATGATTGCATGGACTCACATTATTGTGATGATAATTTTGATTATGATACTGTGGACGTTGGTACTGATGATGCAGATTATGCGGATGACAAGGATGATGATGCAGATGATGCCCATGATGGTGATGATGATGCTGAGGATGCTGTTCGAGATGGTGATGATGCTGATGATGATGATGATGATGATGATGATGGTGCGGGTGGTGACTTTCGATGCTGCTGCTGATGATGATCATGATGATGATGATGATGATGATGATGATGATGATGATGATGCTGAACATCATGTTGCTGCTGATGATGATGCTAACGGTGCTGATGATACGTATGTGTACATACTCTTTGCAACGGTGATGGCCACGATGCTGATGATGATGCTGATGATGCTGATGATGATGATGATGCCGATGGCGACGACAACGATGCTGTGGTGATGATACAGTTGATGCTGCTGCTGATGATTATGCTGATGCGGTTGTTGATGCTGCTGACTGACGATGTCGACGATGTGTATGATGCTGATTGTGGTGCTCATGCTGCTGATCACGATGATGACGGTGATGCTGATCATGCTCATGATTATCATGCGGATGCTGTCAACGATGCTGGTGGTGATGATGATACTGCGGATAATGCTGATGCTGAGGCTGGTGCGGATGATGGTGATGCTCATGGTGATGCGGATGATGATGATGGCAACGAAGGTGCTAACGCTGATACGAATGTGATGATGGTGATGATGCTGATGATGCTGATGGTGATGCTGAGGATGTTAATGATGCTGATGATGCTGGTGGTGCCGCTAATGATGATGCTGATCATTATGTTGATGATGCTGGCGGCGATGCTGGTGATGATGACCGTGCGTATCACGTTGATGATAATGGTGGTCGTGGCGCTGGTGTTGATGATGACGATGCTGCTGATGGGGATGATGCTGTTGTTGATGATGACGATGAACGTTGCGATGATGATGATGATCCTGATGATGATATGCTGGTGATGGTGGTGGTGATGTCGATGCTGATGATGATGCTGAAGACGATGCTGATTATGATGATGATGATTGTGGTAGTTCTGATTGTGATGATGATGACGCTGAATACGAATACGATGATGCAGATCATGATTCTGGTGTTTTTTTATGATGGCGGTTATGATGGCATGCGGATGTGATGATGATGTTGATGATGAAACGGTCATGGCGATGCTTCTGATGATAGTGATTAGGATGATGCATATGATGGTGATAGTGCTCATGATGATGACGATGACGATGACGACGATGATGATGATGATGATGATGATGATGATGATGATGATGATGATGATGATGATGATGATGATGATGATGATGCTGCTGCTGATGATGATGATGATGATTATGATGATGATGATTATGATGACGATGCTGATGCGGATGATGATGGCGATGTTGACGATGCCGCTGATGAGAATGCTGATGATTATGCTGATGCTGATGCCGATGCCGATGCTGATTATGATGATGATGACGATGATGCTGATGATGCTGATTTTGCTGATGTTGTGATGATGCTGCTGCTGATGCTGATGACGATTGATGATGATGATGATGATGATGATGATGATGATGATGATGATGATGATGATGATGATGATGATGATGATGATGATGATGATGATGATGATGATGATGATGATGCTGATGCTGATGATCTGATGATGCTGCTGATGATGATGCTGATGCTGATGATGATGATGGGATGATGATGATACTGATGAT
>CAUYUJ010020878.1:38053-45553 GCA_963575745.1 Prorocentrum cordatum | reverse complement strand
GGGGGAAATCCGCGCGGACCGTCGAAAGTTTATGATTATGCAGTCTGATATACCTACCTACCTGATAATGAAAGGGGGGAACTTTTTTGGAGGGATGTCGGATTTGAGCTGTCTTGGAGAGCTGTCTTGGAGGGTTCCTGGGGTTTGGGTTCACAGCTGCCCGTGCACGGCTGGTCTGGGGGATCGAAAAGTGCTCGTCCAGGAGGGTTGTGACCTCTGCCCCGTTAATTCTAAATTCGGAGTACCGGTTTCGGCCTGCCCGATGCGATTCGATTCCGACGCTCCGACGACCCGAGGTGGCCCGATGCCCACGATGCTTGCGTGGCTCTGTTCGTCGTGCATCCCTGCGCGGCCGACCTGATTCGATTCCGATCCCGCGCGGATGCGGCCCGATCCCACGCACAGCCCGATTCGAGTCGACTTCCGGTTCGACGGTGGCCGACCTTGGAGAAGAGCAGCAGGGGGCAACGTTAGGGGGGGAGCCGCTCAGGGTGGACTGCGCGGACCCCCGATCGCCTGCTCTTCGCCGATCAATCGCCCAGGGACGCGCGGCCTCGCTGTCGGGGGCCGTCGATGTTCCGCCTCTGAGCCAGTCCCCCACCCTCCCCCACATGATGCCCTTTTGCAAGGGGGCGGGAGAGACGAGGGGGCGCTCGAGGCCATCAGGGACGACATCCTGAGCCTCGCCGAGCTCGACGAGACAGACGAGGCCCGGCCAGCGAAACCCGTGGAGGGAGCCCCCCCGTCCTGCAGGTCGCGGTCCTCTCTCGTGCACGACGAAGGCTCGGTGCGGACTCGACGTGCGTTCCGTGCACGGGGAAGGGGGTAGGGGGAGGGGTCAAGCTACCCACCCGCCCGCAAGCTGTCTAGCTCACTCCCCCCCCTCCCCTCCCAAGATAATAAGTAACACCCGAGCCTGAGCATGTTCAGCGGTCGTCTTTGCATGGACAGCTACTGGGAACCAAAGCCGACCCCAGGTGCGCGACGCTTGGGCGAGGTGCGCCACGTGTGCCAGGGGCGCCACGCGCGCCAGGCACCCCTGGGGCCCGAGCGTGCCAGGCACGCCTGGTGCGCCAGATGCACCACGTGCTCCGAGTGCGCCAGGTGTGCCGCACACTCCAGCCGCGCCAGGTGCGCCACGTTCGGGGCACGTGCAGAGTGCGTCAGGGGCGCCTGCGCACGTGGCAGCACACATCGGGAAACATGTCGACCCCCACCATCCTTGTCGAAAACCAAGGCCCATCATTGTGTCTGGTGGGCCTGCGCGCAGCGGTCCATGCGCCACCACCCCCGCCGTCCCTGTCGAAAACCACTTGGCAGTGATCGCGGGGTGGCCGCGCATGATCCAGACTTAGCCGCGAGGCGCATTTTGCATTTTTTTTCTGTCATGATTGGTAGCCCTGCGCGCAGCAGGGAATATGCTGACACCCCCGCCGCCTCGACCAAAAACAATACACAGTGCTTGCGGGCCTCACGAACATGATTCAAGACTTTGCCCCAAAGTGTACTTTGTATTGTTTTTTGACAGGATGGTGGGGGGATGGCCGCATCGGGTTGGCCGCGCGTGCTCCAAATGTGGAGGCAGAGTGCGTTTTGTATGTTTTGTTGACAGGGATGGTGTGGGGGGGTCCTCGTGGGGTTGGCATGGTTCCGGGTTGGCGGGTGTATATTTTTAGGGAACAGTGATAAACCCCTCTCCGAAGGGGAAAAACGGGTTAGAAGAGGAAACGCTCTAGACCACCTACGCCCAAAGGGCGGGTGAGATTTTAGAAGGAAGCCTTATGACAAAACGCAGCGCCTGTGGATTGCACAGCATTGAATTGCTTTGATACAGAATTTGTGAAAATAATCGGTATGGAAAAACAAGTGCCTCTGGAATCTACGAGTTCTCCCGAATCCCCCCGCATCATCTTAACTCCCGGAGGAGTTCGCTTGAGGCGTGGGGCAGTGCGGAGGAAGTGCAGTGGGAGGCGATGTGGCATGGGGGCGCGAGGAGGGAAAACGATCGCGTTCCATTCTCAGCACTCCCCTTGGGTGGCGTTTACAGTCGCAACTCTTAGTTAAGACGCACGGATGTCCTTAGGGTGCCCTTGCGTTCTTGCCTCAGTCCTTCCGGGTGTTGGCAATTCGCTGCCCACAAGTGCCAAGTTCGGCGTCCAAGGCCTTTGCGCCCTTACCGTCGGTGCTTAGCATAGATTTCGACTGTAGCTGTCCAGAGCAGATCCTCGCCCACGTGCTCCTTCTTCCTGTCCTGTGCGCGCAGGCGCTGTGGTGTACACCAGCGCTGCGTTGTAGGAGGATGCTGTGGTGTACACGCTGTGGTGTGCACAGGCGCTGCGGTGCACGCAAGCATTGTGGTGTATACAGGCGCTGTGTTGCACACGGCCGCTGCGGTGTACAGAGACGGTGTGGTGTACACGCGCGCTCTGGTGCACGCGAGCAACGTGGTATACACAGCGCTGTGTTGCACACGGCTGTTGCGGTTTACGCAGACGGTGTGGTCTACACGCGCGCTCTGGTGCCCGCGAGGACTGTGGTGTACACAGGCGGTGTGGTGCAGATCGCCATTCATATGCTGCTCCTGCTTGGCCTCTTGTCATCCCTAGGTATTCCCAGACCCCGCCGGCCAGTGACGGCCGCTATCACGGAAAATTGAAAACAGGTCCTTCTTGAACACAACCATCAAGCTTTCGCGCCGAAGACCACGGAAGACCGCCGAAGACCGCCCGAAACCGCCAAAAGCTGTCGCATGACCGCCGAAGACCGCCGAAGGTTGCCGAAGATCGTCCGAAGACCGCCGAAGACCGCCGACGACAGCCCAGGATCGATTGGTGTAAGGATTGGCTTGGAAAAATCCGTCCCAGAGCTTTCCGGAGCGCTGTGAGGACGTTCCGGAACGCTCCGAAACGGCCGCGGCGCCCGCTACGCCTTCCAAACCCGCCGATTCTCAGAGGCTTCCGCTCCATGTCAGTCCCATTCCGTCTCGATTTTGCCTTCGTCTATGGTCCGTGTGCGAACACGTAGCGATTCGGTCCTGTCGCCCCGATGCGGTGCCGAGACTTACCAGCCTGGAACATATCCCCATCCCTATGCTGGGCACCTCCTCATCACGATGCCAATCTTAGGGATTCCCTTATTTTCTGAGGGCGAACCCCTAAGATTGCCACCGCCTCTTGGCGTGCCAATCTTAGGGATAGGGATCCGTTCGAGGCTGGTTAGATTCGGTCCTGTCGCCCATCGACGCGGTGCCGAGACGGATCCCGCCCGGCGGGCAGGCCTCGCGTCCGCCCGAGCAGACGCTCTCGCGGCGGCCCTCGTGGAAGACGTACCTGAACGGCAGGGACTCCCTCGTGTCCATGTCCCTCTCCGCGACCTTGGGCCCGCCGGCGGCCAAACCCCTCTGTTGCGCTGCATCTTCGAGGGACCTCGCCTGTCCCCCAAACTGGTTTCTTTTCTTGTGCCCGACGCGGGCTCGATGCGGCCTCGACGCGGATTTGGCGTGGTTTCAACGCGGATTCGGCACGGATTCGACGCGGATCCGACGAGGCCATCATGGATTCGACACGGATTCGACACGGATAGGGCCGCGACAGGGCAGACAAGGCCCCCCGAGGATGTAACATAACCTTTGTTCAGAAGGAGGAGAGCGAGCGAGCGAGCGAGAGAGAGAGGGGGAGACAGAAGGATGCTGATCTGGGCCTCCCAGAGGGGGTCCGTGCAGATGGGGTCGCAGGATCGCGCCGCATCGCCGATGCATCGGCGATGCGGCTCGATGTGGAGCCCGATTTTCTCCACGCCGACGGAGCCGATGCAGCGCTGACGTCGCCGACGCATCGCCTATGCATCGCCCATGCATCGCCGATACATCGGCGATGCGGTGCAATCCTCCGACTCTATCTACTCGGACCCCATGTAGGAGACCTCTGGAGAGAGGGAGAGAGAGAGATGGAGAGACAGAAGGATGATGAGGAAGAGGGGGAGGGGAAGAATTGTAGCGGAGGTAGTCCGACGCCGGTAATGGAGGCTGCGAGCGACAAGCACATGCAGCGAAGGCGGCCCAGTGCGTTCCACCCCCGAGGATCACCCGAGAAGCGTGCGCTGGAATGTGTGCCGTGTCACGGAGAAGCGGCACCACCTCCACCAGGGGGCCACCTCCAGCGAGGAGGTCCACGATGCCTGCCAGAGCTGGGGAGAGGGGGAGGCTCGAGCCTGAGGTGGGGGGGACCACACCACCAGGGGGACCCCCCCTGGCCCCTCCCGGCGATGGTTTCCTGGTGGTGGTGGTGTCGCTTCTCCTTGTTACCAGGAGTCGAGGTATGAGCTACGGTCGGAGTTCATGAGCAGGTCCACCCTGCCAGCATGCAGGGGGTCCCCTCGTGGCCTGCGCATCGGCCCTCGTGTCCTCTGCGCTTCGGTGGCAGGGGTGCTCTTTGTGTCCCGTTTTTTTTTTTTTTGTTCCTTTTTTTGGGGGGGGGGCCCACGTTGCCCTTGGAAGAGCCTCGTGTCTTGTCGCGTGTCCTCTTCGATCAGTTTTGTCTGTAGCAGCACGAGCATACACGCTCGGAGGTCCGCGCGGATTGGTTGGGTCGTCGCTGGACCCCCCCCGTCGGCGCCTTCGGTGCCGCAGGTGGCGCTCCGCGCGGCAGGGAGGGGGAGGGGGTCCAGCGCCAATCAAAGACATCCGCGCGGACATCCGTTTTTCCCCACGTGCCAAGTGGGGTTCTGGCGTCGCACCCACGTCACACCGCCCCTTCTCCCTCTCCTTCGCATCCGCACATGCAATCTTTTGACCGTGCTGCCCACACTTTCGCGCATGGACATGCTATGCCGAGGCCCCCGAATGGCAGACAGTATTCACCCCCTTCGGTCTGCTCCACTGCGGCAGCTGTCCGAGCACAAGGCTGCCAGTGATCGGCCCGCACCACTCGACCTTCACACCGCAGATTTGATCAGCCCTCTCCACAATCTGTACCGCTGGCTGTGGGCGCACCTGTTCACCACACAGAGTACTCCAGATTTCGGGAGGGGGTCTGGACCCTCCAAGACAAGCCATTTCAGACCCCCCCCCGTGGGAGAACCCTCCAAAACATCGTCCCCAGACCCCCCCAGGCCCTCCAAGATAGCCTGGAAGAGACCCCCCCTCGAAATGAGACCCCCCTCCCTTTATTACGAAATCCGGAGTACCTCGCGACATGCCGACCCTGGCGAGGAGTGGCGAGCATCCGGAACCGCAGCAATCCTACCGCGTGCCCGTGTGTGGCCGCGGCAGGGCGAGGCGCTCGCGCCTCCGACGTCGAGTTCTTTTGCACAGCTCCTCCTCCTCCTCCTCCTCCTCCTCCTCCTCCTCCTCCTCCTCCTCCTCCTCCTCCTCCCCCCTCCTCCTCCCCCCTCCTCCTCCTTCCTCCCTCCTCCTTCCTCCCTCCTCCCTCCTCCTCCTCCCTCCTCCCTCCTCCCTCCTCCCCTGGAGGTTTCGACCTTCTGTCCCCAGGACCGGTCTTTCATCCCGAGTCATGTTAGACGATCCTTGGGGGTCTGCGAAGGCCCTGGAGGCCAAACATGAGGATCTACCTTCCGTCCTTATTCTTCACAGCGAGAGGAGGCTTGGGGTCTGGGCAGACCGTGCACATGCGCCAGATGCTCTCACAGAATTTCGATCCACCCGACCAGCACGATTGACTGTTGACATGGCTGACGCTGCACCGTCGCCCCAGGCAAGCCTTGCACTGTCCACCACAGACCAGGAACAACCCGACCCCCTCTGGACGAGTGACAGGGATGGTGATTCTCGTGCAGAGCGTCCACCATCTTTGTTATCTCCCCGTGCTCGAAGAAAGGAACCTCTGCATAGACATAAGTTTAGGATGTCCGAACGCACCTACTATATCGGCGCTGGGTCCTTTTGGCGGCGGCGCCTCTGGCGCCGCCCCTGGCGCGCTCCACGCGCCAGGGAAGAGGGTCCAACGCTGATCCAAGAAGTCTGCGCGGGCCTCCGAAAGTTTATGTCTGTGCAGTTTGTTTTGTTCCTCTACATGCACCGCTGGGCACGGCTGTACTGAGTCAAGACCACACCTACCCACCATGCTGAGACCACCGCTACATGTTACAGTGGAGGCCCATGCCAAGAAGCACCCTGCTTGCCTCCAGGGCGTCCTGGGTTTCTTGGGTTTCGACGGTTTTGCCATGGAAAGCGGGGCCTCAGGGTTTGGGTTTCTTGTTGGCTGGCCTCCACTGTGCCCACCTTGCTGAGTCCACCGCTACATGTTTGATATCTCACAGTCGCTTCTCGGCAGGCGCGCCTCGCCATTTGCGACGGGCGCCACACTCCCAATGTGCCAAGGACTACCACAGGACTGACATAGGAAGGGCCACGGCCCCGGCGGCGTCGCCTTCGAGGCTCCGCTCCCGCGGCTCCGCGCGGAGCAGTGATCGGCGTTCGCGCCGTCTCGTCTCGTCTCGTTTTGCTCGCCGGCATGGGGTGGGGTGTTCTGGCTCAACCACGGGCCAGGCGATGAGTCTCGAGCCCGCTCCTCCACGGCCATGGCGTGGTCACAACCCCGCACGGCGCCCTCTATGGCATGGTACACCACGGTGCTCCACCCCCCGCACCTCAAGCCCATCCGCTCCCCAACGGCGGCGTGATGAAGTACGGTAGGTTCGCGCCGTGTCGACTGGCGGCGAACCCGCCGCTGGCCTTCAACGTCGAACTTGGCCGGCGACCCAGTGTCGTTCTATGTTGGACGATCTGACGTCTTGGAAACGGCCGACCGTTCCTGGCTGAACGATCCCAGCGGTGTCAGGAACTGACGCCGTGGTCGACACGACGCGAATTTGCCTCATGTCACCTTGCCCTAGGGTTGCCCGCGTTCACGGGCATCGACGCTCCACAGCAGGCAGGCGTGCCGCCGCAGTGAAGCCGGCGCCCGTCTCGCTCCACCTCTCCTCCCCGGCGCACCGCCTGCGCCGAGTGCACTCCGGCGCGCCCGCCCGCCGTGCTTCTCTCAGCTCAGGTCCTCTTCTCCCCCCCCCCCTCCACTCCTTTCTCCCTCACCCCTTCTCCCACTTGCCTCCTTCATCCTGCCACCCCCCTCCTTTCCCTCCCTCCTCCTCCTGCGTCCTCTCCCCACCTCTTCCTTCGTTGGTGCAGGGCTACATACTGTTTGGCAGGGTGTTGGCAGGGGTGCACCGCGCGATCCGCGTGGTACATACTGTTTGGCAGGGTGTTGCCCGTTTTGTGAGCGCCTGGTCCGCAAAGTATGATTTGACAGCGATGGCAATTACCCGTGTAACACGCACGTGGTGACCGCATGGTGTCACTCACCCTCCTTCTTTTCTGCCTCCTCCTCCTCGTCCTCTATCCTTCCCTCCTCCTCTTCGACTTCTTCTTCCTGCTCCTGTCGGTAGGCTTGGGCTACTAAACTCATGTAACCGTTTGGGTGGGCTGGAGGCCCAAACTCTCCGCTATAGGTCGTTCCTAGGGCGGCTTCAGATCTGCTTCGAAGA
>CAUYUJ010020878.1:7500-32500 GCA_963575745.1 Prorocentrum cordatum | reverse complement strand
CCAGGGTCCGGGGCGGGATTCGATCCAGAACCACGGCCTGGGGGGTCGAATCTTCCCGGACCTCCACGGGCGGTGGATACAGTGGAGGCCCATGCCAAGAATTGAAGACGAAAAACACGCCATGAACAGAAGCTTTTGGCGCTCCGCGCGGATTTCTTGGATCCGCGCTGGGCCCCCCTCCCCGGCGGCGCTTCCGACGCCGCCCCTGGCGCGTTGGGCGCGCCAGGGAGGGGGGTCTGGCGCCGATCCGAGAAATCCGCGCGGACCTCTGAGTTCTTCTGTTGATGTCATTGCTCGTTCCCCCAGTGGGCGCCCCTGCCAAAGTGCACCCTGCCCGCCTCCAGTGTGCCCTGGGTTCTGTGGGTTTCGACGGTGCTGCTGCGGAGGATGAGGCGTTCCCGCACGTGAATCGGGCCGGACGAAAGGGGGGGATTGGGAAAGGGGGGGTTACGAAATTTGCTGCATGCAGCTGGTTTCGGCCTCACCGAGGGGCCCATTCCTCGATACATAGCCGCCTCCGGCGCCGGGAGGCGCCGGGAAAATCAGCTATGTGAGCTGATTCTCCCCCCCCCCCTTTGCTATCCCCCCCTTTCGCCCGACCCGAGTGAATGGACGTCCCGGGGTCTCAGGGTTGGGTTTCTCGTGGAAGGTTTCTTGTGGACTAGCCTCCACTGCATTCGGCCCCTCGAGGGGCCTGTCATGTCCAGATTCGTCGCCCGATGGGGCACCGGGCGGTGGATGTATGATACATCCCCGCCTCGCACAGGGGCCGTCAGATGACGACATGGAGACGACACGCTTTGGACGGGGCCAGGACGAGGGTACAGAGCCGTTTTTCATACATGCTCCGCGTGCGGATCATGTATTAAACATGCAGGGATTTAGTATTAAAAACAACGAGGAGTTCATGCATAAGTTTATTCATGAATGAGTCATGTATCAAAAATCATTTTTTTGTATAAAAAATCCCATGTGTTATAAACTGCCCTGTAAATCCGTTCCTCTAGGCCTCCTAGATGGGGTCGGAGTAGATGGCCGGAGGATCGCGCCGCATCGCGGATGCATCGACGATGCGGCCCGATGTGGAGCCCATGCCTCCCGACGATTTTCTGCGCGCTGGCGTCGCCGATGCACCGCCGTCGTCGCTGCCATATTGTAGCATCGCTGGCACTCGCTTGCGTGCTTGGGGGGGCATTTTGGGGGCCTCCTCGGGCCGCTTGGGGGCCTCTTGGGGGTCTCCTGAGGGGTCTCGTGGGGGCATCTTAGGGCCTCTTGGGGGCCTCCTGGACCTCTTGGGAGCCTTTCGGGGGCCTCTTTGGCGCTCCCTGGGGCCTCTCGGCGCCGAGGGCTTGAAATATCCGTGCGGGTCTCCCGTGTGGACCCCCTCTTGGAGCCGTCTTGGGGGCCTCTTGGGCTGTCTTGGAGGCCTCTTGGGTGGTCTTGGGGCCCTCTGGGGCGGTTTTTGGGCCCTCTTGGGGGCCTCTTGGGCCGTCTTGGGGCGATCTTGGGGGCCTTTTGGGTTGCTTTTGAGGTTGTGACAGCTTAAATGGCGAATCTGCTAAAAATATACATGTTTTGCTTCGAGAATCGGACGACTTTTGCCTCTTGGGGCCGTCTTGGGACGCCTCTAGGGGGCCTTTTGGGGCGTCTGGGAGCCGTCTTCGTCTTGGGCGTCTTGGAGCGAGCGTGTGGCATCTCGGAGCACTCTTGAACCATCTTGCGGTGCTCTTGGCGGCCTCGCGGCCCTTCTTGGGGCTCTTTGGAGGGCCTCGAGGGCGGCGCCCAGGAGGAAAACCATCTCTGGGTCGGACCGCCCGGGACCTGCCCGGGACCTTGCCGGGGTACTGTTCGTCCGGGGATCCCCAGGGGCCGCCTCGCGCGCGCGAACTAGAAATATTGTTAACCAGTTACCAGAGATCTTAACACGCCTCTGGCACGTTGGGCCGGCGAATTTCATCCCTATCCTGGCTTCGTCTTTAAAGCTGGTCCCAGGGAAGTGACCCAGACTTCTGGCTGTCGCTCGTTTCCAGAGAATCAGGACGTCGGAGGTTTGGGTCCGCCGTCCTCCTCCTCCTCCTCCTCCTCCTCCTCCTCCTGCTCCTTCGCCTTCTCGTATTCAGAGGATGAGGAGGCGGAGGAGGAGGAGAAGGATGATGATGAGGAGGAGGAGCAGGAGGAGGAGGAGGAGCAGGAACAGGAGGAGGACGAGGAGGGCGAGGAGGAGGAGGAGGAAGATGAGCAGGAGGAGGAGGAGGAGGAGGAGGAGGAGGAGGAGGAGGAGGAGGAGGAGGAGGAGACCAGGAGCAGGAGGAGGAGGAGGAGGAGGAGGAGGAGCAGAAAGTTCCCCAGGTCCTAAGATGGGGTCCTCGTTATTAGATGCCTCTGGACCTTCCCTCACTCACTCCTCCTCCTCCTCCTCTCCTTTCTCACTCAGATCACTCACTTATTTATATCCAGATCACCCACACCGAACTTATACTCACATACACTCTTCTCCCTCCCTGACTCGCATCACACTCGAACTCACTCATATTCGGAATCACTCCTGCCCAGACACATTCATCACTTTTCCTCACTCAGGCTCAGTCACAACATTCATCACACTCAAACTCGCTCATACCCTGAACCTCTCGTAGTCAGACTCATTCACGCTCAGCGCCACTCTTCATCACTCAGATTCAGTGATACCATGCTTCTCTCTTTCACATATATATACATATGCGCTCAGACTCACTCGCGTGAAGACTCACTCACACTCAGCTTCACTCATACTCACTCACGCTCAGACTCTTTCCTTATGTTTATTCCATATCCTAAGGTGGGGTTATCGTTCTTACTTAGACGCCTCCAGACCTCATTTCTCCGACAATATCTTTCATACCATTCAGATGCCCATACTCAGATCACTCACCACAGACCAACTCTTCTTCGCGGGTTTCATCGTAGACCCACTCTTCCCCACGCAGATTCAGCCACACCACTTCCTCACGCAGACCCACTCAGGCTCACTCAGACTCAGACTCATTCAGACTCAGACCCACTCTCAGGGAATTAGCCTCAGGCGCCCTCTCACTCATTCACATTCAGACTCTGCCGCTCCGACACGCTCTTCCTCACCCAGACTCAGCTCCGATGTTTCTGGGTGTCCACTGCCCACCGCGATCTAGCAGACGTGGCATTCTGGCACCCCAGTGGGGGAGCCGCCGCGGGGGAGGACCCTCCGGGATTCGCGCCCAGATTGTGGGTACTTGTCAGGCGGTTTGCCTGTTTCGGCCCCCTGCCAAGAGTCGGCTTGAGCACGGCGCCCGAGGCTGCAGCCGCTACAATTCGGGCGAAGAGAACTATGCACATGCACCGATCCTGGCAAGGCCCATTTTTGACCCAGGATCGGTGCATATGCCTTCCTGGCCAAGGTAGGAGGGCGTATGCACCGATCCTGGGCTCAGGATGGGCCTGGCCAGAATCGGTGCATGTGCATAGTTCTTTTCCCTCTAACAATGGCAGCGGCTGCGCAGGCAAGAGATGTCTGAGCGCGGGGCCGCTTGGCCGGGAGACATTCGTCCGACACTGCCCGCAGATCTGGGAGCTCTGTGCGCATGTCTTGGTACCCTCGGCGGGTCCATCTGCTAAGACTGTTCGCTCTTTACGTGGGCGCCCAACGCCATCGAAGGCGCGCGCGCTCGCTTGTGCTGCGTTGTGCGCGGGCACAAATTTCGCGCCCGCGCCTGGCCCGCGCGCAGGCGGGCGAGCAGGGCGCGCGGGCCGCCTCCCGCCTGCGCCTCGCGGCGCGCGGCCCCACGAGAAGGGCCCGCGCGCGCGAGGGGGGCGACAGCATGTGCCTCGCGGCGCGCGGCCCCACGCGAAGGGCCCGCGCGCGCGAGGGGGGCGGCGGCATGTGCCTCGCGGCGCGCGGCCCCACGCGAAGGGCCCGCGCGCGCGAGGGGGAAGCGACGTCATGCGCGTTGCTCGTTTGCTCTTCTGCTCGCTTCGCGTCGAACGCCCCGTGCAGGCGCGCCGCGGGGATCGCGTCGGGGCGGATCGCGGCGCGCCTCGGGGTCGTGCGGTGTGCAGGCATTGGTGCTTGCATCTTGCAGGCATGTGCGCTTGCGTCCCGCCGTGGCGGGCGGCGCGCGCGCTTTCGCATCCGTGGCTGCCCGTCGTGTCGTGGCTGCTTGTCTGGTCGTGTCTTGGCTGCTGTCGTGGCACGTTGGTCGCCGTGTCGTGGCCGCTTGTCGTGGCTGCCTTCCTGGCTGCTCTGCCTCCTGTCGTGGTCGTCTGGCTGGTCGTGTCGCGGCTGTCTGTCGGTGCGTCGTGGGTGTCGCGTCGTGGCTTCTCGCCGTCGTGTCGGGGCGGTCTGGCTTGTCGTTCGCCGCCGCGCGCGCGCGCGCCGGTCGCCGCTCTCTTCTCCCCGTGCAGGTTCTTTCCTCGCTCCCTCCTCCGCCAGGCGCAGGTACTTCCATCTTCCTCTTCGACGAGATCCCCTCGTCTGTTTTGCTGGCTCGATCGAGGTCAGGACTACCCTTTTCTGGCGTTGGCTGGCCCGCGCTCTGGCTCCGCTCTCGCGCGGTCTCTCGGCTGGTGTCCTCGCGTGCTCGCTCGCCCGCGTGGCTTCTCGTCTGGCTTTTCTGGGGCCCACTTGGTTCCTTCGCTGGTGAAGGCCAATGCGGCTTGTCTTATACGGGCGCATATTGTCCGTCGGCCCCACGAGGCCAGGCGGGGCCAACGCGGCTGTCGCACTTCAACGCTGGTGCAGGCCAATACGGCTTGCTATCGCACGGGCGCATATTGTCCGTCGGCCCCAAGTGGCCGTGCGGGGCCAATGCGGCCCTCGCAGGTGATCCGGCGCAGGCCAATACGGCTTGTCATCATACGGGCGCATACTGTCCGTCGGCCCCACGTGGCCATGCGGGGCCAATACGGCTTTCGCACTTCCAACGCTGGTGCAGGCCAATACGGCTTGCTATCGCACGGGCGCATATTGTCCGTCGGCCCCAAGTGGCCGTGCGGGGCCAATGCGGCCCTCGCAGGTGATCCGGCGCAGGCCAATACGGCTTGTCATCATACGGGCGCATACTGTCCGTCGGCCCCACGTGGCCATGCGGGGCCAATACGGCTTTCGCACTTCCAACGCCGCTGCAGGCCAATACGGCTTGCTATCGCACGGGCGCGTATTGCCCGTCGGCCCCAAGTGGCCGTGCGGGGCCAATGCGGCCCTCGCAGGAGCTCCGGCGCAGGCCAATACGGCTTGTCGTTATACGGGCGTATATTGTCCGTTGGCCCTACGTGGCCATGCGGGGCCAATACGGCTGTCGCAGGTGCGCGGGCCCAGTCGGCCCGAGCGATTGGCTGCTCCTGAACCCAATCGGCTTACAACGCCGGCGCAGGCCAATGCGGCTTGCTCTCGCACGGGCGCATATTGTCCGTCGGCCCCAAGTGGCCGTGCGGGGCCAATGCGGCCCTTGCTAGTGCGCGGGCCCACTCGGCCCCAGCGCTCGGCGGCTCTGGTGCAGGCCAAGACGGCTTGTCATTTTGCGGGCGCACATTGTCCGTCGGCCCAGAGTGGCCACGCGTGGCCAATACGGCCTGCGCCGCAGCGTGGGCGCTCCCTTCGCGTCGTCGCGTCACCTCTCCGTCAGCGTCAAGCTCAGCGACGGCTGAGTCTTGTGCTGTGCGCGCACACGCAACGCGCCGCTTCGCGAGGGCCGAAGGCGTGCCGGATACCCTTCGCGTTTTTCTCGAGCGCGTCGACGGGGCGGGCGCGCGGGAGGCCGCCTGGTTCGACTCGGTCGCAGCGGCGCTGGCAGCCGAGAGCATCACTGTGCCCTCAGAGCTGGCCGGGGCCAAGTTTGAGGACTTCCGTTTCCAGAATGCCGATCTAGATGGCGGCAAGAAGCGCTGCGTCCGCGCGGCCATCAAGATGGCCGGGCGCGAGAAGGTCGGCGTTCCCGCGCAGCGCGGGCGGCGCGCGCGGGCGCGCTCGCGCGCAGGGGGATGCAAAGGACCTGCAGCAGGCGGCCGCGGGATCGGCCAGCCGGGGCGCCAGTGCCGCCCTCCTCGCGTTTCTCCAAAAGAAGGACGAGGCTCGCCGACGCAACGGCGCGCGCCCGCCGCCGCGCGACGTCGCGCCCGTCGCGTCGCAGGCGCCCGCGGCGGCCCGCGTGGACATTTGCGCCGCGCTCAAGGCCGCGAGCCTCGAAGGCTTGCCCAGCGACCTCCTGCCCGGGCGACGCGCGGCGCGCCGCGGCGGGGCGCGCGCGCCATTTTGCGCGCGACGCTTGCGGCGTAGCTCCGACCTCGTTGATGAGCTTGCCAGCGAAGTGGCCAAGCTGCGGAAGCGCGGCATCGGAAAAGGCTTCGTCAACGTGAAGCTAGCCAGGTGGCTGCAGTAGCGCCTCGCCGGGGCGCTCCGCGATGCCGACGAAGACGAAGCTAAACTTTCGGAGGGCCTGAAAAACTTGGCACAGGCGCGGCGCGTCATGGTCGCGTGCGCTCGCGCCCCGCCGATCGCCTCGCGCGAGGCCGTGGGGGCGAAGGCGTCGCCCAAGCGCGTAATGAAGACGCTCAGCCAGTTTCGCCTCGCGTGGAGTCGCTACGCGGTCGGTGCCCGCGCCGCTGGCCAGCTGAGCTACGCCGCGGCCGCAGCCCATCGCGACGTCTGCATGGCGGTGGGCCTCGGGGCGGCCCGCAACAAGCGGCGGGTGCAGCTCGCGGTCTATTATGACGAGCAGGCCCGCAAAGATTGGGCGGAACGCTCGCGCTCTGGCGACCCGACTTTCGTGGCCCGCACGCGTTTTCTTGCGAATGTGTTTCCGCGCCGCGTCAGCCCCGTCGGTTGCGTGCAGGCAGATCGCGCGGCGAAGCGCGTTGACATCGCGATCTTGAGTCGCGCAGAGGAGGCCTACGATGCCGACGAGGCCGCGGCCGAGGCGGCGCCGGCTGAGCCGTCGGCAAGGGGCGGCAACAAGGGCGCCCAGGCCCCCACGTCGCGTCGGCTCACGCGGGGCAACAGCATTCTTTCGCGCAGCGCGATCGCAGGCGGCGACGGGCAAAGCCGCCGTGGGGAAGGGCCACGGCTCCGCGAGCGGTGGCGAGAGCGCGCAATGGTCGGGGAAGCGCTGGGACAGCCGGGGCTCGGCGGGCGATTACCGCGGGCACAGCTGGGGCGCAGCGGATCGCGGCGGGGGGGGGAATCGCAGGCCGCGCACGCCCCCGAAGGCCGTCAAGAGGGCCCGCCCCTGGCGCCGCAGCTCCTGGGCGCAAAGGAAGCAGCGGGCGCGCAGAGCGCGCGGTCGCGCGCGGTGTCAAGAGTGACAGCGCGGGAGCCGAACAATAGTCGGCGCGCGTTGCATGCGAATTTAGCCGAACAGTAATCGGCGCGATGCCTTCTCAATCTTCGCAACCTTCGCAAAGCAATGCGGCGCGTTACTTGGCCTGGTGCGCGCCGAAATTGCGCGGGCACTTAAACAGCCGACAGCTCGGCTCGCGCGCTTCATCATATTGCAGCGGCCGCCGCAGACGCGGCTTGTTCCTCGCGCTCGCTTTCAGGTCCGTTGTTCAGCTTTCGCTGCGCTCCGACGCGTTCGAGGCTACTTTGTTCGTCGCGTCTATTTGCAATGCGAGGGCGGCTACCGCCGCCCCCGCCAGCGCCGCCGTCGGGGCGTGTTCCCGCGCCGCCAGCTCCCCCAGTACGGCGGCGCCCACGGTCTCGCGGCACGTCCTCGACGAGGGCCCCCGCGCGCATCGAGCGGCCGCATTGTCTCATGTCGCACTCCGCCTTGCAGGCGGCGACCGACTGGACCGCTCGTGCGCCTCACCAGGTGGTCGCCGACGATGTGGGAAAGCTACAATTCGTCGACGACGCGTGCCGTGAGCAAGTCGATTTCGAGCCAGCCGTTGACGTCAGCGCAAACGTCTGGGCCGCAGTGGACTGGGTGAATGCGCGCCAATCGGACCAGATTAATGCCGAACGCGAGCGCTTCATCTGCGACGTTGAAGCTGAGGCGCGGGCGCTGCACGGGTCGGGCGACGTGGCCCGCTGGCGTGTAGGGGCCGATGCAGGCGTGCGCAAGGTGGCGACTGGCGTCAACGGCCCGTTAATGGAAGCGCTCGCCGCTCGTACCGATTTCCAGGACGCCGCGTGCATCGAATTCTTTCGCCGCGGCGCGCCAGCGGTGGGCCCGCTCCCAGTCTCGGGAAGGTGCGTGCCTGTGCTGCGTCCCGACGCGCAGCCGGTCTCAACCGTGCTAGGGGGCGCCGCTCAAGCCAACCGCGCGTTGCTGGCGCCCCTCAAAGAGGACGCTCATTCCGCGACGCTGCTGCAGCAGTCTTTCAAAGAAGCGCGCATGGGTCGCGTGACCCAGCCTGTCACGGCTGAGCAGGCCGACCTTAGTGCAAACGTATTGTCGCCGTGCTTCGGGGTTGTGCAAACGCGGTCCAATGGCGACATGCGCGTTCGGGCTGTTGACGATCTAACTCGCGCGAAAGTAAACGGGTGCACCTCGGCAGGCGAGAAGTTTCGCCCCGAGTCCATCGATGCGCTGTATCGCGTGGCGAGGGGCGTGGCGCAGGGCACGCGCGAACGCATCATGTTCTACAAAGCCGACGTTGACTCGGCCTTCCGTGGGCTGCCCGCCATGCCGATGCATCGCCGGTTCCTGTTCTTCGTTTTCCTCGCGCAGGGCGTGGCCCATGTGGCATGGCACCTGGCCATGCCCTGCGGCGCCGTCGCGTCCGTGCATGCGTGGGAGAGTGTCGGCGCGCTCATTTCGCACCTTGTGCGTCGCCTACTGTTCATTCCGATGCTGCGTTTCGTCGATGACCTCTTTGGCGCCGAGCGCGCGGCATGCGCCGAGCACGCGCTCGAGTGCATCGTGCGGCTCGCGCGCTGCATCCTCGGCCCTTCTGCAATCGCGGCGGACAAGGTCGCCGCGGGCATGCCGCTTGTCGTCCTGGGCATTCAGGTCCGCGCAGACCACGGCGGTTTCTCGTGCACCCCCTCGCCCGACAAGGTCAAGAAGTGGCGCGGTCGCATTGGCGACGCGCTATCCTCGGGCGTTCTGCGGCCGGGGACGCGGCAAAGCTTGCGGGCGCCCTGATGTGGGCATGCTCGGGCATGTTCCATCGCATAGGGCGCGCGCTCATCCGGCCCTTGTTCGCCCACTCGAAGCAGTGCGGCGTGGTGGTGCCGCAGCAGCTGCGCGTCGCACCCGAATGGTGGGCAGAAGTCTTAGCGCTGGAGCTCTTCGAGACCCGTGTCTGGGCACCAGACCAGCGCGAGGCAGCGCAGCTCTTTGTCGACGCGCGCAGCACGCCGCCCCGCGTCGCGCCTGTGCTCTTCCTCGACGGGCGGGCCTCCTACTCCGATTGGGCTCCCCCCGATTGCGTTCTGCGCCATTTCAAGCAGAGGGGCGATGCGCAGATTATGTCCCTCGAGCTTCTAGCGATCGCGTTTGGCCTTTCCACGTTCAGCGACGCGCTCGCGGGCAGGCGCGTGCGCCTCTGGTCTGACAACGTCGGTGCCGAAGCCGCCGCGCGGAAAGGCGCCTCCAAAGGGTGGGACTATACGTGTCTCATCAATTCGTTGTGGCTGCAGGCGGCGCAGTTGCGCGTCGCGCTCCGCGTCGACCGCGCCCCCTCGTAGCTTAACGTTGCCGATTTGCCGTCGCGGGAGCAGTGCTGGCGCCTTCGCGTGATCGGCGCTTCTTTCGTGCAGCCGCGAGTCTTAGCGAGGCATTCTGGAAGCCCGATGCCTGGGCATCTCTTTCGGCTGCGCGGGCGCCGCTGCGCCGCGCGTGAGCGACTGTCGGCCGACAGTTCGGCTTGCGCGCCAAATCCTGTTGCGTCGGCGTGCGTGTCAAAATGCTGTTTTATTCGTTTTCGTGTTGCGTCCGCGTTGGTCGCGCGTAGCGCAGCCGCTCCACGTGCGCTCGGCAGACAGGGCTCGGCGGCAGAAGGATTGCTTGGCGCGCGCCGACCGTCGAAACGGCAATGGCCGGGCACGCCGCTTCCATGCGAGTCTTCCTGGAGAGAGCCGCAGGCCCTGGCAGGCACGACGCGGCGCGGTTCGATGCGATCGCGGCGGCGCTCGCTGCCGAAAGCGCGTCGCGCCCGTCCGCGCTCGCTGGGGCCAAATTCAGAGACTTCCAGTTCCTGGGGGCGGACCTCGACGGCGGCCAAAAGCGGTGCATTCGGGAAGCTATCGCACTCGCGACAAGCGTTCAGGATCGCGCATTTCGCGCCGCGAACCAGCTGCATCGCGCCCGCGCGCGCGCAGGAGGTGGAAGACCAAGTCCAGAGGCCGGCGCCGGCGCGGGCGCAGGCCGCCGGGGGCGTTGCCGTCGAAGCTCTCCTCGAGTCAAGGGCTGCGGAGGCGCAGGGGGCCCGCGCGCCGCAGTGCGGCGGGGGCCCGCGTGCGGAGCTCCGCAATCTTCGCCGGCGGCTCGACGGCGAGGAAGGCCCAGCGTGCGTCGCTGAGTGGCTGTCTTCGGCGCGCGCAGCGGCCCTCCTGGGCGCATGCCCGCGCTCCATCGCCTCTTTCAAGAGCGGCGTGGCAGCATGGTTCGCGTTCGCGCGCGAGGCTCTTGCGCTGCACGGGCGCGAGCTGCCGCCGTCCGCTGACGGGTTGCTCGCGTGGTCGCTGCTGTTTCGCTCCGACCAGACTTTTTCCAATTATGTCTCTCACGTCAAGCTGGCTTGTCAGGTTTGCGGTCTCCCTGTAGACGTTTTTCGTGACGCGCCCCTTCGCCGCGCCAAATGCGCGATTCGCAAGCGCGGCGCTTTCCTGCCCAGGGCGCCCTATTCATCAGGGAGGACGCAGTTTGCGCGCTGCTAAATCTGGCAAAAGAGCGGCACGAGTCCGCCGTCTTCGCGCAGCTCTTTCTTGTCACGTACGTGTTTCTCTTGCGCCTTCCCTCGGAGGCCCTGGGCATTTCGTTCGACGGCGTCGCCTTTCGTCAGGGCGCAGGGGCTTCCCTCATTCTGTGCGACGGCCTCCTGCAGCTCAAATTGGCGCGCCGCAAGAACAAGCAATTCGGGTCCGTGCTGCAGCGAGCGTGCTGGTGCGCGCGCTGCACCAAGACGTGCCCGGTCCACGCGCTCGGCGCATGGTTCGCGGACCTGCCCGTGGGCACCAGGCCGTTCGCGGACATTAGCGCGGCCAGCTCGCTGAGCACGCTGCGCTTTCTCCTCGGTCAGCTCGGCGTCAAAGACGCGGCGCTCTATCGCACGCACGACCTGCGGCGCGGGCACGCACTGGACCTCCAGCAGAGGGGAGGCACCTTGCGCGAGATCCTTCAAGCGGGCGAATGGTCCTCGCCCGCGTTCCTGTCGTGCCTCGATATGACGCAACTAGAACTCGGCGCCGTGGTCGAGGCGCACCTGGCTGAGTCCGAGGACGAACTTGCCTAAGCAATTGCGACCCAGGCGTCGCGCGATGCCCTCGCGCGTTCGCCTCCGCCGCTGCGTGTCACAACACCGCGGCGCCGCCGCGCGCGTCGCCCGTTTCGCAGGGGGCGCGCGTGCCGCGCGCGTCGCCGCCGCGCGGTGCACCAGCATGCATCGGCTTGGGGTACTTGCATCCCTGGCGCCCCCGCGCGTCGGCTCAGACTGGCACCGCCAGGCTGGGCGGCGCGGGGGGTGCCGCACCCCTTGTCAAGTGGGTGCGGGCACCCTCGGGTGCGGGAGGCTTCTGGCGCAGCTGAAATTTGTGGCGGGCGCCCAACGCCATCGAAAGCGCGCGCGCTCGCCTGTGCTGCGTTGCGCGCGGGCACAAATTTCGCGCCCGCGCCTGGCCCGCGCGCAGGCGGGCGAGCAGGGCGCGCGGGCCGCATCCCGCTTCCCTGCGCCTCGCGGCGCGCGGCCCCACGAGAAGGGCCCGCGCGCGCGATGGGGGGCGACAGCATGTGCCTCGCGGCGCGCGGCCCCACGCGAAGGGCCCGCGCGCGCGCGATGGGGGGCGACGGCGTGTGCCTCGCGGCGCGCGGCCCCACGCGAAGGGCCCGCGCGCGCGAGGGGGAAGCGACGTCATGCGCGTTGCTCGTTTGCTCTTTTGCTCGCTTCGCGTCGAACGCCCCGTGCAGGCGCGCCGCGGGGGTCGCGTCGGGGCGGATCGCGGCGCGCCTCGGGGTCGCGCGGTGTGCAGGCATTGGTGTTTGCATCTTGCAGGCATGTGCGCTTGCGTCCCGCCGTGGCGGGCGGCGCGCGCGCTTTCGCCCCGCCCCCCCGCTCCTGGGGGCACTTGCATCCCTGGCGCCCCCGCGCGTCGGGCCAGGCTGGCGCCGCCAGGCTGGGCGGCGCGGGGGGCGCCGTACCCCTTGTCAAGTGGGTGCGGGCACCCTCGGGTGCGGGAGGCTTCTGGCGCAGCTGAAATTTGTGTTGCCCCCTGACTTCTTGTCTGGGGGTCCAATGCTCACTGCGGTATAGTAGGCGTGGCAGCTGGGCACTCCCAGGGGTCCGCCAGGGGGGGCGCACTCCAGGATTCGCGCCCAGGCTGGGGATGTCTCGGGCGGTTTGCCTGTAACTGCCCCCCTGACTATTCCTCTGTCGGGCACTTGGGCACCACGAGGAGGAGCCGCCAGCGACGCTCCAGGATTCGCGCCCAAATTGTGGGGGTGACTCAGGCGGTTTGTCTGTTTCCGCCCCCCAGATGATTCCCAGCCCTCCTGTGCTCGGTGTTCGCTTTGAAAAGAGCACTTCTCGCGAGTCTCCTTCTCCTCCCCCCATCTCCTGTCTGATCCTGCGCCGCTCACTGGGGGATTTGCGAACTGCGCCACCGTCGCCGCTTTCGGCGCATTTCCAGGGTTCCTTTCCTGCATGACCCGCTCCCTTCGTGTTCGCCTGCGTCGTGCGCCCTCTCTCTTCGTTTCTTGGGTGGCGCGGACAAGTGGGCATTACAGGGGGTGTTGCCCTGAGAGCATGGGGGAGGGCTGCTGAGAGTGCTGGGGTCTGCATAGAGGGGCCGGGCGGCTTCTCAGCACGCGCTTTAGAGACAGAGGGGCTGCATACATGTACATACATACAACTATACATACATACATACATACATACATACATACATACCTACATACGTACATACATACACACAAACATACATACACATATATCGATGTGTATATACCTTTAATACCTATACATATTTGCTCTATGTGGCATATGTTCAGCAGTATCTATAAAGAACCCCATGCCTTCTGAGAAAACCCCCCGACATCTTGGGAGGCCGATCCCGTTGCCCACCACCGCCCGGAACGCGCGCCTCCCGTGTGCTCGCCCCGCCCCGCGGCCCTCCTTTTCCGAGGGCGTTCGCGTGCGCCGACTGGGTGTACCACCTCCAGGAGCCCGAGCGCAGCGGCTGCCTGCACGCGTTCGTCAGCGGCAAGGAATGCTAGGCCTCCTCGATGGGGTCGGAGCGCACGGGGTCGGAGGATCGCGCCGCATCGCCGCTGCATCGGCGATGCATGGGCGGTGCGGCTCGATGTGGGGCCCAGTTTCCTCCACGCCGACGTCGCCGATGCACCGCCGATGTCGCCAGTGCATCGCGGATGCATCGGCGATGCATCTCTGACGTACCGGCGATGCGGCGAGAGCCTCCGACCCCATCTACTCGGACCCCATCTCGGAGGCCTCTAGGAATGGACGTCCATCTGCGCCCTGGTGATCACCCTGAACGCGGTCTCCTGGGCAGCGGATAGAGAAACGCGCCTCTAGAAGCCGACGGACGGCTGGCGGAGGCCTCCGGAAGCAGACCGGCGGTGGGCTGGAGGCGGCGGAATGCCAGCGGAAGGCGGTTCAAGTAAAGTTACAGATGTGAGCAGTTTTGGGTTCAGGGCCTTCGGAATTGGCCATTTCCTACCAAGCATCCCTCCCTCTTTTTGGAGTTTCGGGCCTCCAGGAGGGCCCTTGTCACCACGGCTGGGTTCACTTCGGAGTAATCCTCCCCGTAGCGCACCCTGAGAAGAGGAGCCCGGGGAGTTGCAGCATTGATGTTTTGGTGCCCTCGGGGACGGACGAGGAAAAGGACGAAGAGGAGGAAACGTGAGCGGATGGGATGGTATCTAGGCCTCCTAGATTCGGTCCTAGATGGGGTAGGAGTAGATGGGGTCGGAGGATCACGTCGCATCGCCGATGCATCGGTGATGCGGCTCGATGAGGGGTCCGATTTCCTCCACGCCGACGTCGCCGATGCATCGCCGACGTCGCCGATGCATCGCCGATGCATCGGCGATATATTGGCGATGTATTGGCGATGCGGCGCGATCCTCCGACCCCATCTACTCGGACCCCATCTAGGAGGCATCTAGGGTCTAGGGCAGAGTTTGGAGGAGGCAGGGAGGGCGGAAGTCGATTTTTATACGGCTCCTTCCTTGTCCTTTCTCGCCGCCGCCGCCCTGCCGCAGCCAGCCCTCTGGCCGTCATGGATCTTGACGGTATTGGTAAGTCGGGCATGTCCCTCTACAAGAGGAGTATTCGAACAACAGACAGAAAATAGTTTGGGGTTGTTTCTTCGACCATCTTTAAATATCTATGATCATTTTTTGGGTTTCCTCCAAAATCGGCCTGTAGGGGGACATGCCCGACCCAACGCTACTTTACCGCACCTGTGTTCGAGGTGTGAGGTGCGAAAAGCAACGCGCGCCCTCCCCCCCCTCTCGGGTCGGGCGCACACTTATACACCTACCGTAGGTTCCGCTTCACGGGCTATGAGCGATGCAGTCATTGGGAGAATCGAGATCAAACGGCCATAGTAAGGCAAAACAGCCTGTCGCCTAGCTGGTACGGCGTGGAACAGGCAGCTTTCGACCGCCTGGTTCCGGGGTGCACCCAGCGGACGTCCACGGAGGACTTGCGCAACCTAGCCCCCTTGGGCTTCCCGATGCGGGTTCCTGGACATGAGGGCGCGGCAGACGGCCGCCAAGCTTCGCGTCCGCCATCTCGAGGCGGCCGCCTCGGGGGGCATGAGGGTCGCGAGCACAGCGGCGGTGCTGCGGCGGGCCCAGAGCGACTCCGACAACACCTGAGCGCGCGCCCGCTGGGTGGCCTGGCTCGGCCCCGAGGCACAGGGTGCCGCCCAGGGTCCAGGACCTCCGTGCGGAGGTCCCTGTGGAACGCCTGGGCGACGACCCGACGGACCCGGGACCAGCATGGTCTCCCAGGCTGCATGTGCTGCCGCTCGCCCGACGCCGCCCGAGCCGTCCGGCTGCCCGGGCTGCCTCGCCCAGCGACGCCCCGGAGGCGCGGCTCGCGGCCTGCCTCGGCTCGGGCCTGCGGAGCAGAACGTCGGCGGGCCGCGTGGCGCGGGCGGCCGCTCGCGCGCTGCCGCGTGGGCGTGCAAATGTCTCGTGCGTCGCGCCCGAGCGGGAGCCAAATTCTCCAGAGGAGTGACCGCGACGCTGGGGCGCAAGAGACAGTTCGCCCCTTCGCGCCAGATGTGCGCATGGTCCCGCCTTTGCCACGCAGTCCGCGACGTGGACGACGGAGTCTCCATGTTGAGAGCAAGCAGTCTAGAGTACTGCTATCTCTTGCAGGTGAGATGGGAGGGCCCACAGCTGGGCGCTACTGGCCGGCGAGCTGGCAGAGTCGGGGCCTGTGCGAATCAGGAACAGGGATGCGGATTGGCAGATGGAGGATCGCGCAGGCCTCGAGGAGGAGGAGGAGGAGGAGGAGGGGGAGGAGGAGGAGGAGGAGGAGGAGGAGGAGGAGGAGGAGGAGGAGGAGCTCTGGGGCTGAGGCTGCGGCGGCCTAGGCGTGCTCCAGAGCCGCCCGCTCTCAGGAGCCTCGACGCTATCTTTGCTGCCGTTGTTTTACAGTGGGGGCCCATGCTGCTAAGAAACACCCTGCTTGCCTCCAGGGTGTCCTTGGGATTTTTGGGTTTCGATGGTTTTGCTGTGGAGGGCGTGACGTTCCCACACCAGGAATCAATGGACGTCTTGGGGTCTCAGGGTTGGTTTTCTTGTGGGAGTTTTTTTTGTTGTGGACTGGCCTCCACTGTAGAAGAGGGAAAATCGGTACGGTCCGAATGGGTACGGAAAGAGGGGGGCGAAGACTGGCAGCAGTTCTTGCCCATTCGAACCGGGATCGCTGTCGGTGTCGCCGTGGACGTTGTCCACGTGAGGCAATGACTTCTGTGTCCAGCAACGGCCGCTGTCGGATTTGGACAACATGTGCTGTTGGGCGCACTCGACCCGTTCTTTCCGTACCCGTTCTGGGCGTGCCAAAATGGGAAGGGAGGTTTTTGCTATCTTCTCGACCGACTACGACGCGCGCCACTACCTCGAACCCAGCAACTTTCTCGGCGAGACCACGGTCGCCATAGCCGCCGTGAACGTCAGCTTCATGGTGTTCTACGCGGTGGTGACCGGACTGCCGAAAACCCCTCTTCATCGTTCTAGCTGGATAGCGGTGGGAGCGATCAATGATTGGGGGTGATGGAGTCGAGGACACGCAATCATTGACGGAGGCGCGTGGATGAGCGACGGGCCTCGTTTCCATACCAACCCGGCGCGCTGCTTCGTCAAGTCGGGCGGCAGTGGCGCGACGATTCGGCGGTCACGTGTCCAGATCCACCGATCCCTGGCCCACCTTGGCGTGTGCCCGCGGAAAGAGGCTTCTCCAGCCGTCCCGCGGCCTTCCTTCTCCTCGCCCCTCGCCTGCCAACGCCCCCAATCGCCTCGATTCGCAACGGATGCTTCGGAGGTCGAATTCCGACCTTTCCCTGGTCCGAAATGCGGCTGAATCCGGCCTAATCCCGCTTTCTCCGGCTCAGTCCGCCGCGATCCCGCTACAGTTCCGCGGCCTGGTCCGGCGTAGCAGCTCCCCCTAGACAGGCTCAATCCTCCTTCGTCCTTCCGGCGAAGAGACCTCCCAGTCACCACCCACCAAACCACCCCAACCCAGCCCGAAGGCCTCACTTTGCCCTCCATTTCCAGTGGGGGGGGGGGCCGGGGAACATCGAACAACAACACGTATGGAGCCAATATCCCCCTCCCAACCCGAAATTCGGGCCTTC
The DNA here is from genome assembly GCA_963575745.1 of Prorocentrum cordatum. Classification (NCBI taxonomy): domain Eukaryota; class Dinophyceae; order Prorocentrales; family Prorocentraceae; genus Prorocentrum; species Prorocentrum cordatum. Next base: position 15,501 of record CAUYUJ010020878.1, on the reverse strand, counting down.
GGGTCGGGTCGGGGTGGTCCTGCAGGTCGCCACCCAGTAGTTGCCTCCGAAGGCTGCGTCCCGCCGAGCTTGCCGGACCGCTCGTGGGGCCCGGCGCGCCGCGGGTGCCCGAGGGAGGAGGGGCGGGCTTCCAGCACCCGCGGGAGGCGGGGTGGCAGCACGAGGGCCCCTTCGGGCCTCGTTCCCGTTTTTTTTTTTTTTTTTTTTTTTTTTGTTCTCTCTCTTTTTAAGCATTTTTTTCCTTGAATCGGCGATAATCGAGGGCCCCCAAACGATGTGGTGACCACACCGTGCGGTTAGTCGGTGGGGATTCGGGGTCGCCGCACAGTTTTGGGACTCGGGTCGTTTTCCGAGGACGTCTCGGGCGACAGGGGCCTCCGGGGTCCCAAGACCGCGCGGTGACGGACCGTGCGGTGAGGTCTTGGGGGATTTCGAGGTCACCGCACGGTCTGTCACCGCACCGTTTCGGAACTCCAAAGATAACCCGGGTTATCCGTGGGGGGGAGGAGGGGGCCGGCCGATAACCTGACTTTCGCGTTGTGGACAGCCCTGCATATGCCCGCACCCCTCCACCCCAGACCTGCACAACCAGCATCCTGGGGGGTGGGAGGGGGGGCAAGCCCGATAAGCTGGCTTATCGCCTGACCCTTACGAAAACAGTCTGTCTCCTGCCCCTGCTCGAAAGCCCCCGCCCCACCCCCTCCTTGTCGGGGGTCGGTGGAGGTGCCCCTGGCCCAAGGTGCCCCCAGCTTGTCGTGCAACTTTGGAGCCCCATGGGGCCCTTGAGGCCTCGTGAGGGGTGCTCCCGGGGGCCCTGGGGGCCTCCTCGGGGCTCCCGGGGGCAGCTTGGGCCAGGGGCACTCTTAGCAACACCCGACCCTGCTCGACAGCTGGCCCCTCCCCCGGTTGTGTCCCGCGGATCGTGCTCCTCCTCGCTCGCCGTGCTCCTCTTCGTCCCCCTCCTCGTCCCCGTTCCCCCCGCCGCCCTCCACGCCCTCCTCCCTCCACGTCCTCCACGCCCTCCATGTCACCCCCCCCCTCCCGGCTCCCCTCGACCCCTTTTAACCATCGCGGGCTTGCAGCTGCCGCCCGTGCCCGTGCGAGCCCTCGACTTCTCGGGCTGCTGGACTTCTGTGGGGGCCACGGGTGTGCGTTGTCGGACGGGTGTGCTCGGCTCGAACGGGAGGCCCCTCTCCCGGGGTCCAGCAACCCGCACCCATAACTATGGCGCCTCCATCTCCTTGCCCTTCCCCATGCCTCGTCCCTGTTGGTTCGAGTGTGTGTGTGTGTGTGTGTTCGCATCTTCGGGGGACCTCGCCTGTCCCAAAAATCGGTGTCTTTTTTGGGGCCCGACGCGTGCTCGATGCGGACTCGACGCGGATTTGGCGTGGATTCGACGCGGATTCGACACGGATTCGACACGGATCCGACGCGTCCGACATGGATTCGACACGGATTCGACGCGGACAGGGCCGCGACGGGACAGACAAGGTCCCCCGAGGATGCAACATAATGTGTGTGTGAGTGCAGCAGGCCACCGTCAGAGCAGCAGGCCCTGCACACCGCACCACCCCCGAGACACGCACAGTCCCCAGGCTGCTGCAGCACCTTCTCCTCCGTCCGCCCCTCCTCCCGATCTCTACCCACCCGCCTCCCCGTGCTTGCCCCGTCTCCCGCTCCTTCCTCCCCCGCCTGGCCTTCGCAGAGCGAGACACGGCGTGGACATACAGCCGGGGCACTGAGGAAGGAACCCTTTTCGTCGGGGAGGGGCTCGGTGTTCCTTAGTTGTTTTGCAGTTCGCCTTTGGTTTTGCTTAGGGTTTCGATGGAAAATCGAAGTTAAACTTATGGGAGAAAGAGGCCTCGTTCCTTATTTAGGGTTCCTCAGGTCAACGCCCCTACTGTACACTTTCGAAGGTCCTCGCGGAACTCTCTTTGGATCTGCGATTGACCTCCCGGTCGGCGCCTCCAGCGGCTTCCCTGGCGCGCCCCGCGAGCCAGGGAGGAGGGTCCAGCGCCGATCCGAGAACTCCGCGCGGGCCTTCGAAGGTTTATGGTCGTTCCTCTACTGTTCTCTCTTCCTCTGCCCTTCCGCCCCAGGAGATATTTCTCAAGCTGTGTCTTCACAGGCTGTACTTTTTCTGCAACGACGAGTGGCGCTGGAATATTTTTGATCTTCTGCTTGTGGTGTTCAATGTGGTCGACCTGATTCTCGCTGCGATGATCTCGGCCGCCGACTCTGGTCCGACCGATCTTGCGTTCATGAGGTCCTTGCGGATTCTCAAACTGGCGAAGGTGTTGCGCATCATACGGATGTTCCGCATCGTTAGCGAATTACGCCTGATTATGAACTCTGTCATTGGCTCGATGATATCATTGGTATGGAGTTTTCTTGTTATCGTGTTTATTATGTATTTGTTCGGAATTCTGTTCGTCCAAGGGGTTACGGCACATTTCTATGAATTGCAAATCCCCTTCAGTGAGGATGCAAAGAAGATGTTTGGATCCACTCTCTCCGGAATGTTGACACTGTACATGTCAGCCAATGGGGGTTACGATTGGTACGAGGTGTACGATTTGCTGGCAAGCACTGGTTGGAAAACCGCAGCTCTCTTTCTGATCTACATTGTATTCATCCAGATTGCCGTGCTGAACATTGTTACCGGAATCGAACAACGCCTAAGGCAAGTCACTGCCGTCCCCTGCCCTTGAGTGGAAGCGCAAGGCACTTGTGTGACAAATCGCACGTCGACTGGTTGAATTCCTGACGCTTCAGATACCTCCGCCAGGAAGTGAAGGAGCCAACAGTGCAGCAAAGAGGGGGGGGCAGCCGCAAGATCGAAGCTCGGGATCAGCAAGAGCAGAGCCAGAGTCAACCACGAGTGTCGTCTCGGAATCTTTCGAAATGTTGGCCTCTTGGCAGCTCACTTGGGGCCTTCTTGGAGCCATTGTGTGCGCCTTTTGGGTCTCTCTTGGGGCCCCCTGGGGCCTTCAACGGGCCACTGGCGCTGAGAGACGGCCCCCCCGTCGGAGACCCTCAAATCGTCTCTTGGAGCCATCGGGAGGCTTCATCGAGCGCAAAAGAACCGCTAACCCTAGTAACACAATGAAGACGTGGCCTCACTGAGGTGCCCGTCTCCGCACTAGGGATACTACATCCGGGTGGTTTGGTCTGATACATCTGCAGAAAGACCCGATATCCCTAATGTTTTTGGCCCTCTTGACCTAGGTCCCTCCCGAAAAATTGGGGGCACTTTACTGTTTAGCATTTAAAAAGCAAGTTGGAAGCGAAACGGTGTGAAGGCCAACAGCAGTGACTTTTCGTAGGGTGTCGAAACATTTCTGGCTCCCGTGGCCACTTGGAGCCGTCTTGGGACTGTCTTGGGGCTTCCTGGAGGCACGTTGGAGGTTATCTTGAGACACCTTGGGATCTTGGGCTATCTTTGCGATTGGGCCATCCTTGGCCTAACGGCCTCCCAAGGATGCCTGAGATGCCAAGCCATGTCAAACACATAAGGCTTTCAAAGTGTTGCGGCTTTGAACGAAGTGGGGTCCTCAATCATCAGGTCCCCCCTACCGCGAAGCGCTCTTGGTGCGCTCCTGGGGCGCTCCTGCGGCCATCTCTTGGAGTCCTCTTTGGCCCCTCTGTTGGGGCTCTCTCGAGCGATCTCGGAGCCCTCTCGAGCCCTCAAACGCCAATCGGAAGCGACAAGGCGCGAAGGACAGGCACACGTTGATTTGCCACTCTTGCTAGATTTCGGCCTCTCGAGGGCGTCATTGGGAGGCTCCAGGGCCGCTTGGGGCTGTCTTGGGGCGGTCTTGGGGCTGTCTTGGAGGCATGTCGGAAGCTATCGTAAAGGGCCACACGGCACCGCACGCGCGGGGGCTGCCACAGGTGCCCCTGGTCCAAGGTGAGCCCCCAGCTTTCCGCTCCATTCTTTGGAGCCCCATAGGGGCCCTCGGGGCCTCGTGAGGGGTGCTCCTGGAGGCCGTGGGGGCCGCCTCGGAAATCAAGGGCGCCCTCGAGGGCGCGAAGTTATTCGCGCTTCGCGCTTCGCGGTCCTCGTTCCTTCGCCCCCTCCTCCTCGTCCTCCTTTTCTCCCTTTCGGGGAGCGGCGCGAGAGCGCGAAGTTATTCGCGCTTCGCGCTTCGCGGAGCGCGAAGCGCGAAGTTGGGAGCCCTAGGAAATCCTGGGGGCACCCTGGGCCAGGGGCACTCCTGGCAGCACCCGGCACGCCACCAGACGAGATCCGGGCCAGTGCGGCGGCGAAGCGGTGACGCCTTCTTCGCTCCTCGGGGCCAGTGGCCGGCGCGCAGCCTTCCCCGCCCCGCCGCCCACATTTGCGCACGCCCGAGATGAGGACGGACGAACATTCGGGGGCGGCAAAGAGGGGGGTGATGACTAGGGGGGGTTGGATATCATGGCGTGGGCCATGATATTTCCCCAACTTCCATGGCGCCTCTTCCTATTTCATCACGTCCCTGGCCCCCCCCCCCTTGGGCCGCGCGCGGGCCGCCGGCCATGATTTGCACCCCCCCTCTTGGACGCCCCCCTCGTGGCCGCTTCCGAAACATGGGTACCATTCCCAACCGCGGGTGAGCGACGCAGTCAAGGGGGTCGTCTGCGCCGTCATTGGCGCTTAGGCTGCCCGCGTCAGGTCGCGCGAGAGAGCCCTCGTCTCCAACGCAGCATGCCGCTCTGGCGGCCCGCGTGAGCCACCGCGCAAGGTCTCTATGTCATCTCGCGTGAGGCCCGTTTTTGGTCGTCGCCCAGATGTTGTCCAGAACCAGCAGCGACCGCTGTTGGGCAGGCGGCCTTCTGTCTCAAACGGACGCTGCCCGCGGCGGCACCGACAGCGACCCCTGCCCAAAGTGGACATGAGCTGCAGTCGGTCTTCGTACCACTCAACTCTGCATCCCCTTCGGCCGTACCTGACGCGCGCACGCGGCGCGTGGGCCGCGAGGCCTCGGATGGCCGCAGCCGCCGAGGTGCCGCCCGCGAGCACGCTGCCCACGTCGGCACACCCCTCGGCGTGCGCGACAGACACACCCGTATCGGCGGCCTCGCGGGCTTCCCTAAGGGCTTGTCGACTTTTCGCCAATCGACTTGTGAGAATCGAGCCAGATAAACCCAGGTAAATGCAGATAAATCGAGGTAAATCCAGGTAAATCTAGATACATCTGGGTAAATCCAGGTAAATCCAGAGATCTCCAGGGAAAGTTCGAGCACTTCGCGGCCGCTCCAGCGCGAGTCGAAGGACGGCAGAAGTCGTTAAGCCTTTAACGAGGGCTGGGCACCTGGGCCGCGACCCCGCGGACACGGGGCGCTTCCGCGCGGAGGCCACCCCGCGCGGAGCGCAAGCCGCGCTGACCGCGCATGCGCGGGATGGGCGCCGCGGAGTCGCGAGGGCGCGGATACGGATCTCTTCGCCGCTCGTGAGCCCTCGCGGTCGTCCTACACCTACTCCTCCCCCTCCTCCTCCTCCCCCTCCTCCTCCTCCTCCTCCTCCTCCTCCTCCTCCTCTTCCTCCTCCCCCCTCGGCTTCCTGTCTTTCTCTGATCGGTCGTCAACAATTTTTACGAGCAGTACCACATGTACTAGACAGCTGCGTGGCAAATGTTCGAACGCTCTCCATCGTGTGAGCCTTCGGGCACTCCACTGCGTGCCCTCAGGCACGGTGGCGGATTTTTGTGGAGAATGCGATGAAGCTGGCGAAACCAGACCACAAGGTGCTCGCCCAGGAGAAACACAAGAAGGAGCTCGTCGACTCTGCGGAGCTGAGGCGGGTATTCGAGCACATTGACGCGGACGGGGACTACATGATCGCTTCGGAGGAGCTGGGCTGGGATAAACGCTACGTGGAACGACGATGATTTCTATGATTGGTATTCTGATTTTTTAGTTTTCTTTTTGTTAGTAGTATTAGGATTTTTATTTCTATGTTCGTCACTGTAATTATGCTATAACTAATTATTGACACTACTATCCTTATTCGCATTCGCATTCTTAATATTCGCATTATTATCGTCATTACTATTACTATAGTAATTTATTACTTCATCTGTACTATCACTAATATAGTGATGCTGATGCTGCTGCTGACGACGATGCGGATGATGATGATGGTGGTGATGATGGTGATGACAACGACGATGACGATGACGACGACGATGAGGATGAGGATGAGGATGATGATGAGGAGGAGGAGGGCGATGATGATGGTGGTGGTGATGATGATGAGGATGATAATAATGAGTAGGCAGAGAAGACAGCGAGTCACGAGCTTAAGACCGATGCTGTTGCTGCCGCTGCTGATGATAGCTCTCATTCCAAAAGACATGTTTATCCGCCTGTCCGGTGCCCATTGTATTTTTCCATTGGAATGCCCACCCCAGGGCTCGCCCCCTGGCTTTGAACAGGGAAAGTCTTGAACCTCAAACCGGGCCCCTCGGACTCCGGCCCGACACCGCCTCGCACTTTCTTCAAAGCCGCGGTGTCGCTCGACGCTTCTTCACAGTCTCGTCGGGAATCCCCCTCTCGCTCGGGACTTGAGTGCAGCGTACTGCAGCGCTCTCGAGGTCCAGGAGTCGCGCCCTCGCACGATGCCTCAGCACAGATTGCTAGGGACTCGTGCTCTCGCCCGAGGCCTCGTCCTCATGCGCGGCGCGCGCTCCGCGGCCCCGCCCCCGCCCCCGCCCCGCGGGGGCCCGCCCGCCCGAAGTCCGTCCGCGGGGGTGTCCGCCCGCTCGCCCGCCTGGAGGCCCGCCCGCTCGAGACACGGACGCAGCTGCACGTCGATGCCCTCCAGAGGCGTCGCGCGAGGACGCGCGGGAACTCCCCGGATGCGCCCAAGAGCGCCCGGAAGTCTGGGCCGTGGGCCCCTTGAAGAGCATCCACCTCCCTGCACAGACGAAGGGACCTCAGTCGAGGGAGGAAAACTCACCCGGACCCGACAGTTGGCGTCCACTGAACTCGGGAGCCTTGAGACGGGGGTCGATGCAAACGGGGGTCAGCCAGGGCGCCAGATCCTGCAGGATCCTGCGAAGACCCCCTCGGGCTGACCCGGGTCCGCGAGCCGCTCGTGGCCGCGAGGCGGCCGCGCGTGTTGGCCGACCCGGGTCTGCGAAGACCTGCGTTGCGGTTTTTTGTTTCCTGCGTTGTAGTTGTTTGATTCCTGCTGACCCGGGTCTGGATTGACCCGGGTCGGAAGATCCCCGATGCCGAGCGGAAGTGAGGACGGAACCCCGCAGCAGATGGAGCAGCAGAAGGCATCCCGGATTTCGTGGCCAGTTCTTTGTGTCTCGGGGGCGGCAAAGAGGGGGGCGATGACTAGGGGGGGGTGGACATCATGGCGGGGGCCATGATATTTCCCCAGATTCCATGGCGCCTCTTCTTGTTTCATCACGTGCCTGGCCCCCCCGCGCGCGCCGCGCACATGCCGCCGGTCATGATTTGCACCCCCCCTTCTTGGACAGCCCCCTATTGGCCGCTCCCGACAAACGGGTGTCAGCCAGGGCGCCAGATCCTGCAGGATCCTGCGAAGACCCCCTCCCGCGCATGTTGGCCGACCTGGGTTTGCGAAGACCTGCGTTGCAGTTTTTGTTCCTGCATTGTAGTTTTTTGATTCCTGCTGACCCGGGTCTGGATTGACCCGGGTCGGAAGATCCCCGATGCCGAGCGGAAGTTAGGACGGAACCCCGCAGCAGATGGAGCAGCAGAAGGCATCCCGGATTTCGTGGCCAGTTCTTTGTGTCTCGGGGGCGGCAAAGAGGGGGGCGATGACTAGGGGGGGGTGGACATCATGGCGGGGGCCATGATATTTCCCCAGATTCCATGGCGCCTCTTCTTGTTTCATCACAGCCCCCTATTGGCCGCTCCCGACAAACGGGTGTCAGCCAGGGCGCCAGATCCTGCAGGATCCTGCGAAGACCCCCTCCCGCGCATGTTGGCCGACCTGGGTTTGCGAAGACCTGCGTTGCAGTTTTTGTTCCTGCATTGTAG
>CAUYUJ010020878.1:0-2500 GCA_963575745.1 Prorocentrum cordatum | reverse complement strand
GGTGAGCGGGGGGGGGAGGAGGAGGAGGATGAATAGAATAGAAACAAGTTTTGGCGCTCCACGCGGATTTCTTGGATCTGCGGTGAGCCCCCCTCCCTGGCGCGCGGAGCGCGCCAGGGGCGGCGCCGGAGGCGCCGCGGGGGGGGCCCAGCGCGGATCCGAGAAAGTCACGCGGAGAGGCAAAAGTTTATGTTCATGAGGTTTTTTCTTCTAATGAAGATGAAGATGACGACGAGGCGGGGGACAGGGAGCAGAGGAGGGCGAGCGGAAACCACGGTAGTTGGCCTTCGAGGGACCCTCTCGTCGCAGCGTTTGGACGCAGCTCGGAGATCTGGTGCTTCTGGACCCCCGCAGGGGTGGGGTCTGGGGACCGATTCTGAGCTGCCGTTGCCACTTGTCCCTGCTCCGAGAGGAGCAGGAGATGGATGACGAGGAGGGGGGGGGCAGGCGGTATTGGGGGAAGGGGGAAGGGGACAGGAAGTAGCAGGGGCAGGCGGAAGTTTGGGCGGAGGAGGAGGAGGAGGCGGAGGAGGAGGAGGAGGGTGTTTCCAAAGGGCAGGAGGAGCGCCGAGCTGGGTCGTCGATCCCAGCAGCCTGCAGCCTCTGTGGCTGCAGGCTCGACTCTGCTGCTGCGGCAGGAGGGCCAGGAGTTCATTGATGCTGTCAACAGGCGAGCCGTCCACGTAATGGAAGCCTGCCAACAAACTCTTACGAACAGTATGATTATCGTCGCTTGCCACAACTGGGCCGTTTACAATCCTCCAGGAGACCTCTGAAAACAAAACATATTGTGTTTGCCACACCTCGCGGAGAGTACGAGTAGGCCATCGGGACAGGTGCCCGAGGACAGGCAGTGAGAGGACTGCACCTGATTCAGGCGCTCTCTGAACTCACCCGAATGCTGCGTGCACGGCTTGTTCATACGGTTTTTGCACCGCGTCGGCTGAGTGACCAAGAGTGAGGAGCAGTTCGAGCACCTCCAGGGTATATGCTCAACTTGCTGCCAGTCGTGCACTGGCACGAGCTTCATCTTATGTTCGAACTTGCGTGGGCTCTCCCCTCTTGGGTGTCGTCCTCTGGATTCAAGCCTTAGGGACCCAAAAGTGACGACAGTTACAGGTACTATGTTTACCCCCTGGGATTAAACATATGAGGTGCGGGCTCCATAGGGAGGAGGTTCCCGCCTGATACATCCTCGCAATTCATTATGTGGGGAATATGAGGTGCGAGCCCCATAGGGGGGCGCTTCCCGCCAGAATAATTCTTGAACCTGTTGAAGATGATGATGCGCACTGTGATGGTCGTGATGCTGATGATGCTGATGATGATGCTGATGCTGATGCTGATGCGGATGCTGATGCTGATGCTGATGCTGATGATGATGCTAACGCTGATGATGATGATTATGCTGATGATGACGATGACAATGAGGATGACGATGCTGCTGCTGATGATAGGTATGATGGTGGTGATGATGATGCTTCTGACAGGAGGAGAGAAGGTGAGGGATGAGACTGCGTGGGGTGTCCAGAGAAGGTACGATCCCCACTTAGGATGCGCACGAATGTTACGCGTATTAGGATGGCCACCTGGAATTACAAATATGAGGTTCGGGCCCCAGGAGGAGGGGTTCCCGGGTGAGACTTCCTCGCAATTCACCCATAGACGAGGCCCCCGCTTGATACTCCCTCCATATTCGCGCCTCAGGTGCCCACCTGTGACGAGAGTTACACGTGTTAGGATGATCCCCTGATATTGCAAACATGAGGCGCGGGCCCTACAAGGAGGGGGGGCCCGCGTGAGACTTCCTCGCAATTCACTCACAGACGAGGCTCCCGCCTGAGACGTCCTCTAGATCTCTAGATTCAAGCCTCAGGAACCCAATAGTGACGACAGTTTCAGGTATTGATTAGGATGACCCCCTGGGATTCAACATATGAGGTGCGGGCTCCATAGGGAGGGGGTTCCCGCCTGATACGTCCTCGCAATTCACTATGTGGGGAAATGCGGTGCGGGCCCCATAAGCCCCCCCCCGTCTGAGTAATAATCGGAGAGAATGATGATGATGATGATGATGATGATGATGATGATGATGATGATGATGATGATGATGATGATGATGATGATGATGATGATGATGATGCTGATGATGATGATGATGCTGCTGATGATGATGATGATGAGATGATGATGAGCGATGATGAGATGATGATGATGATGATGCTGATGATGATGCTGATACTGATGATGCTGATGATGCTGATGCTGCTGCTGATGGTGATGATGCTGCTGATGATGATGACGATGATGGTGGTTATGCCTATGATGATGCTGATGTTGATGCTGATGATGATGATGATGGTGGTGGTGGTGATGATGATGATGATGAGGAGGAGAAGGAATCTGAGGATGAGGATGATTTTGATTGATGATGATGCTGATGATGCTGATGATGATGATGCTGATGATGATGATGATGATGATGTTGTTGATGATGATG
>CAUYUJ010020877.1:120559-148543 GCA_963575745.1 Prorocentrum cordatum | reverse complement strand
AGTTGGAGGAGGAGGAGGAGGGAGGGGACTGGACCTCCTTGGGGCACCTCCAGCGCGGCCCTGGCGCGCCAGAGGTCCAGCGCAGATCCACGAAGTCTTTGCACACCTCCCAACGTTTCTGCTTACGTCGTCTTTTGTCCTTCCGTCGTCCGTGCTGGTCAACCCGCGGATCATCTCAGGGGGGCGCCGTTTGAGACACCAGTAGTTGGCCTTCAAGGGGGCCCTCGTCGCCACGGCTGGACGCAGCTTGAAAAATGAGGCCGCTTGGACCCCATGAGGGCACTGGAGACCGATTTTGAGGAGGACCCGACGCACGCCTCAAGGACCGGCGGCTTACAGCCCAAGGTATCGTGCTCGCCCACCGTGCCTGGCTAATGGGTCAGAGGCCTCATGAATGTTGGTTGTGAGCTCGCGTTTGGCCTCTCGGGAGCCTCTTGGAAGCAGCTTTGGGCCCTCTTCGGGCCTCCTCCTCCTTCTCTCCTCCTCCTCCTCCTGCCTCCTCCTGCTCCTCCTGCTCCTCCTCCTCCTCCTCCCCCATCCTCCTCTTCTCCTCCTCCTCGTCCTCTCTCCTCTCCTCCTCACTCCTCCTCCTGCTCCCTCCCCATTTTCCCCCATCCTTCCTCCTCCTCTGCCTCCTCTCCGCCTCCTCACACTCCTCCTCCTCCTCCCTCCTCTCCATACCTCCTCCCCTCCTCCTCCCCCTCCTGTCCTCCTCCGCCTCCTCCTCCTCCTCCTCCTCCTCCTCCTCCTCTGCTTCCTCGCCCTCCTCCTACTCCTCCTCCTCCTCCTCCTCCTCCTCCTCCCCCTCCTCCTCCTCCTTCTCCTCCTCCTCCTCCCCCTCCTCCTCCTCCCCTCTTGGGGGCTGTTTGGGGAGCTCCCGGGGCCTGCTTGGCGCCTCTTCGAGGCCTCTTGGCGCCTCATGGGGGCCTCTTGGGGTGGTCTGGGGGCCTCGCGTGGGCGTCTGGTCGCCGAGACCTTGACTTTTCACACTCGGGGGCCACGATCCTCGTAGTTTATATAGATTTCAATTGCGCACGATGCATACATCGATACTGTGACGGGGAATGCATACATCGATACTGGGACCGCCAAGGGGTGTGTGCCTCGGATTGCGGAGAATATTCCGACTCGAAGGACCGGTTGGAGACTGGCTCCACGCTTACAACGGGGTCGTCCAAGGCGATGCTCTGAGTATGATCGCACTGAACAATGTTGTCATATGCATTTTGGAGGCTGCGAGTGCCCACAACGAGGTTGAAGATTTCAATTGCGCAACCAAAACAGTACCAACAACCATTTCAAGTTCAAATGTAGCTGCAGGAGAAGTGCGCACGGCATGGCTTACACCACGTGGGTTTCACGGATCGTTTGCCGATGGTTGGCAGCGTTTAAGTTTAGATCGTAGCCAGGGTTTGCAGGACCGCCTTCCGTTCGCGCGAGGCCGCCGACCCCGAAATGTAGGGTTCGCTCCCGCCGTTCAACTACCCGCTTTTGGAGGCCTGCGCTGGCCTCCGCGGGGGGACTTCACAGCGAACCATCACGGGGGACCATCACAGGGGAGGTTCGGAGAGCCCCTGCGGTGGCTTTGAAGTTTCTTGGGCGTCTTTTGGGCGGCAGTTCGCGTTCCCTGGTCGGGGTTTCCGCGGGGCTCTCATGGGCCGTATAGGTTGTCTTTGGGGGCCTTCGGCCGATTAGGAAACATCTTAGGAACCGTTGGGCCGTCTTGGAGTCTGGGGGCGCCAGGCCCCACGCCGGCCACGTCAGGGCTATGCCTGCGCGCTGCTCCCGCCGCGTCATATCCAATATTCGCGGCGATTCGTCCCTCACGAAACCACTCTCCACCGTATCCTGCGGTCATGGCTCAAATGTTATTACTGTAGCGGGGAGGGTCCTCGCACTTACTGGGACTTATCCTCTCGATAGAACGCTTACGTTCATCCTGGGGCGCGATCTCATTCGCCCTTTCCGCGGGGCTCTCATGGGCTGTATAGGTTGTCTTTGGGGGCCTTCGGCCGATTAGGAAACATCTTAGGAACCGTTGGGCCGTCTTGGAGTCTGGGGGCGCCAGGCCCCACGCCGGCTACGTCAGGGCTATACCTGCGCGCTGCTCCCGCCGCGTCATATCCAATATTCGCGGCGATTCGTCCCTCACGAAACCACTCTCCACCGTATCCTGCGGTCATGGCTCAAATGTTATTGCTGTAGCGGGGAGGGTCCTCGCACTTACTGGGACTTATCCTCTCGATAGAACGCTTACGTTCATCCTGGGGCGCGATCTCATTCGCCCTTGCACCCTCGCGTTCATAAGCATGCCAGGCGCGGGCGATTACGTTCCGCCCAAGCAGTACATGCGCGTCATGAAGGACATGTGGGACGCGGTTGACGGACACTTCGACCCAAACTACGTGCTCACGAAGAGCGGGCACGACCTCGTGCAACACTACTCCATTAAGGCTTCGCACCCCGAGATGCCGTACGCAATGCACTTCCTGTCGATGATGTGCGCGCTGTCCAACGGGGCGAAGATTGCACTGTTCCCTTCGTCGGACAGTCCACTCTTTATCTTCTTCCTTAACATTAACTATGCTCAAACACGGAAGAGTTCGATCACGGGCAATGCAGACGGGTTCGGCGACCAGATCGACAAACACGTGTTGAAGGTAGTTGAAAAGATGTGGGATGATCTGAAGAGCGCGGATGACGAGGAAGAGGAAAATAACGTCGCTCCCAAAATCGTCTCTTCAGTGCTGCACTCAGCGACGCCAGCTGAGTTCTTTCACCGCATGGCTGGCGACTTCCAGCAATTGCAGAACGCCGACAAAATGGATCACGACGAACTGAAGCGCAGGCATTTCTTCGGCGTGCTTGTGAACTTGGACGAAGCGTACGACCTACTCCAAGCCTTCGGGCTTTTGTCCGACGAGCAGAAGGCGTCCAGCAAGGGCGGGAGGAACGCCGTCAACCCGCACCAGTCTGCTTTCAACAAGTTAGCGCAGTACGGCCAGGCGTCCCGGTCGACGAAGTCGTGCGGGTCCTACGGCGCCGCGGCAGCGCCGACGGTGTCTGTCGGCATGACCGGGAACATGCACCCCAGCCAGTACGTGCCCATGGAGAGGGGGGAGTCTGGCAGCCATTTCGCCCACACGAAGGAGCGGCTCATGGTAGCGACAGGCCGGCCGGTGCAGCCGCACGAAGCGCTCCCCGCGGACTTCGCCCCCCCGACCGGCCACTCGTCTTGGACGTGGGCCCCCCTGCTGCCAGACATCGCGGACGCACTCGGATTGGGGGAGGGGGCGGCGAGTCCCGAGGCCGCGGAGAGGCTGTGGGAACGTCCGACTGATGGCCTACCCGCGCTGGATGCCGCGGCAGAAGTCGACGAGCGGTTCCGCCCAGACGCGAACGGCTACGTGGTCACGCTGCCAGACGGCGTGGAGACGAGAGTGCGCTTCCGCTTGGCATCTGACGCAACGTCGGGTTTCGAGGCAGAATGGCGGATCGCCAACCGCAGCTTTCCCACTCCTGCCGCGTACGAGTTGCAGAAGTGCTTCGCCCGCGTCCTCACGTATTTCAACGAGCCCCACCGCGTCCTCACCCTGACCGACCGGGCGGACGTTACATTCAAGTCGTACATGGGCTGCTTCAACGTCCAGGCGGCGGTGTAGATTGCTGGGGGCTGTACCCTAGGGCCTACTACCGACCCTAGGTTTGCCTGGGGTAGGCCCTACTGAAGGCCCTAGGCATCCCTAGGGTAGGCCCTACTGACGGCCCTAGGCTTCCCAAGGGTAGGCCCTACTGACCCTCCCATGGTAGGCCTAGGGGTAGGCCCTAGGGGTAGGCCTAGGGTATGGGGGTAGGCCCTAGGGGTAGGCCCTCCCTGGGCAATCTATATGCAGGCGGCGACGAAGCGCGACAAGAAGGACATCGAGGGCGCCGCGCGCATGGGCTGCGCGCCGTGGCAACTGGGACAGATCGCAGGGGCCCTGTGCGTATTCGACATCTTCCACGGCCGCTACGACGAGACCCCAGTGTACCAGGGCAGGACCATCCAGGTTATGCCCGAGCACATTAAGCGGGCCGCTAGCTTACTGTCCGCGGTGGACCGCCTCAAAGCGATCGCGGCGGGCGGAGACGCAGCGGCGACTTGCCCTCCCGGCATGGACGAGGCCGCGATGATGAGGCTCCAGATGGAGAGTTACATCGGCACGGAGGGGGCCCCGCAGCCCTTCGACGGCCTGTGGTCCCAGAACGCCTTCGCAGGCGACGCGGCGACGCCTAGCGGCAACCATCTTGAGGCATCTGCAGTGGAGGAGGAGGAGGCTGAGGAGGAGGCTGCCCGGGCATTGGGGCTCGACGGGACGCCGCAGGACGAACCGCGCGGCGCCGCCGCGCTGGGCAGCGGCGCCGGCGCAGACGATGGCGGCTTTCGCCAGCGCCTCGCGGCAGATGGGCCCGAGGGCGCGGGGGTCGGCGCGCGGGCTGACGTTCCGGGCGCAGAGGAACTCCAGGGTGCAGGTGACTTGGCTGCCGCCCAGGCGGCCCCTGCGAGCTCCACTCGCGACGCCTTGCTCACGATGAAGGACGTCCGGTCCATTGAATACGGGTACGGACTCCAGGGATCTTCGGTGCAGGAGACGTTGCTCGCGCCTCAGTGGACGGACCGCGCCGTGATGCAGAAAACGCTCCTCGTTGGGACCCCAGTGATTGACCGCAGGTCTGCCGCGCAACGCATCATGACTTCCCGTGCGGGTGGGGGGAGACGCAAGACCATTGATGCAGAGAGATGGGCGCGCGTCATGAAGGCAGGCCTCGCGGGTTGCTCCATTGCCCAGTTTGACGAAGAGGGGTGCAAAGTGAAAATGACTCCAGTTCCAGATGACGTGGCCTTGCGCCACAAGTACCACAATGAGCTCATGACCTTGTGCGGCATTACGCTCCGCCAACTGGTGGAAGCCATGCAGTCCGCCAAGAAGGCAGCCGAGCAGCGCGGCCGGGCCGGCCCGAGAGAGCCTCATCCAAATAAGAAGGCCAACAGGGCGGTGGCTGAGCGGAGTCGCAGCCGTTCGCGGCAGCAGGATGCCCGCGAGCGCAGTTGAGTCCAGGGCGCGGACGCGAGGTCCATCGGATGCTGCCAGCCTTGCCTCGCAGCGCTGGGTCTGATCCAGCCCGAACAACGTCGCTTCGTGCTTGGCCCAGCCGCTCTTACCTTGGACCCTAGTGACCTCGCAGCCCTGGCTTATTTTTGCTGCTCGCTGCAGCAGACGCGCTCGAGTTGTAGGGCAATCCACGGCTCGCGCGAGTTGAATTCCAGCTTTTCTCATGGCGCACGGCTTCAGCATTAATTTCCAGCTGCCGCGCTCGCTCCAGAAAGGGGTGCTTCTGGGGCGCATATCAATACAGAGAGGACCGATCGTAAGCAAAAGAAGCGTGCTCGTCGGAGCCCAGTGTCCTCTCTTCCGTTACGGTCATTGAAATACCCAGGTTGCGCGCTGTACCACTTTCGCCGCATGGGATTGACCGACGGCGCGAAATATCCTGCTGTTTCGGATGACGCCCCTGCCATCCCAAGCCCTCCCCCTTTCCCCAGTTAGGCCTTAGGAGTGGGCCTAGGGGTAGGCCTGGGGGTAGGCCCTGGGGCTTGGCCTAGGGTAGGCCTAGGGGTAGGCCTTCGGGGTAGGCCTAGGGGTGGGCCTTCCCCAGGCAAGCTATATGTGCCCCAGCTCCCTTTGAGTCGTCCTCTCCCGAGGTCCCTCCCGGACTGCGAGGAATTTCCTTATGCGCGCCCTGCGGGCCCGCGCGGGTCCGCGCGGGCCCGCGCGAGCGGGGCCCGTCCGCGGCGCAGGGCGTGCATGGGGAAGTTTTCCATGTTCAGACGGGACACAGGGGTGCAAGAGCGATCGGCGGGGCCAGGCGATTCCAGGTGAAGACGCCATGGCAGCGTCGAAGACGTAGCCCCAACAAGCAAGCCTTAACCGAATCGCAATAGCCGTGCAATGCGGATGACATCGCATGCACCGCGATGGCTTGACGTCCGCCATTAAACTGCCCGCTGCGTGAGAGGCCGGCGCTGGCAGACACTTGAAGCCGTCGCGCGTTTTGGGTCAAGCGCCCTTGGGGCGGGGCGGCTTTTGTTTGTTGGCACGGGCTGCCAGGTAGGCATCATCCATGGCGGCGTCGCCCAGCGATCTTCTTTCCGCTGGCGGGCCGCAGCCTGGTTCGGACGAACAGTTGCACGTCGCTCTGCGGGATGCGTTGCGCACGGCGGACGTGCTGGCACTTCTGGGGGATCAGGAGGTCAACGGCATGGCCACTTCCCTCAGCCAGGGTTGGAGGCCTTCGCCGCCATTTCTCGGGGGCGAGACACGCTCGACCGACCTCGTGCACCCGCGACGCGAGTGCCCAGGGTGCAATGAGCCGCGGGCCCTGCAGACGAGCAAGGCGACGTCCGCTCGGATACTTGATTCTGGGAGCGTCGTGGGGAAACGCCACGTCCCCTGGAGGTGTTACACTCAGGGGTGCCCAGAGTACTTGCGGCTGACCTGGCACAACTACGCTACGATTGACGGGAGCCATTGGTTCCGAGGTGCCCCATCCACTCTTCGTTGCTTTATGTTGACAAGCTCGTTCGGCGTGTCCGTGCAATACCTTCTGCAACTGCACGCCCGCTTGCTCCGGGAGCACGTGACTTTCGCCGGGGAAGCGTACGTTGCGCACGACATGGAGAGGCATTCGCCAGACGGGCCTCGCCTACCTGGCTGTGCTCTTCGCCTATACATCAGTGAAGATTGGTTCAAATGGCGGATGTTGCTACGCGTTGAACGCATGTGTGCCGACGGGGACACGTCCGTCGCCTTGGAGCACTTTTGTTTGTCCGCTACCTCAGAGGAGAACGCGCGGACCTTGTGGCCGAAGGCTCAATCACACTTCGAGGCTGCTACCCGAGCGGCGCTGCTGCAGAGTGACCCCGCGCAGGCGAGCAGGCAGGCCATCGACGGCAACCAGAAGATAAAAAGATCTTGCTGCGGAGTGCCGCACCAGGACCGCCAATTGGATGTAGCTCTCGGGAAGGCAATCAGCTTGTCGTGCCGCCGGACACCGAAATTTGGCGCACGTTTTTGCGTCGACCACTTTGAGGCGACCTGCGCTGGGGCCAATTGCCAATATAGCGTCGTTGAGCACAAGGATCCAGAGACTGTGCTGGGAGAGACAGCAGACGAGATTATGTTCAGGGTGTGCGGGGCTGGGGGCAATGACGAGGGGTTCTGGGTGCCAGAGTCCGAAGTGGATCCCCGAGCTGCGATCCAGTATTTCGCGGAGAAAGGCTTGGACGCGCAGCGGAGGATAACAGAGCGGAGGTTGCGGAAGAGGCGGGCGCAGGCTGACGCCCGCGAAGCCGTATCCGCAGTCATGGCCGAAGCGGCGTCGTTCTGGCACCTACTGACGCCGCAGGAGCGAGAGGACACGCTGGCCCTGCACTCTTCCTCAGGAGACTTGGCCGCTAGCTCGTGCGGAACGCACAAGGAAGGGGAGAAGGAGAGACTCCTTTCAGCCCAGACTGCTGGCGTCATGTGCGCATGCACGAGCTCTGGGATCATCACGTCGTTGCGGGAGCTGGTCGGATCAGAATCTTTGTCGCAGCGATATTTTTTCGTTAGTGCGTTGAAATCGTTGTACCCAGAACTGGAGCTTATCGTGCATGATGACGCGTGCCATCTGCACAAATTCAGCGCCTCCCGTGAATCCCACTCAGCCCACGCGGCCGCCATCGCCCCCCCGCGCTTGAAGTACTGCGTGGATGAGTTTCATGCGACGGGCCACACTGACGCATGGTGTCTGGCAAACTGTCACCCAAAGAACCCGTCTCTGGCCGAACTCGTGCAAGGGTTCCGTTCCAGCGTTTGTGAGTTCACGTTTACTTGGTTGAGCCAGTACAAGCACCAGACCAAGCACATGAACCAGTTTGGCTTTTGCTTCTTTGTACTGGAGATGGCAGACGCTCACAATGAACGCGTGCGCGCGGGCAGGACTGACCACCTGCCGAGTGCCCGCAGGGGCGCGTCCTAGCGCCGAAGCATCGCCCCCTGGTGTATGCAGCCAAAAGGATGCAACGCGCGTGGCCTAGCCTTTTGTTGCGTGCTCACCATATCCTTACCTACTACTCGCTGAAAAAGGTATTTCTGGATCCCTAGATCCCACTCTACTTTAAGCGCCTTCCGACTTCAAGTCTCTATGGCAGCTTCCTTCAAGGCTCTAGGTTTCCCCAGGGTAGGTCCCTAGGGTAGGCTTCCCAAGGGTAGGTCCCACTTAAAGCCCTAGGATTCCAAAGTGTAGGCCCCACTGAAGGCCTTAGCCTTCCCAAGGGTAGGCCTTACTGAACCTCCTATGGTAGGTGTAGGGGTAGGCCTAGGGGTAGCCCTGAGGTAGGCCCAGGGGTAGGCCCTGGGCTAGGCCTAGGGGTAGGCCCTAGGGGCAGGCCTGGGGGTAGTAGGCCTAGGGGTAGGCCTTAGGAGTAGTAGGCCCTGGGAGTAGGCCTAGGTAGGCCTGGGGGTAGGACGTAGGGGTGGGACTAAGGTAGGCCTAGGGGTAGGCCTTAGGGGTAGGCCTAGGGTAGGCCTACGAGTAGGCTTTAGGGGTAGGCCTTAAGGGTAGGCCTAGGGTGGGCCCTATAGGGAAGGGGCCTAGGGTAGGCTTTCCCCGGGCAATCTATATGTGCCCCAGCTCCCTTTGAGTCGCCCTCTCCCGATGTCCCCCCCTGACTGCGAGGAATTTCCTTCTGCACGCCCTGCGGGCCCGCGCGGGTCCGCGCGGGCCCGCGCGAGCGGGGCCCGTCCGCGGCGCAGGGCGTGCATGGGGAAATGTTCCACGTCTGGGCGGGGGCAAAGGGGGGTCCAGAGCCGTCCCCAGCGTCCGAGCGATTCCAGGGGACGAAACAACGGCGATATTTACGACATGGCCAACATAACCAATGATAGCTTCCACCGAATGGCAATCGCCGCACAGTGCGCACAGCATTGCTTACACCACGATGGCTTGACGTCCGCCGATCCATTTACAGCGTCTGGAGGATCGCGCTTGAAACCGTTGCACGTTTTCGCTCAACCGCCACGGAGACGGGGCAGCCCGTCCTCCTCCTCCTCCTCCTCCTCCTCCTCCTCCTCCCGTCCTCGTCCGCTTCGTCCTCCTCCTTCGCCTCGTCCTCCTGTCCTCCTCCTTGTCCTCGTCCTCCTCGTCCACCTCCTCCTTCTCCTCCTCCTCCTCCGCCTTCCTCCTCCTCCTCCTCTTCCTCCTCCTCGTTCTCCCTCTGCCTCCTCCTCCTCCTCCTCCTCCTCCTGCTCCTCCTCTCCTGCTCCTGCCTCCTCCTCCTCCCTCCTCCTCCTCCTCTTCCTCCTCCTCCTCATCCTTTTCTTCTCCTCCTCCTGCTCCTCCTCCACCCTTCTCTTCTCCTGAGTCCACCCTGGCGGACCCGGCGGACCCGGCGGACCCGGCGGACCCGGCGGACCCGGCGGACCCGGCGGACCCGGCGGACCCGGCGGACCCGGCGGGCGGACCCGGCGGACCCGGCGGACCCGGCGGACCCGGCGGACCCGGCGGACCCGGCGGACCCGGCGGACCCGGCGGACCCGGCGGACCCGGCGGACCCGGCGGACCCGGCGGACCCGGCGGACCCGGCGGACCCGGCGGACCCGGCGGACCCGGCGGACCCGGGCGGACCCGGCGGACCGCGGCGGACCCGGCGGACCCGGCGGACCCGGCGGACCCGGCGGACCCGGCGGACCCGGCGGACCCGGCGGACCCGGCGGACCCGGCGGACCCGGCGGACCCGGCGGACCCCACACCCAGAGAATCATAAGTCGAGCTGCACCTTCCGCACGGCCCGTGCCGCCGCGGCTCGATGATCCTCAGAACGCGTGTTGGAGCCAATCGTCCAATGGCCCTCGTGCTATCGGTGGGCCTCTACCCCAGATATCCGGCGTCTGGATCTTTCCGAGACACGGGCCCCCGACCTCTCGACCATGCACTTCCCTGGGATCAGTGTCTCGTCCCGAGCCTTTTGTTGACGGTCCCGAGGCCCGGTAAGGGCACCGAGAGGCCGAAAACGACGGAAAGCCTCCGTCTAGGTTTTTTCGAGATGCCCGATGTTTGGGAACGGCAAACACACACGGACACTCAGACATTCAGGCACACGGACACACGGACACACAGATACACGGAGACACACGGAGACACACGGAGACAGACAGAGACACAGAAACAGACAGAGACAGAGACAGAGACAGAGACAGAGACAGAGACAGAGACAGAGACACACACACACACACACACACGCGCACACACACGCGCACACACGCGCACACACGCGCACACACGCGCACACACGCGCACACTTGCACACGCACATATTGGGCGAACGCGTGTCCTGAGTACCACCGATCCGTTCTCTGCAACGCACAGCCTCTCTCCTTCCTCGGCGCCCGGAGTCGGTGCGACCTGCCCGAGACGGGGGCCCCCGGACCTCTCGACCCCTCTCCCTCGGGGGCCAGCTTTCGCCACGAGTCGAGTCGCCACGAGTCCTTGCTGACAGCCCTGGGCCCGAAACCGACCTCCCGAGAGCTGCAGATTGCGAACACAACAGGTCGTCCAGGGTTCCTCGAGCAGCCGGATCTCTGGGCCCCCACTCCCGCCTGCCCCCTGTCCCGTGTCCCCCCCCCCTCCCGTTCCCCAGAAGAAGAGAAGCCGCGTGCACACAAACTGTCGGAGGTCCGCGCGGATTTCCAGGGTGGGCGCTGGGCCCCCCTTCCTGGCGAGCGGAGCGAGCCAGGGGCCCTGCGCCGACCCCAGAAGTCCACGCGGAGCAGCAACTGTTTGCTGCAGGGCGCGCACCTCGTCAGGTTCGGCGTGCGTCCGTGCACGGGTCAAGCGCGGCCGTGCACGACCCTTTTGACACACGTGCGCGCAAGATGTTCCTCCGTTGTTCTCCTGACCTCGCTTGTCTCCCTGGCCCTCTGAGGATAGCACTGGACCGATATTCGAGGTTCAGGTGCAACGTAAGGATGTGAGGCCTCCAGAAGACTTCCCGAAGGACCCCCAGAAGCCTTCCCAAAGGTCCAGCAGGCTCAAAGCCCTTGTGTCCACGGCTCCAGCAGTGGAGGGATGGGCCGAAGGCAACTGGAAACAATCAAATTCCTTACAAAGGGTTCAAGGGAAGGGCGCAAGGCCTCTGAACGTCCCTGTCGAAGCAACCGCAACGGCGCTGGAAACAGAACCTCGCTCAAAGGGGAGGCAGGGCCAGGCTTGACGGAGCACTGGGCTCTTGCTGCTGATCTTGCGTGCGCACCCCAACATAGCCAGCGCCTGCAATGCGTCGTTGGGAAATCGAGGGCCCTCCCCAAGCTCTCGTGGCCCTCCGGTCCATCGAAGAAGGCCGCCCCAGCATCTGGCCGACGAATCTGAGCCGACGGTGCGCAGGCACAGCGAGAGCCATGTCCGCACGCTCTGGCCGGCACGCTCACCAGCCTAACGTGCGGCATGCCACCCAATCTCAGTTGTCCTTTCCGAGCGCCTCCTTCACGAAAGTGGTGGTTGTCTCCACCTGCAGGCGGCTTCCAAATGCCTTGTATCGCTGCACGCAAACACAGTATGGCTGCAGAGCCGCCTGATGCTCTTCAGGCTGTCCCGCGGGCTTCCGGGACACTGGCGCGCATTCCGAACAAGAACTCCGCTCGCTCTGTACAAATATTCAAATCTGTCTCACCGGTTCCCTCGCCCATTCCACATGTCTGCCTCTGGTGACCGCTGCACTAGTGCCCCCCGGTTACCCAGCACTGCTGGCGCGGCTGCGCAACTGCGAAACTCTTTCACCTTGGAGGTCCTCAGCCCAAAGACCGAACTGAGCAGATTCCCCAGACCCACGACGTCGTGATTTTTTCACAACGTCGACCCCCAAAGGTCTGGACCCCTTCCCCGGGACCGGTTTTTCGTCCTGAGTCGTGTTTGGACAGTCATGAGGCCTGGCAAGGGCCCCCGGAGGCCAAAGATAACGAGAAACCTCCCGTCGCGATTTTTTCAAAACGCGAGGGGGTCTGGGTGGGGGGTGCGAGACGACGCCATCGAATCGGCGATGCACGTCTGTCGCAGCCGCATTTCTCCATGCTGCGCCTGGTGCCATCCACCCGCTCATTGGTCCGACGCGCTCGTGGGCCGCGGGCCGGCGAGGCACAAGGCGCGCAGGGGCACGGCCGAGACGATGTACATCCACGTGTGCGGACACGCGCGCAGCCTTCTGTTGCTCCCCTCGCACTGAAGGACCGCCTCCCGGAAATGATTTCGAGCACCCAGAAAATGTCGAAACAGTGTCGAACGAGGGCCCGACGCGTGAAAACCCTCAGGTTTGGGTATTTTCCTGGTGCTCGAAATTCTTCCTGGTGCTCCAGGCCAGAGTAGGTTGGAACATCATAAGCACAGCCCAGAATTTATCAACCACTGGCATCAACCGATCTGATTCGGCGGCGAGCGACGGGGGGAAGTCAGGAGGGGCGGGCCCTCTCGAAGTCCCCGGCCTTCTGAGAAGTGCTGTGAACCTTCCCCGGAGACGCAGGAAACGTCTCAGAAGGGCGCGACGGCGTCTGAGAAGTCCCGCCGCATTCTGAGACGGCCTTCTCCTTCTCACTTCACCCCCCTGGCTCGCCGCCGACTGATGCTTTCGATCCGCGGCCCTAAACATTCCCGTCGCGAACTCATGTTTGATGATCCACGGGCTCGGAAACTGCCCCCAGGGTTATGTTGCTCCCATCGTACTTGAGGACCACATCCCAAAAGTAGTTTCGAGCACCTGGAAAAGTGTCGAAAGAATGTCGAAGCAATGTCGAAACAGTGTCGGACGAGTGTCCCCCAGGGCCCGACACGTGAAGACCCTAGAGTTTCGGTACGCTTTTGGTTCTCAAAACTCTTTCTGGTGATCAAGGCTAAAGTACGTTGGAACATCATAACCCCAACGGCAGGAATCAAGGAACAAATGCCGGTTGAGCAATGATATCGTCGGAAACCTGGTCCTGCCCAACTGCAGGCACTGTGCGCGCTGTCACGCTTTGCGGGGGGGAACCGAGACGAGACGCTGGAGTGCGCGTGAGGGCGTGGCCCAATTGAGCGCGCAGCGAAGGGGGGGGTCGTGGCCACTCAAATGCCGATGCAGAATACAAAAGGTCAACCGAAATTGCCTCGCAGAGGGTCCCCAGACATGCGACGGACTGGTTTTCTCAATACGGGGTCCCTGGAAGTCCCGACCTTTTCCCCGGGACCGGTTTTCATCCTGAGTCGTTTTTGACGGCCCCGAGGCGGGGCGAAGGCTCCCCGAGGCCGAAAACTAGCAAAAACCTCCTGTCCTGATTTTTCGACGACGCGATCATGCCTGGGTCTGAAAAGAAATTTGCCTGGCGAATGGACCCAACCAGATGTAGTTGCGAGTGCCGCAATTCTGGGTATCGTATTCGGTGGAGCTCCCTATGAGGCCACGAAGCGCTGCACTGGGTGGTGGGGACGCATGCGAAGTTTGCCACTGGGGCCGTCTGTGGAGCTCCCTATGGGCCACGAAACGTTGTGCTGGGTAGGGAAACGCATGTGGACTTTGCCACTGGGGCCTTCGGTGGAGCTCTCTATGGGCCACGAAACGTTGTGCTGGGTTGGGGAGACGCATGCGGGCTTTGCCACTGGGGCCTTCGTTGGAGCTCCCTACGGGCCACGTAACGTTGTGCTGGGTGGGGGAGACGCCTGCGGACTTTGCCACTGGGGCCGTCTGTGGAGCTCCCTATGGGCCACGAAACGTTGTGCTGGGTGGGGGAGACGCATGCGGACTTTGCCACTGGGGCCGTCTGTGGAGCTCCCTATGGGCCACGAAACGTTGTGCTGGATAGGGAAATGCATGTGGACTTTGCCACTGGGGCCTTCGGTGGAGCTCTCTATGGGGCCACGATTCGGTGGGGCTCCCTATTGGGCCACGAAACGCTGTACTGGGTGTGCGGGACGCATGCGGGCGGTCCCACTGGGACCTTTGGTGGGGCTCCCTATGGGGCCACGAAGCGCTGCACTGGGTGTGCGGGACGCATGCAGGCGGTCGCACTGGGGCCGTCGGTGGAGCTCCCTATGGGGCCACGCAACGCTGTACTGGGTGGTGCGTGCCGCATGCGGGCGGTCTCACTGGCAGGGCCACGAAACGCTTCACTGGGTGGTGCGTGACGCATGCGGGCGGTGCCGCAGTGCCACTGGGGCCGTCTGTGGAGCTCCCTATGGGGCCACGAAACGCTGTACTGGGTGGTGCGTGACGCATCTGGGCGGTCCCACTGGGACCTTCGGTGGAGCTCCCCATAGGGCCACGAAACGCTGTACTGGGCGGTGCGCGACGCATGCGGGCGGTCCCATTGGGGCCGTCGGTGGAGCTTTTCATGGGGCCACGAAGCGGGTATGCGTGACGCATGCGGGCGGTCCCACTGGGACCTTCGGTGTAGCTGAGCTCAGCAGCTGAGAGAGCTGGTTGCATGGGTAGTCCTAGAGACTATACAGGGCGCGGCGTCGACAGTTCCGGCCGCCAAGCCCACGACCACCGGCTCCGAGGGTCCAGGTGAGCCCAAGGAGTGGGACCCCTGGCGGCACCACGGACAAGCAGCAGCAGACGACAAGCGGTCCGCCAAGGGCCTCGACGACAGTTGGAAAGACAACAATTAGAAGGACGACAGTTGGAAGGACGACAATTGGAAGGACAAGAGTTGGACGGACGATCCGGGCGATGCCGCCTGGAATGCATACGAGTCAAGCTGGAAGCCGTGGCAGGGCTCCAGCAACGGCGGAGGCTGGTTCGGGAAGGGTGACTACAGCGATCCCCCAGCATGGCCCGGCTGGGGCCACTACTGAGCCTGGCGCAAAGCCCTCCGCCGTTATAGGGCCACGAAAGGCTTCACTGGATGGTGCGTGACGCATGCGGGCGGTGCCATTGGGGCTTTCGGTGGGGCTCCCTATGGGGCCACGAAGCGCTGTACTGGGTGGTCCGTGCCGCATGCGGGCGGTCCCACTGGGACCTTCGGTGGAGCTCCCTATGGGCCACGAAACGCTGTACTGGGTGGTGCGTGACGCATCTGGGCGGTCCCACTGGGACCTTCGGTGGAGCTCCATATGGGGCCACGAAGCGCTGTACTGGGTGGTGCGTGACGCATGCGGGCTGTCCCATTAGGGCCTTCGGTGGAGCTCCCCATGGGGCCACGAAACGTGAGGGGTGCGCTGAAACGGGTGATGATGATGATGATGATGATGATGATGATGATGATGATGATGATGATGATGATGATGATGATAATGATAATGATAATGATATGATGATGATGATGATGATGATGATGATGATGATGATGATGATGATGATGATGATGATGATGATGATGATGATGATGATGATCATGATGATGATGATGATGATGATGATGATGATGATGATGATGTTGATGATGATGCTGCTGATGCTGATGCTGATGCTGATGCTGCTGCTGCTGCTGCTGATGATGCTGCTGCTGCTGCTGCTGCTGCTGCTGATGATGATGATGATGATGATGATGATGATGATGGTGATGGACGAGGGAGGAGGGGGAGGAGGCGAGGACGAGTGAGGAGAGGAGTGAGGACGCGGGGCGCTGTCTCTTCAAAACGAGGACCCAACACCACAGGATGGTAGGTCAACCGGAATTGCCTCGCAGAGGCTCTGATAGTCTATCAGTGATAGAGCAGAAGACAACTGCTCAGGAAGGGCAACGGCCCGCCCGTGGGGGTCAGGACCTGGTGCTCTCCGTGCAAACGGCGCCCCCCGAGAGGACGCGCCCGGCAAGCTGCGCAGACCCCCCCCCACAAGCGACATCGACGCGGAGGAAGAGGAGGAGGAGGAGGAGGAGGAGGAGGAGGAAGAGGAGGAGGAGGAGGAGGAGGAGGAGGAGGAGGGGAGGGGGGGGGGAGGGGGAGGAGGAGGGGAGGAGGAGGAGGAGGAGAGGAGGAGGAGGAGGAGGAGGAGGAGGGGAGGAGGAGAGAGGAGGAGGAAGAGGAGGAGGAGGAGGAGGAAGAGGACGAGGAGGAGGAGGAGGAGGGAGGAGCGACGCGGCGGCGTGCGGCAGCTCCCCGGGGGCCCAGGCCGTGCGCAGCCTCCTGGCCTGCGCACGGCCTGCGTGCGGCGTGCGGCCTGCACGCGGCCGCCGCGCGTGCGGCCGGCGTGCGTGCGGCCGGCGTGCGCACGGCCTGCGTGCGCAGCGGCCTGCGTGCGCACGGCCTGCGTGCGCAGCGGCCTGCGTGCGCACGGCCTGCGTGCGCAGCGGCCTCTCCTGCCGCGTGCTCGCTTTCGGACGGGCGCGACAATGCCTGGGCGGCCTGGGTGGGTGTGGCGGGCCACTGCGTGGCACGGCCTGCGCCCGGCCCTGCTCGCTCTCCTGCCGCGGGCTCGCCTTCGGAGGGTCACTGGAACTGAAGAAGAAAACACGGCATACACATCAGCTGTTGGCGCTCCGCGCGGATTTTCTGGATCTGCGCTGGACCCACCCTCCCTGGCGCGCGGAGAGCGCCAGGAGCGGCGCCAGAGGCGCCGCCAGGGGGCCCCAGGCGCCGATCCAAGAAACCAGCGCGGAGCACCAAAAGTGTATGCTTACGGCGGGAAGCCCGAATCCAAAAAACGTGACACCTCTTGGGGGCGACAGTTCATTCCGCCGGCAAACGCCGAGCGGCCCCCTCCGTTTTGCTTCCGCCGGCGCCTGCGGCCTTCCGCCGGGGGAGAAAGATGGCAACCTCTCGATCCCCCGAAGACGCCTCGCAAGGCCCGCCCCGAAGACCACGAATCCAGAAACGCTGACGATTTCTGCTCCCGCCAGCGGAACCGCCCTCATTTTTTGCTTCCGCTGGCTCCCGCGGGCGCTCCCCAGACCCCCCAGGTCGTGATTTTTTCGCAGCGTCGACCTCGAGAGGCCTGGACCCCTTCCCCGGGACCGGTTTTTCATCCCGAGTCGCTTTTGCACGGTCCCGAGGCTCGGTAGAGGGCCCGCGGAGGCCGAAGATAGCGAAACACCTCTTGTTTGCTTGATAATTTGCTGCCGTCGCCGTCGTCGTCGTCGCCGTCGTCGTGGCCGCCGTCGCCGTCGCCGTCGCAGGCGCCGTTCCCGCGGTGGGGGCCCCTCCACCGCGCCGCTGCAAAGCTCCATGACGGTGTATGCGCCACCTCTCGGGGGGTGGGGCGCCGAGTTTCGGGAGGCAGGGTGGCAGCCAGGGACAGCGAGGCGGCGCGAAGCCTGACCTCGGCAGCTCCAACGTGGCGCCCTCTCGGGGCTTGGGGGGCCTTCGGGGAGGCGACGAACGGGGAGGAGCGAGGAGCGAGGAACGAGGAGGCCGCGGGGGACGAGGACGACGAGGACGAGGACGAGGACAAGGACGACGTGGACGACGTGGACGAGCAACTTCGCTAATTTAGCTTCCTACCGAGACTGTCGATGACGGCCACATGGCCCAGAGGGCACAGCAAAAGTGGCTGAGAACCTGAGAAAGGGATGGTCGCACCAGTGAGCCTATCCGCATATGACCCCCCCCTGGGGGACAACGCAGGCACTATGAGTCGGGATGCCCCTCAGAGACGCGTGCGCCGCAAAGGCAGCGCACAGTGACGTGAGAGGTAGAGCTACGCAGGTGTTGCCACCGGCCAGGCCTGCACCATCGCACACGGACGACGAGGAGGACGCGGGACGAGGACGAGGGGGCAGACGACGAGGACGGCGAGGACGAGGACGACGCGGAGCGCGCCCCCGCGTTGGCGCGAGAGGGCACGCCGCCGAGAGGGCATTGCCCCCCCCTCGACGGCCAGCGCCCTCGCGGGCCCCGTGGGGAGGCGGCGCGCGGCCCTCGGCGAACGAGGGCAGGAGGCTGGAGGCGCGTCGCGTGCGGCCCCGCGCCCTCCAGAGCCTGCCCCGCAAGGCTACGACAGAGCCAGGACGAGCACAAGCATGATCGCGCCGTAGACAACATCAGGACGGGCGGTTTGGGGCCGTTTTCGGCCTCGGGGGGCCCTCGCCAGGCCTAGGGACCGTCCAACGAAAACGACTCAGGACGAAACACCGGTCCCGGGGACAGGGTCGGGACTTCCAGGGACCCCGTATATGGAAAAATCAAGACGTCGCATGTATGGGTTAGGACGAAGCCAGGACGAGGATAACCTCTGGTGCCCCGCGGCTCTGGAAGGTGTCTCAGGCGCCGCGGCCTCTCCGAGTGTTCCGGAACGCTCTGAAAGCGTTCCGGAACGCTCTGGACCTAGTCCCGTCCGAAAGATCCCATCTCCGAGGCGCCGATGACCCCTGGTGGCGCGTGACGGAACCGGCGAGCTCGGGAAGGAACTCGAGGACCCTGGAACCTGTCGAGGACCAGCGAACGAGCCGTCGGGGGCCTCCTCCGTGGCCTCAGCCAGACGGGGCAGCATCAAGTCCCGGCTCGGCGGTGATCAACTCGACAGGACATCTGCCAGGCGAGGTCGCGCCGCGGGGTCGGATATACAGTTGGCGCAGAAGCAGCTCGGCAGTGCCCTCGGACTGCCTGCCACAGGCACGGTGTGACAGAGCGGACAGCCTCCCAGCACCCAGCAGGAAGCCTGGCCCCCGGGGGCCTTTCAGATCGCAGGTGGGCTGCAGAAGATAGCGCCCCCGCTCCTGGTGTACGCCTGGTGACACTGCCTCGTAGAGCACCGCCCTGCAGGTGGCAAGGATGACGAAGGGGGGGGGAAACTTGCACTCGGATGTGCATGCCGGTCTGCCTTTCGAGCTGCGTTTCCATTTGCATTATGATGCGCATGTCGATTGCGCTTGCACTGGCATCCCGACTTCATGTCGATGCTCATGCCGATGGCAGTGCGATTTGCACGCCGATTCGAAACCCGATCTGAATCCCGCTGGTCGGTTAGACGGTTAGACTTGCATGTGGAACTGCATGCTCATCGCATGCTCATCTCATGCTCACTCAGGCTGCGCGGCTGGTGCGAGATTTTGTCCATCAACCGCAGCTCTCCGCCCGGCATCCGCAAGATCCTGGTGGCCCCAGGAAGGGCCCGCCCGCGGGCCACGAGGCCCGAGACCGAGAGGAACAACAAAAAACGCTCTCGCACGTCGAAGTCATGACGACCTACGACTGCCCAGCACGTCGCCGTCATGCCGTCGTCGGCCAGGAAACACCACGCGAAGGACAGCGGGGCAAGGTCGCAAACGTGCAGCACGGCGCGCCGCAGGTGGGGTGGTGTCGTGGGTTTCTTGGTCGATCCGCGGTCGCAGGCGCAGAGGCGGGCAGCCAAGGCGGCGCGCAGGCGCCGGTCGGGCTGCGGGCGGGACGCGCCAGAAGCGAAACGCATGGGGCACAGGAGCGCGGAGGACCCAGACCCCCTCGGGCAACGAACAAATCATAGGACGGGAGGTTTTTCGCTGTTCTCGGCCTCCAGGGGCCCTCTCCGGGCCTCGGGGCCGTCAAATAGGACGAAAAACCGGTCCCCCGGATATGGGTCCAGACCTCGGGGGGGCGACATTGTTAAAAATCCGCTGGGGACCTGCAGGGGGAGGACGCAGGGAGAGGCGAACAGAGGCGGGAGCCACTCGGAACGTGTAATTCGTCCTTCGCGGGCGTGCCGAAGGTGCACAGTGAGCGCGACCCCCAGACCCCCGACGTCGAGAAGTCTGGGCCCCATCCCGGGGACCGGCTTCTCGTCCTGAGTCGCTTCTTGACGGTCCCGAGGCCCGGCAAGGGTCGCCGGAGGAAGAAAATACTGACAAGCCTCCCATCGTGTTTTTTCACAACGCGAGGGGGTCTGGGGACAGCGCGGACGACAGCGAGGAAAACACACTGACACAAAGAACCGCATCGCCGGAGATCTGGGGAGCTCTCGGACCCAGACATGCGACGTCCTGATTTTTTCCATCCGGGGTCCCTGGAAGTCCCGACCCTGTCCCCGGGACCGCTTTGTCGTCCTGAGTTGTTTTCCGACGGTCCCGAGGCCTGGCGAGGGCTCCCCGAGGCCGAAAACTGGCAAAAGCCTCGCGCCCGGACTTTTTTTCACGACGCGATCGTGCCTGGGGCCATGCCCACGACGGCCACTCACAGCACGCGCGTCCCCGAGGCCGCGCCGCCAGGGCCACCGCTGTGCCGGCCCGGGCCCGACGCGCGTGCTCCCCCTTCCGCCGGCGAACGCGCGGGCCCGCCGGCCAGAGAGGCCCTCCAGGGTTATGATGTTCCGACCTGCAGTCGGACTTCATTGGAGAGGGCACGCGAGAGGACACAAGACCCTTCCGAGGGCCACGTTGCCACAGAACTGCAGGAGGCATGGGTCGCAAGACACAGGACACGAGGGTACCCTTGATTTGGCAGGGTCGACCTACCAATCTGGGCCGACTGTACTGTATAGCCTTGATCACCAGAAAGAATTTCGAGCACCAGAAAAGTACCGAAACCTGGGAGTTTTAACGCGCCGGGCCCTGGGAGGCGACACTCGTTCGACACTGTCTCGGCACTTGTCTGGGTGCTCGAGATTATTTCTGGGATGTGGTCCTTAAGTGCGATGGGAGCAACAGAACTCCAGGGGCGCCGCCAGAGAGGCCCACGACGCCAGGGAGGGACCAGCTCGGGGGAGCTAACATCGAGCTCGACTCAGCAATACATCGCCGATGGATCCCAGACCCCCCCCACGTCGTGATCTTGTCACAACGTCGACCCCCAATTAGAGGTCTCGACCCCTTCCCCAGGACCAGCTGTTCATCCTGATTCGTTCTTGGACACTCCCGAGGCCCAGAAAGGGCCTCTGGAGGCCGACAAAAGCGAAAAGCCTCCCGCCGTGTTCTTTTCACGGCGCGAGGTGGTCTGGGATCGGCGAAAGGCCCCCAACAGCGGGTCCCCAGGTTCCTCGGCGTGGTGGGCCTATCGAGCCCCTGGCGGCCGGGATCCATGGGTGACGGGGGGTCGATGCCGCGCCAGCAGCCGCTCCCTCACGCACCAACCCAGCACTGGCGCAACCCACATTGGGGCGCAACGCGGCAGGCGAGCGGGCACGCTTGGGCGGAGTCCCCCGGCGCGCCCCCCAAGCAGCCCTGACAGCCCCGCTGGCGAAGCAAACTGGCCGGACCACCTCGCGCGAGGCGTCGCGGCGTCGCTGGTACTGGCCGAAAAACGTTGCTCCCGAAACCGGGGCGTCTCTGGGAAACCGCGACCCTCGTGGGTGGGGGTCCGGCGATCCAGGCCTCCAACGGAGCGAAGCAACACCAAAAGGCGCAACTCGGATCGCCGTGTTCGGCCTCCCGGGGGGTCCTCGCAGGGGCCCCCGGCTGTCGAGCAAACAGCGGCGCGGGAGGAACGGCCAGATGCGGGGCAGAGGTCAAGACCTCCAGGGACCCCGCTTGAAGCATCGCATGTCTGGGGGGCGCCCCCGAGCCACCCTCTGGGCCGACTGGAGCCGCACAGCCCGCAGGTCAGATGCATGGAACACCGACTGGGGCTCCGCATTGGAAGGATGCCCGAAGCCACTGCCAAGTGAGCCCCGACAGGGGTGTCCCATGCCCCAGCGTCGAGTGGACCCGTACTTACGCCCTGGACGATCGTGGTGGGACGGGCCCGCTTGCTTTCCAATGTTCGCTCCTCCACCATGGCGAATCCCTGAGATCCGACGCTGCAAAACACATGCGACATCGCAAAACTCAGGACTGGAGCCCTGGACCTCGTCCTTCCGCGTCGTCTCTCGAGCCGCATCGATCCGCGAGGGTCCCTGGGCCCGAAACGG
The DNA here is from genome assembly GCA_963575745.1 of Prorocentrum cordatum. NCBI lineage: Eukaryota > Dinophyceae > Prorocentrales > Prorocentraceae > Prorocentrum > Prorocentrum cordatum. Next base: position 126,744 of record CAUYUJ010020877.1, on the reverse strand, counting down.
AGCGAAGACGCCCGCGGCAGAAGACTGCAACGCCACGATCTCAGGGATGCAGAACTGGCGACCCCCTCCCCCCCTGGGCCCCCCCCGGGAAGGCCAAGTGCTCTGACTTCGGATCCACCGTACTTTGGCTGATTTTCCGACTTGCAACTGTGCTGGAAATGCACCCACAAAGATTGGAACAAGCAAGGCGGAAGTGTCACCCCCAGAAAGATAAGCCAACCCGTATAATAAGGATGCAAGGGCCTCTGAGGACCACGTTAGCGTTTTTCGAACGAGGTTGACCAGCGAGAGTCGCTGAGGATGGGCCGAAGGGGCAAGGATGCAAGGGTACCCTTGGGGAGGTTGCCCATCCATACTATGCAGGTTGACTGTAGGGCGGACAGCTCCGCCAAATGTATGCAGGAAGCAGCGATACGGCAAAATGGGCCGCAAATCGGCATCAAAGGAGCTTGAAAAGTAGGGCGGAAATTTCCGCCCTACTTGCGAATTCGTTCAAAGTTTAGCGGATGCGAACTTCGGTTGTTGCTAGAAGTGCCACTGGCCCAAGGTACCCCCAGCTTCCCGCTCCACTTTGGAGCCCCTGGGACCCTCTGGGCCTCGTGAGGGGTGCCCTGGAGGCCGTCTGGGCCACCCCGAGAATCCTAGGGGTATCTTGGGCCAGGGGTACTTCTCCACCTCGTGAGACACTCCTAGGGGTGGGTACTTCTGAACTCGGTGCCGCCCCCCCCCCCCCCCCCCCCCGGAACGGGCACCCACTTTGGGCCCCCAGCATGCAGAGAATAACGCACAGACCAACGCGGGGAACCACGCAGAGGTGCCCGCGTGCCGACCAAGCCCTCTCCCCAAACCCGCGGCGTCGAGGTAGATATGTTTTCAAAGCGTCGACCCCCAGAGGTCTGCACCCCCTTCCCCCTCCTCCTCCTCCTCCTCCTCCTCGACCCCCCTCCCCCTCCTCCTCCTCCTCCTCTCCTCCTCCTCCCTCCCTCCCTCCCTCCCTCCCTCCTCCCTCCCCTCCTCCTCCTCCTCCTCTCCTCCTCCTCCAACTCCTCATCGTCGTCGTCCTCCTCCTCCTCCTCCTCCTCCTCCTCGTCTCCTCCTCCTCCTCCTCCTCCTCCTCCTCCTCGTCCTCCTCGTCGTCCTCCTCCCCTCTTTCCTCCTCCTCCTGCTCCTCTCCTCCTCCTCCTCCTCCTCCTCCTCCTTCTCCTCCTCCTCCTCCTCCTCCTCCCTCCTCCTCCTCCCCTCTTTCCTCCCTCCTCCTCCTCCTCCGCCCTCCCTCCCTCCCTCCCTCCCTCCCTCCCTCCTCCTCCTCCTCCTCCTCCTCCTCCTCCTCCTCTTCCTCAACTCCTCATCGTCCTCGTCGTCGTCGTCCACTCCTCCTCCTGCTCCCTCCTCCTCCTCCTCTCCTCCTCCTCCTCCTCCTCCTCCTCCTCCGTCCTCCTCCTCCTCCTCCTCCTCCTCCTCCTCGTCCTCCTCCTCCCCTCTTCCTCCTCCCTCTCCTCCTCCTCCTCCTCCCTCCTCCTCCCTCCTCCTCCTCCTCCTCCTCCTCCTCCTCCTCCCCTCTTTCCTCCTCCTCCTCCTCCTCCTCCTCCTCCTCCTCCTCCTCCTCCTCCTCCTCCACGGAGGCCACGCCGAGGTTGGCCCCGAGAGGGAGACGGCCCGGGAGTACCGGCGGCCCCGAGGCTGCTCCACACGGAGCGGGCCCCGATTACCGGGGCCCGCCGGGATCAGCTGCGGCCCGGAGCCGCCAAGGCAAGGCAGAAGAGGCCGCCCAGGCAGTGTAAGTGACGCCCAGACCAGGGGTGCAGCAATTTGGGCGACCTGGGCCAGCCCCCAAGCTGTCACCGGAACCTCCCCGCAGCGCCCCAGATTATCCGAGGGGTCCCGGCCCGTCATCCTTCATGCGCTGCTCGTTTCGCTGAGTTTGCCTCGCAATGTTCATGTCAACGGCAACCCTGCTGTCAATCTGGCGCCTCCTATCTCACGAAGCAAGCCCTGCATGGTGAGCGCTCGGCGTACAAAGTGCTCTGCAGAAGCATGATCGAAGCGCGCCACCTAGGATCGCGAAGAGCGACGTCACGAATTCGTACCACCTTGCAGGGGCAAGCAGACTCCTCACCTCCGAATACATCTCACTTGGCATGACAAAGGCCCAGACCCCCGATGTCATGATGTTTGCATATCGTCGACCCCCAGAAATCTCGACGCATTCCCTGGGACTGGTTCTTGATCCCTAGAGCCGTTTTTTGACGGTCCCGAGAGCTGGTAAGGGCACCTGGAGGCCTAAAATAACGAAAAAACTCCCGTCGGGATTTTGTTCATGACCCGAGGGGGTCTGGAGGGGCAAGGGCCCTGGTGGAAGCGCGTCCTGCACCCCAGGGGCTTCCACTGGGGTTTTTCGAGCCGCTCGGTGAGGGCCCCAGCGTTCCCGGAAGGGCCCCTCTGAGGGGGAACGTTTGCCCTGCAGACGCGCCTCTGCTCGTCACAACCACCCGCGCTCCTCACGACTGCGGTGGGAACACCGGGCAAGAGATTGGCCTGCCGCCTGCCAGCGGGTGCCCCATAGAGGCTTCTTCTCCCCCGATGGCCCCAGGGACCCACAGAAGCCCTGGGGCACCTTAGGGTCCTCAGCGCTCGACGAAAAGCGTGCCTCCAGATGTCTTGCGGCAGGCTTTCTTGATTACCACGCGTGCCTGCTGCCGAAGCACTGCCGCGAGGACGTGGACTCAGACATGATCGCGTCGTAAAAAGATTGGGACGGGAAGCTCTTGCCAGTTTTCGGCATCGGGAGGCCCTCGCCAAGACTCGGGACCGCCCCAAAAAAACAACCCAGGACGAAGAACCGGTCCCTGGGAAAGGGTCGGGACTTCCAGGGATCCCGCATTGGACAACTCAGGACGTCGCCTGTCTGGGGATCGAGAACGTGGGAGCCCGGCGCCGAGGGGCCGAGACCCAGTGGAGGCATGCCCAAGACGAAGGAAGCCTTCTGCTGGGCGGAGGCCCCACGCACAAAGAACAGAAGGGGCACCCGTCGAATCGGCGGCGAGCGAGGGGGGTGCTGGCTCTTCGATCTTGGATCCTCGATGCTGGATCCCTCCTCCCTCCTCCCTCCTCCTCCTCCTCCTCCTCCTCCTCCTCCTCCTCCTCCTCCTCCTCCTCCTCCTTCCCCCTCGACCTCCGATGGACGGCCGGGTCCTCGAACTCCTGGCCCCTCCGCCCTCGATCCCGGCTCGAGCGCGAGCCTCAGCCCTCGGCGGCGGCGGGCCAGTCGAGGCGACGGGAGGTGGGACATCGGATCGATCTGTGATCAGAGGCCTCCCAGGTGGGGCCGACGTCGCGCCGCATCGCCAATGGCATCGCCGATGCATCGGCGGCAACATCGGCGGTGCATCGACGACGTCGGCGTGGGGAAACACGGCCTCCACATCGAGCCGCATCGTCGATGCATCGACGATGCGGCGCGATCCACCGACCCCATCTGCTCGGATCCCATCTGGCGGGCCTAGGGCGATGGTGAGGCGCGCGCGCGAGGAGGAGCAGGAGGAGGAGCAGGAGGAAGAGGAGGAGGAGCAGGAGGAGGAGGAGGAGGAGGAGGGGGAGGAAAAGGAGGAGGAGGAGGAGGAGGAGGAGGAGGAGCCCAGGGCACGAAACCGGGCGCAAACGGCCGGTGCGACAGCAAACTGCAACGACTGGACCACAGGGTCCCGTGCCCCCCCGCCCTCGACCTCTGCACCTTCCGCACCATGCGTGCGGCAGCGTGCCACGCTGCCGCGGCCTCCGCCGTGGCCGCAGCGGCGCCCACCATCGAGGCCGCCACCGCGGCCGTATCGTGGCGGCACAGTCCGCGCGGAAGGCGCGGAACCCAGACATGATCGCGTCGTGAATAAAATCAAGACGGGCGGCTTTTTGTAGTTTTCGGCCTCCGTGGGGCCCTCGCCGGGCCTCGGGGGCGTCAGACAACGACTCAGGATGAAAAGCCAGTCCCAGGGAACCCGTGTTGGAAAAATCAGGACGTCGCATGTCTGGGTGCAAAATACGTCAAAATACAGCATGCATCATCACACCTGTGTGCGTTTTTCCACATATCCCAAAAGCAAGACCGACTTCGGCGAGGCCGACTTCATACAAGATGCAGCATGCATCAGCGCGCCGAAGATAGAGAACAAGCATGGTACATAGAACTGGTGCAGGAAGATCAGCCCGGCAGGCACAGGGCAAACTCAACGGGCGATAACTACGAGGAGGACCCAGACATGATACGTCCTGGCTTTTGCATAACCTCGACCCCCCAGAGGTCTCGACCCATTTCCCCGGGACTTGTTTTTCATCCTGAATCGTTGTTTGACACTCCCGAGGCCCGGCGAGGGCCCTCCGAGGCCGAAAACGATCCCAAACCCTCCGTCCTGATCTGATGATTTCCTCCTGCGACGCGATCAACGTCTGGGAAGGAGGCCGTGCAACATCGGAGAAGCGCCGCCGCTTGCTGCTGCTCTTCACCTGCACGCTCATGGGCGAGAAGTCGTACATGAAGCGGGCCTTCTTGCGGGCCCCCCGGGAGCCCCGCCGCGCCGGCGCCGCGCGCCCAGATCGCCATGGCCGCCCTCGTCTTCGTCGTCCTCGGCGTCCTCGGCGTCGTCGTCGCCGGCGTCGCCGTCGCCCTCGGCGTCTTCGGCGTCGGCGGCATCGGCGTCCTCGGCGTCGGCGTCGTCGTCGCCGGCGTCGTCCTGGTCGTCGCCGTCGCTGGCGGCATCGTCGTCGCAGCCTCCTCGCCATCCTCGTCGTCGCCGCCGGCGCCGTGGGCGCCCGCGGGCGGGCGCCCGGGCGCCTCGTGGCACGCCGGACGGGGTGGAGCACGAGGCTGTTCGGCAGTGATGGGAGGGGTGCCCTGGCGGGCACCTCCCGCGGGCGGTGCCACGCTGCGGTCGAACCTAGGACAGAAGAGCGCCCCCCAAGAACGCGATACTCTCCGCGGGCCAAAACACCTACACGCTGGTGTAGAACATCCAACCCAGGCATGATCGCGTCGTTCAAACATCGGGACGGGCCGTTTTTTGCCGTGTCTGGCCTCTGGGAGCCCTCGCCGAGCCTCGGGACCGTCAAGAAACGACTCAGGACGAAAAGCCGGTCCCGGAGAACGGGCCGGGATTTCCAGGGACCCCGCATTGAAACAATCAAGACGTCGAATGTCTGGATCCGCAGAGCTCCCCAGATCTCCGGCGATGCGGTCCTTTGTGTCAGTGTGCTTTCCTCGCTGTCGTCCGAGCTGTCCCCAGACCCCCTCGCGTTGCGAAAAAATGACGACGGGAGGCGCTTGACTATTCTCGGCCTCCGGCGACTCTTACAAAAACGACTCAGGACGAAAAACCGGTCCAGGGGAAGGGGCCCAATGATGTACCAGAGCGTCCAACAAGCGCGAAGAACCGCAGGGCACGCTCCCTGACCCGACCTCGGTCTTGATATCTCGGTCCGATCTGCAGCTGTGGCAGACGTCGTGCCGTGGCGGCTTTTGCGCGCTGGCCTCTAGCTGGCGGCGCGCACAAGGGAGTGGAGGGAGGGGGGAAGGCTACTTAGAAGAAGGCTGCTTCTTAGAAGGCGCTGGCCTTACATCTATAGATGAGGCCCGCGCCTCCTAAGAAACAAGGGGTGCTTCCTAAGCAGTCCTCCCCCCCCTCCCCCCCGCCCCCCTCTGCGCGTTGCTCGTCTGGGGCACCGCGTAGCCGCGCGGCGACCGCTGCGCGGAGCCCGCGCGTGCGCGCGGGGCCTCCTGCCGCGCCGCCAGCCTCGGACCGGGCACGTCCTCCCTCAAAAGCGCATTTTGGGAGAACGTTTATTTGGGCAGACGTGATCGCGTCGCAAAAAAAACACAATGGGCGGCTTTGCCAGTTTTGGGCCCCGGGGGGCTTTCGCCGGGCTTCGGGAGCCTCCAAGAACGACTCGGGACGAAAACCCGGTCGCGGGGAAAGGTACTGAAAAATCAAGACGTCGCACGTCTGGGAATTAAACATAGCAAAACAAAGTCAAACAAATCCTCAAAATAATCGTAGAATCGTCCCCAGACCATTTTCTGACTGTTCTTCAATATTCCTCCTGCAAATCGAGGGACATGCCCGACTTCAGCCCCCAAGACGCCCTCGCCAGACACAGCCCCAGGGCTGGGGCAGAGGAGAGCGGTCGTGCTGCTGCGCGAT
>CAUYUJ010020877.1:93059-115559 GCA_963575745.1 Prorocentrum cordatum | reverse complement strand
GAACATCCAACTGGCCCGACTGCCTGAAACAGGGGCCCAACAAGCCCCAAGAGGCATCACCGCCATCCTTACTACAATCACCATCACCGCTATCCTCACCACCATCTCTACCCATATATCGTCCATCCACCTGGTCCTTGCTCCCTCCCTCCTGCCTCTCCCCCCCTGCTCTCGCCCTCTCTCCCTTCATCCCCCTCCCATTATCCCTCCCTCCCTCCCTTCCTCCCTCGAGGGCACCGTCATCATCACCAACACAGCTACCCGCCTCTCCCGCCCCTCCTCCCATCCCATCCCTCCTCCCCTCCCTCAAGCCACCACTACGACCGCTCTTGTCTCCGTCCCTCCCCCCCTTCATCCCTCGCACCCACCCTCCCTCCCTTGAGGGTTACGGTGATTGGAGGAGAGAGAGGGACAGAGGGATGGGGGGGAAAGGGAGGGATGGGGTGTGCAGGAAAAAAAAGAAGGTGGCGGTGGCGCCCTCTTTGAAAACCACCACTTCCTCGCTCCGCCCCCGACCCCCAAATCCGCTCAAAACAAGACCCCTGGTCCCCTCTCGGGGTCCGCCCTGGCGGAATGGTTCTCGCCCAGTCGTGGCCGCGAGGGTCCCCCGGGAGGCCATTCAGGAGGCGTCAGAAAATGTCAGAATGATGCGCCGCCAACCTGCTTCTCGCGCTCCCGCTGCCGCTGCCAACTGATGAGCCAACAGCCTCAAGCACGGAGTCATTTCTCGCCGGGCTGCACGAGCAGCCACATCAACTGCACGCGCCCTCCAACGTCAGCTGTGCTCATTGCGACGGCGCCCCCACGAGATGACACATCCTAGATAAGACGAATCGGGCAAAGACAGCATGTACATTTTTGAACAGCGTGGGCTGACAAAGGCAAAGCAAGCAGCAAGCTTGATCAGCGCCTGGTCTGCTTGTCGAGGGTGTTCTCGAAGAGCCCGAGCACGACGTCGGCGTCCCCCTTGCTGGTGAAATGCGTGTGCTGGAAGGCTGCCCTGAAGCCGTCCACTGTGTTCGCCCGCTGGCCCGTCGCCTCTCTTACGAGGCGCGCGACGGGCTCGTGGATATCGGCGTTGCAGATGTTGCCGAAGCTCAGCGCCAGGCAGAACTCCAGGAAGCACCAACCACGCCTGATGTACTCCCTGCCCGGCTCGACGCTGCAGTCCATGGGTCGGCGGCGAGCCCGGGGGGGAAGTTCAAGGGGCCCAAGGACACGCAAATATATATATATATATATATATACACACACAAATAACGATATTCCCGATATGTTCCAATATTTTCTGGGTTTTTGTCTCCCCCCACACTTCCCATATTTTCCCATACTCTCTTGGGAATCGACGATTCATTGTGTCTGTGTGTTTTTTTCCCCTCCTGAGAAGTGAGAAGGAGAAGGCCATCTGAGAAGGCTCGGAAGCCCCCCGGCCTTCTGATGAAGTTTCCTGAGCCCTCCCTGGATGAGGGGCAACGGTAGGGGGGGACTGGCATAGGGGGGGAATGCATCGACCTGGAATCGGCGATACATCGCCAACAGATCGGCGATAGGCCTCCGATAATGAATCCGCACCTTCCTGGGCAGGTTGGGGCTATCGGACCCCTATCGGCGATCAATGGGCTACTGGGGGTCGATGCATCCCCCCTATGCCTATGCCCCCCTACCGTTGCCCCCGACTGGAGACACAGAAAACCTCTCCGCAGGCCGGAGGTCTTCGGAGAAGCCCCGCCGCCTGCCTTGAGAAGGCCCTCTCCTGCTCGCTGGCGGCCCCCCCCCCCCGCGCTCGCCGCCGACTGGGGAGGACTATCACCCTGGTGCTGCCCGTGCTGTACACCTGCCCCAAGACATGCGACGTCCTGAGTTTTCAATGACTGCGGGGCCCCTGGAAGTCCCGACCCTCTCCCCGGGACCGGCTTTGCCTCCTGAGGCGTTTTTGTTGACGGCCCCGAGGCCTGGCGAGGGCTCCCAAGAGGCCGAAAACGGCCAAAAGCCTCCCGCCCTGATTTGTTTCAGGAGCAGACCATGTTGTTCGAACATGCTTAAGACATGGTTGAAACATGTTTGCAAGACATCTGGAAATGATTGGGCAACATGCTTCCTCTCCAATGATCGTCGTCCACAACCGTACTGCACACTGCTCACTTCCCGTTCTCACTTCTCCTTCCGTCTGGGGAAAGGAGGTGGAGGAGGAGGAGGAGGAGGAGGAGGAGGAGGAGGAGGAGGAGGAGGAGGAGGAGGAGGAGGAGGAGGGGAGGAGTGGTAGGAGGAAGGAGGAGGAGGAGGAGAGGAGGAGGAGGAGGCGGAGGAGGAGGAGAGGAGGAGGAGGAGGAGGGAGAGAGGGAAAAGGAGAGGAGGAGAAAAGGAGGAGGAGGAGGGAGGAGGAGGAGGAGGAGAGGAGGAGGAGGGGGAGGAGGAGGAGGAGGAGGAGGAGGAGGAGGAGGAGGAGGAGGAAGAGGAGGAGGAGGAGGAGGAGAAGGGGAGGAGGAGGAGGAGGAGAGGAGGAGGAGGAGGAGGAGGAGGGAAGGAGGAGGAGAGGAGGAGGAGGAGAGGAGGAGGAGGACGAGGGCGGAGGGAGGAGGAGGAGGAGGAGGAGGAGGCGGAGGAGGAGGAGGAGGAGGAGGGGAGGAGGAGGGGGAGGAGGAGGAGGAGGAGGAGTGAGGAGGAGGAGGAGGAGGAGGAGGAGGAGAGGGGAGGAGGAGGAGGAGGAGGAGGAGGAGAGGAGCAGGACGACGCGATCGTGTCTGGGCCACCCTGGTGCTGCCCGTACTGCACACCTGCTCCATCGCCGAGAGGGCCTCCCTGAAGAGGCGCTCCTCCGCCGCCGTGCGGACCGCCGGGTGGCGCCCGGGGGCGGGGCACGGCCTGCCCTCGCGCTCCAGCTGCCGCAGCCACGGGTGGGCCTTGTCGTGCTGCGGCAGGGCTCGACCAGAACCGTGCGCTTCGTCTTCGTGTTGTCTTCGTTCTCCCTCGTTCCCTCCCCAGACATGATCGCGTCGCGAAAAAATCAGGACGGAAGGTTTTGACAGTTTTCGGCCTCGGGGGCCCCTCGCAGGGCCTCGGAAGCGTCAAACAACGACTCAGGACAAAAAGCCGGTCCCGGGGAAAGGGTCGGGACTTCCAGAGGGACCCCGTATTGAAACAATCAGGACGTCGCATGTCTGGGACCTGACCAGTGTGCTTCGTGTTCGTTTTGCCTTCGTTCTCCCTCGTTCTGTCTCCAGTCCGCCCCTGCGGCGAAACGAGGTCCAAACGGAAACGGCCCACGGGACCGCCCAAGCTCCGTTCCGGTCGACCCCTGTTCTGCGGCAGGCTCATGAAATCCACGAACACGGCGTCCAGGTCGCCTGCGTCCAGCAGGTCCAGCTGCCGCACGAGCTCCTGGAGCTTGAGCCCTGCGGGGTCGGGGTGCTCCCTGGACAGCCACGGGTGCGAGAGGACGAACCGGTCCTTGGGCACGTCCCTGGAGAGCGGGAAGCCAGCGCGCCCGCAGATCGCCTCGTGCGGCGGCACCTCCTGGCACCGCGTCATGGCGCGCCCTTCCGCGGCCAGGCGCCGCAGATAGCGGCAGCGCACCCACTTCACCTGCGCGCGCTCCAGGTACTCCAGGTACTCCTCGTAGAACGCCTGCAGCTGGTCGGAGCTGTAGGAGTTGATCGCCTCGAACGCTTCCTGCGCCAGGCGCTGCAGCCACGGGGGGCCGACCAGCCCCGAGAAGAGCGCGACGCAGAGGCACTCGAACAGCGCGTCCGCGCAGGCGGCCCAGTGGAAGAAGTGCCCCGCATCGGGACCTACCAGGAGGACGGTGACCACCAGCACAAGGAACGTGCTGCTCAATGAGAGCGCCAGGCTCGCGGCGGTCAGACCGGCGAACAGGGCCGCCCTCCTCTGCAGGGGGCCGCCCGACCTCCAGGCGCTGGCCGCGCCCGCCAGCAGGCCCCAGATGCCGGCGCCGCACGAGACCACGTACGACAGGGGCACGACCAGCGCCAGAGGCACTGCCGCGTATTCGACGGCCTCTGGAACCTCGGCGGCGACGTTCACAACCACGACGGCGAGGATGCCGGCGACCGCCACGAGGCTGCCCGCCGTGCAGTCCCGCACGGCCCGCGCCAGGCACGGCCTGCGCAGCTCCTGGAGCTTGTGCATGGCCAGGAGCTGCGACACGCCCTTCGCGACGCACAGCAGCAGCGCCAACGACAGGAAATCCGCCGACCCTGTCGGCGTGTGTGGCAAACGCTCCGTCGTCATCGCCGTCGCCGTCGTCCCCGCCGCCGCCACCGTCGTCGTCGTCGTCGTCGTCGTCGTCGTCGTCCTCGTCGTCGTCGTCGTCGTCGTCGTCGTCGTCGTCGTCGTCGTCGTCGTAGTCGTCGCCGCCGCCACCGTCGTCGTCGTCGTCGTCGTCGTCGTCGTCGTCGTCGTCGTCGTCGTCGTCGTCGTCGTTTAGGGTCGGCGGCGCCGGCCGCATGCAAGGCCTCTTCAATACAAATACGCGTGGTCCCCCGCGCAGCCGGTCACCCCCGGACCCGACGCGAGGCCGAGGGCCAGAGCCCCGGACACAGCCCCGTACCGCCCCGTCCACCGGTGCAGCGCCGAGCGCGCGCGGAAGTGGCCGCGCCGCCACAGGCACCAGGCGGCCAGCGCGGCGTACCTCTCCCGCACGCTATAACCCTGAGATCCTGGCGTCCCAGACATGATCGCGTCGTACAAAACCAGGACGGGAAATTTCTGGTCGTTTCTGGCCCCTGGGGGCCCTCGCCAGGCCTCGGAGCTATTGAAGAACGACTGGGCGAAAAACCGGTCCCGGGGAAAGTGTCGAGACTTCCAAAAACCCCGTATTGAAAAAATCAAGACGTCGCATGTCTGGGTCCCAACTTTTTCGAGCCGGGCGTTTTCGCCTTCTTTCTGGCCCCGGGACCCTCACAGATCGATCCGGCTCGAGAAAGGACGCCGAAAGATGGGGTCGGGCTCCGGGCGTGATCTTTTACGATGCTGCAATTGTTTCGCTACGTCGGATCTCTGGGTATAGCATGTTCCGGCGCGCGGGCGCCAGATCCACGGATCGGGGCGAGGCTTAGGTCGGGCATGCCCCCTACGAAAATAGAAAATACCCCCAAAAATACGCAAAGGAGTCAAACCATACTCCAAAAAATGGCCCCCTGCCTATTTTTTTGACTATCTTTGAACATTCGTCCTCGGATCGGGGCGAGGCCCGTGCCGCCTCAGTCGGCGACGGAGCGCGCCGATTCGGCACGGCAGCGGGGCCCGTCGCTGACCCGCGCGCTGTGATCTCGGGTCGGGCGGGAGGGGGGAGGGGCAGCCCAGACCCCCGACGTCGTGATCTTTGTCACAGCGTCGGCCCCCTGCAGAGGTCGGGACCCCTCGTCGCCAGGGACCGGCGTTTCGTCCTGCGTCGCTTTGTTGGACGCCCCCGAGGCCCGGTGGGGGCCCCCGGAGGCCGAGAATAGCGAAGAACCTCCCGTCGCGTTTTTATTTGTTGTTTCACAGCGCGAGGGGGTCTGGAAAGCGGGGCGGTCAGCGAATCAGCTCACGTTTTTGCTGAGTGTCCCGGCGCCTCCCAGGCGTCGGAGGCGCCAGCACATCGAGGAAAGCGCCCAGCCCAGCAGCGGGGCCGAAACCAGCTTCATGGAGCAGATTTTCGTACCCCCCCTTCTCCTCCTCCTCCTCCTCCTCCCTCCTCCCTCGTCCCTCGTCCCTCGTCCCTCCTCCTCCTCCTCCTCCTCCTCCTCCTCCTCCTCCTCCCTCCTCCTCCCTCCTCCTCCTCCTCCTCCTCCTCCTCCTCCTCCTCCTCCTCCTCCTCCTCCTCCTCCTCCTCCTCCTCCCTCCTTCCTCCTCCTCCTCCTCCTCCTCCTCCTCATCCTCCTCCTCCTCCTCCTCCTCCTCCTCCTCCTCCTCCTCCTCCTCCTCCTCTCCTCCTCCTCCTCCTCCTCCTCCCTCCTCCTCCTCCTCCTCCTCCTCCTCCTCCCTCCTCCTCCCTCCTCCTCCTCCTCCTCCTCCTCCTCCTCCTCCTCCTCCTCCTCCCCCCCTCCTCGTCCTCCTCGTCCTCCTCCTCCTCCTCCTGCGCCTCCTTTCCCCCCCAGTCGTCCGACCTGGTACGATCGGGAACTTTCTTCCCCAAAGTCCTTATTTTTTTGTATTCGGCGTTTCGACATTGGGCGGAAGGGGGGCGGAAGGGGGGGGGAGGGCTCCGGACCTCTGCTCAGTGCTACTGTTTGCAGCAGCGCGTCCATCATGGGGGAGGGACCCCACCTGCTCGAAACAGGCGCCCCCAAACAGCCAAGATCTACTCCAGGGGGGGGGGAGGGGGGGGGGAAGGGCCCGCACCGATCGGGAAAACAATGAATAACAAAAACAAGCACTTTCCCCCCCGGTCGTCCGACCTGACACGATCGGGCATTTTTTCCCCAGCCAAAGAGGACGCCGACCCACTCGGCAGACCCATGGCACCCTCATATTGTGCCCGTGGGGTGGACCCCGAGGTCCGGCCAAAACATCACGATCGGGAACTTTTGCGCTGCTCGCGGCGGCGGTCCCGGCGGCGCGCTGTGCCCTGCGAGCGGATGGCGCGCCGCTCCGCTCCGCAGGGCGGGAGGCTGGGAGAGGCTCGGGACATGGACGCCTGGGGGCCTGGGGCGTGGAATTAGCGTGTCGCTCCGAAGCGTTCTGGGACAGAGCCGGTGGCGCGACACGCTGAGCTACAGTTCCTGACCTTGATCCGTGTGTCGGCCCTGAGATCCTGGCGCTGCAACTTTTGGGCTACATACGGGCGTTTTCGATCCGTGTGTCGGGCCCCGGGGCCCTCGCGGATCGATCCAGCTCGAAGAATGACTCAGAAAGATGGGGTCTGAAGGGCTCTGGTCGTGATTTTCGGCGATGTTGCAATTTGTTGTGTAGCGCCGGATCGGAGGCCTCATGGGGTCGGAGTAGATTTTGGTCCGGCATGCCTACAGGCGGATTTTAGGCAAAAAATGAAGTAACATAAAGATACTAAACAAACTGCTTACAAATAGTCAGACAGAACTAAAAAATCGCCCCCAGACTATTTTTCACAATTTTTGAATACTGGTGTTGGAAGATCACGCCGTACTTTGAAGATGCACCGCCACTGCATCGCCAGCGACATCGGCGTGGAAAAAAATCAGGCTCCATATATCGAGCCACACCGCCGCCCCAGACGTGCGACGTCCTGATTTTGTTCGATGCGGGGTCCCTGGAAGCCCCGACCCTTCCCCCGGGACCAGCGTTTCGTCCCGAGCCGCTTTTTGAAGGCCCCGAGGCCCGGCGAAGGCCACCCGAGGCCGAAAACTGCCAAAAACCGCCCGTCGCGATTTTTCTTACGACGCGACCCACCGACCCCAACTGCTCCGGTCGCATCCGGGAGGCCTGGAATTAGGTCGGGCCTGTCCCCCTACAGGGGCATTTTGGACGAAAAAAAAAAATACTCAAAAATATTCAAAAGATTCCCAAAAATACTCAAACAATAGTCCCCATACTATTTTTGGACTATTTTTGAAAATTCCCCCTGTAGAGGGACAGGCCCGACTTAAGGGTTGCCGCGCGAACCACCGACCCCGGCTGCTCCTGCCGCATCCGGGAGGCTTGGAACGTGGCTGCGCTTCATCGAGCACGGCAGGCACACGGCCGACGGCGCGACACGCTCGGACAGAGTTCCTCACCGCATCGGGCGCACGACGACGACCACGACGACGACGACGACGACGACGACGACGGCGACGACGACGACGACGACGACGACGACCACGACCACCACGACGAGGACGGCGACGACGACCACGACCACGACGACGACGACGACGACGACGACGACGACGACGACGACGACGACGACGACGACAACCACGACCACGACCACCACGACCACGACCACGACCACGACCACCACGACGACGACGACGACGACGACGACGACGACGACGACGACGACGACGACGACGACGACGACGACGACGACGACGACGACGACGACGACGACGACGACGACGACGACGACGACGACGACGACCGACGCTGCTTGCGCTCCCTGGGGCACGGCAAGCACACGGCAGGGCCCCACGCCCGCGCCGCGCCGTACTCGCCGTCCTTCCTCGGCGCGCCCCGCGCCGCGCAGGCGCGCCCCGCCGCCTCGGCCGCCGCGGCCGCGGCGAGGCAGCCCGCGAGGAAGGCCGCCGCCAGCGCCCCCGGCGCGCGCCGCCCGCCCGCCGGCGCCGCGCCGCCGCGGCCTCCTCGACCTCGAGCGTCGTCGTCGTCGTCGTCGTAGTCGTCGTCGTCGTCGTCGTCGCGTCGTCGTCCGTCGAGCGTCGTCGTCGTGGTCGTCGTCGTCCGTCGAGCGTCGTCGTCGTGGTCCGTCGTCGTCGTCGTCGTCGTCGCGGCCTCGAGCGGCCAAGCCCCGCCCGCCGCCGCCGCGGCCGCCGCGGCCTCCTCGGCCCCGGGCGGGCGCCGCCCCGCGCTGCGCGCGGGCCTCGCGGCGGCCTCCTCGGCGCGCTCGGCCGCCGCGGGCGGCGCCGCGCCGGGCGCCGAGAGCAGGGCGGCCACCGCGGGTCGCGGCCAGGCCGCGGCCATGAGCCGACCCAGACCCCCTCGCCACGTGAGCAAACATCACGACGGCAGGTTTCTTTTTGATACCGTCGGCCTCCGGAGCGCCAAACAACGACCCTGGGACGAAAAACCGGCCCTGGGGAAGGAGCCCAGACCTCGGGGGGTTGACGTTGACGTCGGGGGTCTGGGGAGGGAGCGCGCCAGGCCGGGCGCCTACGAGGGGCGGCTCCGTCGGGCCGGGATGCTGCAGGCGCTCCCGCGTCCCTCGCCCTCTGCACCTTCCCTGAGATCCCGGCGTCTCAATCGTGTCGAGCCGGGCGTTTTCGCCTTTTTTCTGGCCGGCCCCAGGACCCTCACAGATCGATTCGACTCGAAAGATTGGGCCGACGGCTCCGAGAGTGATTTTTCTTCGATGCTGCAGTCCCAGGCGTGCATGCGGCGTCTTGATTTTTTCAATGCGGGGTCCCTGGAAGCCCCGACCCTTTCCCCAGGACCAGTTTTTCATCCTCAATAATTTTTGACGGCCCCTCCTGGCCGTCCCGTGGCGTCCTTCTGCTTGAGATAGCGTCGGATATTCACCCCAAACGGTGCCGACAAAATAAGGCGGGACTCCCAGCCTCAGAAACCATATTACCAGGATCTCAGTAAAAATATAGCGGAAACAGCTACGGCAAAGTAGGGCGAAAACCGGCATCAAATGACGGCCGACTGTGGCCCAGATATACCTCGAAGACGGCCCCGGAGGGCCCCAAGACGCCCCCGAGAAAGGAGATGCATTGAACAACCAAAAGGCTTGACATATTTGCTCGTCCAATGTTCTGCCCCCCACGATGTCCCGAGATCGGGACAAGACGGTCCCCAAGGCCCCTGATATTGCACAAGGCGGCGCCAACGTGGCCCCGTATCCAGACCCCCGACGCCGTGTTTTTTTCACAACGTCGACTCCCAGAGGTCTGTACCACTCCCCTGGGACAGGTTTTTTGTTCTGAATATTTTGTTTGGAGCTCCCGAGAGCCCGGTAAGGTCCCCCGGAGGCCGAAAATAGCGAAAAACCTCCCGATCGTGATTTCTGTCGCAACGCGAGGGGGTCTGGGTAAGACCCCGAGATGATGCCGCGGAGATCGCCCCGGGTGGCCCCACACGGCCTCAAGATGTTTCCAACGGGCCCCCGAGATGTGCCTCGGAGGTCCTAAGACATGGCCCCCGTGCTTCCAAGATGGCCAAACGGTAGCTCCAGAGGCCACAAGACGCCCACGAGAGGCCGCAAGATGCCCCCCCGCAAAATTACATCCTGAGTCGTTGTGTGTTCACCACGTTGTTCCCCAGAGGTCTGGACCCTTGCCCTGGGAGTGACGTTTCATCCTGAGTCGTTATGTTTCGGTCCTGGGCCTCCGTGTGCGCCGTGATTTCTTCGCGACGAGAACACGTGAGGGCCTTGCCTACGTACTCCCCTCCTCCTCCTCCTCCTCCTCCTCCTCCTCCTCCTCCTCCTCCTTCTCCTACCTCCTCCCTCCGTATCTCTGACAGCTAGAGGTGCCTTCGGTGCAGGCCAAAGAGGCTTGCGACACCTCCGCGGTCGCGCGACCCGGGGCGTTGCTTCCGGAGCGACCCCGACGAGATGCCACCGGCGCCGGCCCCGCGACTGGCCCCGACCCGTGGCGGCGGCGCTCTGCCGCCTGGGCAGTGCCGCCCGGCGCAGCAGGCCGGTCCGTGGCGCCGCTGTCGCGCGCTTCGACTTCGTGCTCCCCTCCCAGACCTCCTCGCGTTGTGAAAAAATTACGACGGGAGGTTGGGGGCCCTCGCCAGGCCTCGGGGCCGTGAAAAAACGACTCGGGATGAAGAACTGGTCCTCGGGGGGTCGACGTTATGAAAAAAATCCGCCGTCGGGGGTCTGGGCCTTCGGCATGGCGCTGGCGCTGCGCCCACGGCCTGCTGCTGGCGATGCCCTTCGGCCTGCCGATCGGCCACCTGTTGGCGAGATGCTCCTCGGCCAAGTGACGACGATGCCGCTGGGCGTGATGAGCTCGTCATGCCGGACCTCCTCTGCAAGCAGGGGCAGGCGGCGGCCTCAGTACCGTGGGCCAGTCCACAAGAAACCTCCCACAAGAAGCCCAACCCTGACACCCCAGGACGCCCACTGATTTGATGGTGTGGGAGCGTCGCGCGCTCTCCACAGCAGAACCATCGAAACCCAAGAAACCCAGGGCACCCTGGAGGCAAGCAGGGTGTTTCTTGGCATGGGTTTCCACTGCAGGGGGCTGCGCCGAGCTCTCAGGCAGCCAGGTCTCAGCAAGCATTGCGAGGATTTGGTTCTGCATCTTGGAAAATGAAAACTCATCGTTTCCGAATGCGCGCGCCACGACGACGCGGGCGCGCGCGGGCACGCGGGCGAAGCCACGCGCGTCGCCGCGTGGAACACCTGCATGGCGCGCGCCCCCAATCGCGCACACGCGCGCCACTCGCGCACGCGCGCGCCACCTTGGAGAGCTCCGCTCTCCAAGGGGCGAGGGGGGCGGCCTCTCTGCGCCGCAGGGCACGCAGGGCAGCCGGCCTTCCCGCCCGCGGCGGCAGGCGCAGCGATAGCCGCCCAGAGGCGCCATGGAGAGACAGTCGGCCCCACCACCACCCACCCAGACCCCCTGGCGCTGTGACAGAAATCACGACGGGAGCTTTCTCGCTCTTGTCTCTCGGGGGCGGCCAAGAGGGGGTCGGCCAGGAGGGGGGAGCGCAACTCCTGGCCGGCGGCACGTGCGCGGCCAAAGGGAGGGCCGGGGACGTAATGAAATGAGAAGAGGCGCCATGAAATCTGGGAAGATATCATGGCCCCCCCCATGATGTCCACCCTCCCCCTAGTCGTCACCCCCCTCTTTGCCGCCCCAAAGTTTCGGCCTCATGGGGGCCCTTGCTGGGCCTCGGGAGCGTCAGGAAACGACTCGGGATGAAAAGCCGTTCCCGGGGAAGGGGTCCAGACATTTGGGGATCGACGTTGTGAAAAACTCACGACGTCGGCAGTCTGGGCATGCGGCGGCGATCTGCGGGACGCTGGGCCGGACGCGCCACGGCCGCCTCTCGGAGGCGAGCTTCGCGGCGCCACGGGACGCCGGGCTCGCCCACGTCGGACCGCTGTGGCCGCTGCTCAGCGCAACCTCAAGACATCGGCTTCGACGCTGTTCTCGATGGCGTCTTCGTGCAGGCGCCGAGGGACGTGGCCGACTGCGACTACGACCTCGCGCCAATCTTCCCAGACCGCCGACGTCGTGATTTTTTCAAAACATCGACCCCCAGATGAGGTCTGGACCCCTTCCCCAGGACCAATTTTGCATCCCGAATCATTTCTTGACGCTCCCGAGAGCCCAGAAAGGTCCCCCGGAAGCCGAAAATAAGGAAAAAACCTCCCGTCGCGATTGTTTCACAACGCGAGGGGGTCTGGGGACCGCTGTGGCCGCTGCTCAGCGCGAATTCGTGCAGGCGCCGAGCGACGTGGCCGACTGCGACTACGACCTCGCGCCAATCTTCCCAGACCGCCGACGTCGTGATTTTTTCACAACGTCGACCCCCAGATGAGGTCTGGACCCCTTCCCCAGGACCAATTTTGCATCCCGAATCATTTCTTGACGCTCCCGAGAGCCCAGAAAGGTCCCCCGGAAGCCGAAAATAGGGAAAAACCTCCCGTCGCGATTGTTTCACAACGCGAGGGGGTCTGGGGACCGCTGTGGCCGCTGCTCATCGCGACCTCAACGATATCGGCTTCGACGCTGTCTCGATGGCGTCTTCGTGCAGGCGCCGAGGGACGTGGCCGACTACGGCGGCTACGACCTCGTGCCTATTTCCCCAGACCGCCGACGTCGTGATTTGTTGACAACGTCGACCCCCAGATGAGGCCTGGACCCCTTCCCCGGGACCGGTGTTGCATCCCGCATCGTTTTTTAACGCCCCCGAGGCCCGAACAGGGCCCCTGGAGGCCGAAAACAGCGAAAGACCTAGTTTTTCTTTTTGTCACTTAGCGCGAGGGGGCCTGAGGAGGGACGTGGCCGACTACGTCTACGACCTACCCTGGGCGCCGCGGCGGGCCCCCAGCCGAGGAGGCCATCCATCCTGGGCGCCCCGGAGATGCCCGTCGTCTCCGCCGAGGCCGACGCCAAGGCGGCCCGCGAGGAGGAGACGAGCAGGGCGGATCATCAGCGCCGTCCTCCCTCCTCCCCCTCCTCCTCCTCCTCATCCTGCCTCCTCCTCCTTCTCCTCCTCCTGCCTCCTCCTCCTTCTCCTCCTCCTCCTCCTCCTCCTCCTGCTCCTCCTGCTCCTCCTGCTCCTCCCTCCTCCCTCCTCCTCTCTCCTCCCTCCTCGCGTTGCAACAAAACTCACGACGGGAGGTCCTTCGCTATGTTCGGCCCCCGGGCGCCCTTCTACTGGGCCTCGGGACCGCCAACAAAACCGCCCAGGACGAAAAAGCGGCCCCAGGGACCCCTCCCCTCCTTTCTCCTCTTCCTCGGGGGGGGGGGGTTCTTGGAAGTCGTCGTCTTTGATACGCTACCTTTGGCTTGTTTCCAGCTCGATGGCTTCCCATAGCCATAACCACCCGAGGGGTGGTACACTGCGCTCCACTGGGTTTGGGGCGCCGTTAGGGGTGAGGCTGCCTACTGGAAGTTTATCCTCCTCCATCCGGCGCTGGCGCAGTGAGCAGCGAGCGAATCAGCATTCCTGCAGGCTGAAAGTCCTCGCCGAGGGTAGACGCTGTCCGCGGCGCTGCTCTTCCCCCTCTTCTGGCCGAAGGGCTGACGCAGAAGGAGCGCCAAGGCGGACCCTGGTGCTCGGCGAGAGAGTGCAGCCATCGGCATGCGCGACTGCGTTGAAGCCTGCGCCCACCACCGCCTCCTCCCCCTCCGCGCGGCCCTAGGGCGTCCCGAGTCTGAGGGGGGCCCCGGGGCACTGAGCACACCGCCGCGCGCCCCGGCCTTCAGCTGCCGCCGCCGCCTCCTCCTCCTCCTCCTTTTCCTTTTCCTTTTGCTCCTCCCTCTCCTCCTCCTACCCCTCCACTTCATCCCCTTCCACTTCCACATCCTCATATTCCGCTCCCTTGGCTGCCCCGAGATACCCTCCAGCCCCCCCCCCCCCCAAGTTGGCGGCGCGAAGGGGGGAGGGGGCCTCACAGAGAGTGGATGCATACGTTGAGCACTCCTGCCACAGAAGAGCTGGGGGCACACTGCCCAGTCGGCACCTCGGACCTCGCAAAAAGCCCCCCCCCAGGACTCCAGCGGTGGTCCGTGGACATCGGGTGACGAGAGAGACCTTTCCGTGGGGCCCCTGCTGGTGGGTGACCTTCTTACTTGATGGGCCTACTGCAGACCCAAGCCCCCGACGTCGTGCTTTTTTCGCAACGTCGACCCCCAGAGGCCTGGACCACTTTCCCGGGACCGACTTTTCGTCCAGCGTTGTTTTTTGACGCTCCCGAGGCCCGGCGAGGGCCCCCAGAAGCCGAAAACGGCCGAAAACCGCCCGTCCCGATTGTTTTCACGACGCGATCATGTCTGGGACTGCAAGTGGGGGGCTTCCAAGAAGGCAGCGGGCTTCTCACAGGCCCTCGCGGCCTCCAGGAAGGCCTCTTTGGCGAGCCCCTGGGCTGGGCCCTGCCGCGTAAACAGGCGCCCCCACCTTCCAAGAGGCCCCAGGCCTTCTCAGAAGGCCGCCCCCCTCCGCCCAAGCGAGGCGTAGATTCTCAGAGTGAAAGACCGATGTGCTCCGAAAGGCTTTGGAAATGAACTGCAAGCCGCCCCGAACCCAGACACACGGCGCCTCCACAGAGTCGATGCGGTCGGCCTATTGTCGCCATACTTGACCTCCACAGGCCTGCTTTGGGCCTTGGGGCCACCAAGAAACGACGACTACTCAGGGTGAAAACACTTGTCCTGGGGGAGGTGATCGAGAGGTTGGGGGGGCACGCATCCAAAGAATCCAAGCGCCAGATGTCTGGAAACGTGTTCGCAATGGCGAACACGCGTGGCAGCGCAAGGAGGCCATGAAGCTTGCCTTGCTAGTGCAAGCTTGCTCCCGAAGGTTCCCTGCCAGTCCATGTTCCTGCAAGCGGAGGGCGCCACCTCGTAAGACGAGCGGCTCAATCCCATATGAGGTCAACTCCATGGCGCCACAACGGCACACTACTAGTGTACGGCCAGACCTAGGACAGAAGAGCATCCTTTAAGAACATGGGACCCTCCGCCAGCCAAACCGCAGAACATTCGAGGGCACCCTCCCCCAGGATGCACACATCGAACAAGCACGAAGAGCATCAGGGTACCCTCCCCGAAACGACCTCGATATCATACATGAGCATCCTTTTATCAACGCCGACGTCTGCCGGCCTTCCGCCGAAGGCGATACTCGCCGAAGGCGCGACCATTCTGGAGCGCGGCATGCAAGCTTCAGAAGAACAGGGGGGCACCTTTTCGCCCTCCATCTTGACGCTCATCACCTTCAAGTAGTGCTCCGGCGCCTTGGAGCAACTTCCCGCACCCCCACCAGAGCAACCTCTAGCTGCAACGTCGCAGGCTCCTCTGAAACAGAGACAAGGGACCGAATTGCTCACGAGGGCGCTTCTGAACAGGCAGACCAAGAAAACGCTGACACGAAGTTACAGGACTACCGACGCAACGGAAGGTCATTGGCTGTTGCAATTTCTCATCAAATAGCGGCGAACACAAGCACTGTCACTGCACATCCTGCATCTTTCATCCTCCCCCCTCCCCCACCTCCACCTTCTCCCTCCGCTCATCCGTCTCTACCGCTCCTCCTCATCCGTGCCCTTCTCCTCATCCCCCCCATCCTCGGCCTCCTCCGCCTCTTACTTATCATCCTCGAAATCATCCTTCCGTCCCAACGGCTGCGGGGGGGCCTCATGGAAGTGTTCAACGGTAAATGTTCTGCCGTCGACAGGCATGATGTGCGACAAGATGTCGTCTGAAATCTGCGCGTTCTTCAGCCTGAGACGGTGGTAGGCAAAGGGTGGAGCACGTAGTCTCTTGTGAGATAGACTGATAAGCTCTCCCAGCGATGATGCTCAGACCTCAGAGCCAGAACGCACCTCTGACCCACTGGCGCGGCCTCCCCGAAACGAGATGACCCGACGGCCCAACACCTCTCTCGACTTGGGCGGGGCCCCTGCTGCTGACGTGGGTGTGCAAGAGACACCTTTTTGGGGGGGCGCGCAAACACGGATTAGCGATCCATGGCTTTGGCGCGCGGTCGCCAAATCCATGGAACGGGGGAGGTGCCCTCCCTAAAATGCGGCCGGTGCTGCCTCGCTCAGCGGCGGAAATCTGTGATTTACTATGGAAACGGAACCCGTCGCTAATCCACGCCCCCTTGATCCACGCTTGCGATCGCGTAGTTTTGTGGACAAGTCAAGCAATCCCCACCTCCGCCAGGGCAACCTTGGCTCCAGTGGTCGGCCTGCCGTTCCTGCGTGGGGATGGGCGCCGTCGCCTTCGGAACTCGCGGCGCCGAGCCCCACCCAGAGGGGGTTCGCTGGGAAAGCTAGCTGGCACTGTCCTGGTGAGGGTGTGGATGCTTACGACGATGATGGACATTCGATTGCTCCATCTCTGCCCAGGCTATGGTGAGAGGGAACGAAAAAAGGGAATATTGAGCTGGAATCGGCGATACATCCCCGATAGATCGGCGATGGGCCCCCGATCGCGGAATCGCACACTCCTAGACAGCGTGGGCTGATTATCAGGCCCCTATCGGCGATGTATGGGTGACTGGGGGCCGATGCATCCCCCCCCTGACGTCACCCGTCAACGCGCCCTCTGCCCGAACAAATCTTCGGGACAGCTCGACTCCGGCGCCGGCCGCCGCTGCCGCACCTCTCCCATGCGCCCCGGTGGAAGCTGAGCCTGCGCTAGAACGCTGAATTGAACGAGTCGTCGTCCTCCTCCTCCTCCTCCTCCTCCTCCTCCTCCTCCTCCTCCTCCATCGCCTCCGCCTCCGCTCTGTCATTGCATATTGCGGGGGCCCCGTCCTAACCACAACCTCCGCAACATGTGGCCGACTCTGGAACCCCTGAAGGCACAGGCGCTAATGTCTGTTGGGATTTGCAGCCATCGCTTGCATCAGTTTCCACAGGTCTGCCGCCGACAAGGCTGCGGTTGCCCTACTCCTGCAGGCCTTCCGACCAGCTTCTGCTGAACGGGGAAATCAACCCCTCACAAACTCGAGGGAACAATTTTCAGAACGACTCTTGTGGCCCAACTCGGATGTCCCATGGGGGCCGACAGCAACCTCAACGGCGCTGGCTTTGTCCTGCGCAGATGCGCCAAGTTCCCACCAGGTTCCACCAGCGAAACCACTTTCGATGGACCACCAAATTTCACAATGTCCCCAAGGGAGGCAACCAATCCGGAGACCAATTTCGCATTCAAAGGCAAGCGCGAGAACACTCACAACTCACATCCACGTCGAACGCGCACTCACATGTATAGGGCAAGCCACTCACGGTGACGTATGGGGGGCGCAAAAAATACGCAACGCAAGGTGTCCAATCTCATTGCGAAGCCACCTGCTCTACTGACACAGGCCCCAATGCGTGTCAGGCAAATACCGAATCACAGTCGCGCGCCTGGTCAGCCAGAAAATTAGCTAGCATGCTGCATGCTGGGTGCACCACAAGTCAGAATCAGAGGGTGAAACGACGAGGCTATTCCAAACATGTGGGTAGTTACCTCGAAAGAGTACTCCTCACACTAGAGGAAGTGGGGCGGGCGAGCGACGCTCACTCACCCAAGAAAAGGTGCAACCAGGTGGAGCGGCGGGGCCCTGGGCTACGCATTAGGCTGAAGCTGCGTCGGGATCGAGGCTTTTCATTCGCCGCTCGCGAGCATGCCACTCTGCGCCTGCGGTTCATCCCGGATGGTTCATTGCCGGCGGCACCCATCATGGAAGTGAGCGATTCAGAACTATTGGGGCGGCGATTAGAAATAATCTCGCCGGCCTGGAGTCCCCATATTAGCGGGTCAACGAGCTCGGCCCATGGGGGGCAGACAATCCGGGTTGGCCCCCGGGCCGTCTGGGAAGCCAGGGGAGGCCCGAGGGCTGACAATTCAGAGCGGCGGGGGTGGCTATTCGGACTGGTCGAAGGCACCCCGTGCCCCCTGGCGCCCAGCGCGGGCGTCCTGCAGTCCTGGGGGGACGATGGCCGACGGGCGACGAAACGAAGACGACGGCGGACTGTGGATGGCATAGAGGGGTGGAGGTGCCGCGTGTGTGTCCGGCAGTCCCGTGGCGACGACGGACGACGACGATGGACTGCGAATGGCATATGGACGTGGGCTGCGCCGTCGGCGTCCTGCCGTCCCGAAGGACGAGACAACGACGGCGACAACGACGACGACGACGACGACGGCCCTTTGCGGATGGCTTGTGCTGTGTTGGGGGGGAGGGGGGCGGGAACGGGTGGGGCAAGGGAGAGGGGAAGGGGAAGGGGAAAGGGGGGTGGCGTAGGCGTCTCGCAACCCAGGGCGACAACGACGACGGCGAAGACGACGACGACGACAGTCCTTTGCGGATTGCATGTGGCCGTATGGGTGTGTGTGTGTGTGTGCGTGCATGCGTGTGTGCGTGCGTGTGTGTGTATGTGTGTGTGTGCGTGCGTGCGGGTGTGCGTGCGTGCGTGCGTGCGTGCGTGCGTGTGTGCGTGTGTGTGTGTGTGTGCGTGTGTGTGTGTGTGTGTGTGTGTGTTTGTGTGTGTGCGTGCGTGCGTGCGTGCGTGCGTGCATGCGTGTATGTGTGTATGCGTGTGCGTGCGTGCGTGCGTGCGTGTGTGTGCGTGAGTGAAGGGTGCGTGCGTGCGTGCGTGCGTGAGTGTGTGTGTTGTGTGTGAGCATGTGTGTGCTTATGTTTGAGTGTGTGAGTGTGTGCGTGTGTGTGGGTGTTGTGTGTGTGTGCGTGCGTGCGTGCGTGTGTGTGCATGTGTGTGCGCGTGTGTGTGCGTGTGTACGTGTGCGTGTGTGTGTGTGTGTGTGTGTGTGTGTGTGTGTGTGTGTGTGTGTGTGTGTGTGTGTGTGTGCTGTGCGTGCGTGCGGTGTGCGTGCTGCGCGTGTGCGTGCGTGCGTGCGTGCGTGTGTGTGGTGGGTGTTTGTGTGTGTGTGTGTGAGTGTGTGTGGTGTGTGCGTGCGTGCGTGCGTGCGTGCGTGCGTGCGTGCGTGCGTGCGTGCATGCATGCGTGTATGTGTGTATGCGTGTGAGTGCGTGCGTGCGTGCGTGCGTCCGTGTGTGTGTGTGTGTGCGTGTGTGCGCGTGTGTGTGTGTGTGTGAGCGTGCGTGCGTGCGTGTGTGCGTGCGTATGTGTTTGTGTGTGTACGTGCTGCGGCGTCGGCGTCGTGCAGTCCCAGGGGGCGACGACGACTACGACGGAGACGACGACGACGACGACGACGAGGACGACGACAACCCCTTGCGGATGGCATGAAGGGGGTGAGGGGGGGGGGGCGGTGTGTGCGTGTGTGCTGCGCGTGCGTCCTGCAGTCCTGGGGCGACGACGGACGACAACGA
Organism: Prorocentrum cordatum; assembly: GCA_963575745.1. NCBI lineage: Eukaryota > Dinophyceae > Prorocentrales > Prorocentraceae > Prorocentrum > Prorocentrum cordatum. The sequence continues at coordinate 96,443 of CAUYUJ010020877.1, read as the reverse complement.
TGACGACGACGATGATGACGACGACAGGATGACGACGACCGACGGGATGACGACGGCTAACGCGACGCCCCAAAAAATCTGGCGGGGGGGGGCGATTAAACACAGTTTCGCCCCCCAGAATGTGGTCGGCTGCCCTGCATAATACGAAGGCGATCCCCCGAGAAGGGGAGGAGTACTTTCTCAATCGCTCACCTACACTAGCTCGCCTGGAGAAGAGGTGACCAGTGAGCGACGAAAAGGAAGGGGCCTCACAGATACTGGCATAACGCCACTACAAAACTTACGCGGGCCGCCAATGTAGCACACCGCGTGGAGAAGAGGTTGCGCGCGACATTACGCGGGAACCTTGCGGGCGAATATTCACGCAGTCGACTCCGTGCTCTGTCGTCGCTCGTGCGATGGCAGAATCACCCTCTCAGTCGGGGCGGAAACCCGGAGACCCGCCGAGCTGATTTTTGTGATCCGCGGCCCCAGAGGTCCCGACCGCGTCTCCGCGGGTGTCGCCGTTTCGTCCGAGATCCATCTGTGTTACTCCTGGGGCCCGCAACCGCCCCCCGAGGGCCGAAATCCAAGACAGCGCCGGCCCAACAAACCAGACCGTCGGAGCTCACGACACGTGGCCTGACCACGCTGAGCCAGCACGCAGCGTGTCAGCGTGGACGTCTTGAGCACGGCGCATGATGCGGCTCAAAACGGCCGCACCAGGGCAGCTGAGACCCTCGACCTGCACCTTCTCCGCACCTCCGCGCGGCAGGCGCCGCGCTGCCGCGGCCGCGCTGCCGCGGCCGCGCTGCCGCGGCCGCAGAGGAGGCCCACCGCCGAGGCCGCACCGCGGCGGCACCCGCCGCGCGGAGGGCTGCGGAGAAGGTGCAGAGGCAGCGGGAGGGCCCGCGGCGGGGGGGCCGATGCCGAGGCCGCAGGGGGAGAGAGCGGGCCGCAGCCTGGCATACCTCTCCTTCACGGAGATCGGCGAGTCCATGGCGCCTCCAGCGGGGAGGCGTTCAGACTCCGGTTGCGAGCGTCTGTTTATTCGGCGTGTCGACATTGGGCGGAAGGGGGGGAGAGGGGCGGGGGTTCTGGCTCCGGACCTCTGCCTAGTGCGACTGTTTGCAGCAGTGCGTCCTATGGGGGAGAGGCTCCACCTGCTCGAAGCAGGCGCCAAAAGCAGCCAAGATCTACTCCAAGGGGGGGGGAGGGGGGGTCCGAGGGCCCGCGCCGATCGGCAAAACAATGAATAAAAAACGATCACGTTCGGGGGGACTCGGGTTGGCCCGACGGGGCCATCATTGGACTAGCGCGTTCCACTACTCGCAGAGGAACTGCTCGCATATGGCCTGGATACGCCGCGTCGAGTTTACGATCCATTACATCGAGGCGAACATGTGTGTGTGTTTGAGGGATGAAAAAACGACCCTACCCTGGTTTAAAGTGCGCGGTCTGTAAACCCCCTGGGAACCCCCAACGCCTAGAGCCGCCAGGACGCGGCACATCACGCAGGGTTTACCCTGTCAGCCCACAGGAGTTTCAGCGCACAGCGCCTCGTAAACCAGGGTAGGGGCGTTTTTGTTCTGCCCTTGATGTGTGTGTGTGTGTGATTCAGACGTTTGCGTGTAGGTACTTTGCGAGCAGTGGAACACGCTCGGTAAATCATGAACATGACGAGACCCAATCTGAAATTTGACGCGACCTCCCGCTGCAGACGTCCCGCGAAACATGGGCCGCCAGAAAACCCAGGACGCGCTCGTCAAAAAAAAACGCCGGCAAACCCGAGCTCCAGCGTAGTCGTAGAGGCCCCCTAGATGGGGTCCGAGTAGATGGGGTCGGAGAATCGAGCCGCATCGGCAATGCATCGGCGACGTCGGCGGGGCATCGGCGCCATCAGCGTGGAGAAAATCGCGCTCCACATCGAGCCGCATCGCCGATGCATCGGCGATGCGGCGCGATCCTCCAATCCCATCTACCCACACACCCCACACCCCCGACGTCGTGATTCTTTCACCACGTCGAGCCCAGAGGTCGGGATCCCTTCCCCAGGACCGGTTTTTCATCCTCGGTCGTTTTTTGACGGTCGCGAGGCTCGGGATAGGGCCCGCGGAGGCCGAAGATAGCGAAAAACCTCCCGTCGTGATTTTGGTCACAACGCGGGGGGGTCTGGCCACTCCGACCCCATCTGGGAGGCCTGGTACTCGAGTCTTACGTCTCCCCGCCTCGAGTTCGTGGGGGGCAGCGCGGCAGGAGGAGGAGGAGGAGGAGGAGGGGGAGGAGGAGGAGGAGGAGGAGGAGGAGGAGGAGGAGGAGGAGGAGGAGGAGGGGGAGGAGGAGGAGGAGGAGGAGGAGAAGGAGGAGGACACGGTCTGGCTCAGTGCGCCGGAACGCGGGTCTCTCGGTTGCAAATCATGGGAGCCTGTTATACCCTCTGAATTCTGTCTTTAGCGTCGACTCGCGTCGATTAGCGTCTGGAAGTCGATGAGATAGCGCCGATGTAGCGTCGGTTGACGTCGATTAGCGTCGATCTAGCGTCGATTTAGCGTCGATTCGCGTCGACTTGCTTCGATTAGCAGGAGCCGACAAGATGGTATGGAAGGCTCCCATGAGCTGACCTCGAAGGGTCTGCCGACCCTCTTTGACGAGCGCGGCCTTGCCGCCCCGCCCTCGGCGGCAAGCGGGCGGCAGGCGCAAGCGGAAGGCCGGCAGGGGGGTAACGCGCGGGCAGGTGCGCCGGCGGGAGGCCGCCTGCCGCCCAAACCCACCTGCGCTGCCGACGTCCTCCTCTTCCGAGCCTGTTTTTTTAGATTCCGGCAAGGTTGCTTGCATGCACGGCGGGGGGGGGGGGGGGCTGAGCCCGAAGCAAGCCACAAGCGACTTGCACGTTGGGGGGGGGGCTCGGCGCCTCGCAATTGCAAGGGCGTTTCGTGGGGAATGGACGATTCCTGAAGCGATGGGCGTGCCATGTGGCCACCTCTCCGAAGGAGAATGCCTCAGGCGGTCTTCTTGCCTGGACCCCCAAATCTGGTGTTATCGAAGCAGATTTGACCAGAACCATTCAGAGTGCAACTTTGGGACCATGAATCCACAATTTCTGCCAAGTTCATGCCGCTGGGGCTACGATGGCGATCCACTAGGCAAACAGCTGCACTTGACAGAAGACCCATCTTGAATCAAATGTATGCCCCCCCCAATGGCGCCTTGCACTTGCACGCGGGGGTGGGGGGAGCGGAAATCACGCAAGTCGAAAAACGCTTGCACGCTTTTTCGGCCCAGTACTGTGTGAATCAGAAGCGGGGGGTAGGGGGGTTCGGGGGCAAGTAAACTTGCTCGGAGGAGGAAGGAGGGGGAGGAAGAGGAGAAGGAGGAGGAGAAGGAGGAGAAGGAGAAGGAGGAGGA
>CAUYUJ010020877.1:50000-92959 GCA_963575745.1 Prorocentrum cordatum | reverse complement strand
GGGGCGGTGGTGGTTCTCTGACGACGATGAGCTTTCGAGGCGCCGGCCCCCCCCCCATACCCAGGGGGCGTGCACGCGCTGGGAAAGCTAGCTTCTGCACCGTCCTGGTGGGGGGCGGTGGTGGCTCTCTGACGACGATGAGCTTTCGAGGCACCACCACCACCCCACCCAGAGGGCGTGCACGCGCTGGGAGAGTTAGCTTCTGCACCGTCCCTGGTGGGGGCGGTGGTGGTTCTCTGACGACGATGAGCTTTCGAGGCGCCGGCCCCCCCCCCATACCCAGGGGGCGTGCACGCGCTGGGAGAGCTAGCTTCTGTACCGTCCTGGTGGGGGCGGTGGTGGCTTTCTGACGACGATGGGCTTTCGAGGCGCCGACCCCCCCCCACCCAGAGGGCGTGCACGCGCTGGGAGAGCTAGTGCACCGTCCTGGTGGGGGCGGTGGTGGTTCTCTGGCGACGATGAGCTTTCGATGCGCCGGCCCCTCCCACCCAGAGGGCGTGCACGCGCTGGGAGAGCTAGCTTCTGCACCGTCCTGGTGGGGGGCGGTGGTGGCTCTCTGGCGTCGATGAGTTTTCGAAGCGCTGGCCACCCCCCACCTATAAGGGGCGCGTGCACGCGCTGGGAGAGCTAGCGTCTGCACCGTCCTGGTGGGGGCGGTGGTGGTCCCCTGACGACGATGAGCTTTCGATGCGCCGCCCCCCCCCGCACACCCAGGGGGCGTGCACGCGCTGGGGGAGCTAGCTTCTGCACCGTCCTGGTGGGGGCGGTGGTGGTTCTCTGACGACGATGAACTCTCGAGGCGCCGACCCCCCCACCCAGAAGGCGTGCACGCGCTGGGACAGCTAGCTTCTGCACCGTCCTGGTGGGGGCGGTGGTGGTTCTCTGGCGACGATGAGCTTTCGATGCGCCGGCCCACCCCCCACCCAGAGGGCGTGCACGCGCTGAGAGAGCTAGCTTCTGCACCGTCTTGGCGGGGGGCGGTGGTGGTTCTCTGACGACGATGAGCTCTCGAGGCGCCGACCCACCCCCCACCCAGAGGGCGTGCACGCGCTGGGAGAGCTAGCTTCTGCACCGTCCTGGTGGGGGCGGTGGTGGTTCTCTGACGACGATGAGCTTTCGAAGCGCCGACCCCCCCACCAAGAGGGCGTGTACGCGCTGGGAGAGCAAGCTTCTGCACCGTTCTGGAGGGGGGCGGTGGTTCTCTGACGACGATGAGCTTTCGAGGCGCTGGCCCCCCCCCACCCAGAGGGCGTGTACGCGCTGGGAAAGCTAGCTTCTGCACCGTCCTGCTGGGGGGCGGTGGTGGCTCTCTGGCGACGATGATTTTTCGAGGCACCGGCCCCCCCCCACCCAGAGGGCGTGCGCGCGCTGGGAGAGCTAGCTTCTGCACCGTCCTGGTGGGGGCGGTGGTGGTTCTCTGGCGACGATGAGCTTTCGAGGCGCCGACCCCCCCCCACCCAGAGGGCGTGCACGCGCTGGGAGAGTTAGCTTCTGCACCGTCCTGGTGGGGGACGGTGGTGGTTCTCTGGCGACGATGAGCTTTTGAAGCGCCGACCCACCCCCCACCCAGAGGGCGTGTACGCGCTGAGAGAGCTAGCTTCTGCACCGTCCTGGTGGGGGGCGGTTGTGGTTCTCTGGCGACGATGAACTTTCGAGGCGCCGACCCACCCCCCACCCAGAGGGCGTGCACGCGCTGGGAGAGCTAGCTTCTGCACCGTCCTGGTGGGGGCGGGAATGGCTCTCTGACGACGATGAGAATTCGATGTGTCCATCGCGGCCCATCCCGAGCAGAGGGGAAACCTAAGGGGAGGGGGAACCAGCTCAGGGGGGAACCAAAATCGACCTGGAATCGACGACGCGGCGCCGATGCATCGGTGATAGGCCCTCGACGGAGAAGCCGCGCGATTTGGGCGGGGTGGGGCGTGGGGTGCCCAGGCCCCGATCGGCGAGGCATGGGAGACTGGGGGTCGATGCTTCCCCCTTGGCCAATCCCCCCTGTCTGCACGGTTTCCCCTGGGGCCGTAGACGACCCGAGGAGGGGGAGGAGGAGGGGGAGGAGGAGGAGGAGGAGGGGAGGAGGAGGGAGGAGGAGGAGGAGAGGAGGAGGAGGAGGAGGAGGAGGAGGAGGAGGAGGAGGAGGAGCAGGAGGAGCGAGGAGGAAAGAGGAGGAGGAGGAGGAGGAGGAGGAGGAGGAGGGGGAGGAGGAGGACGGGTCGCCTAAGCCCTTCGGAGGAACCCTCCACCCCTGTCGCTGCCACTGGACGTGACAAACGGCGCAGGCATGACTCTGGCGTTCAGACCCAGCGGAGTGCTGCACGCCCCGACCGGCCTCGACGCCTCGACCTCGGCACCCGCCACGTCTGGGGGACCCATGACGTTCAGAACCGGAGCTCCGACATCCATTCTCGAAGAAGCTCCCCGCACTTCTGGATGATCTTCTCTCTCACATGGAGATCCGCCCTTCAGCATGGAAATTGCCGATCGACCAGGTGGGCCGATGACTCTCGCCGACGACCCTCTGAGGGGACAACGACGACGACCACGACGACGACGACGACGACGACGGCGACGACGACGGCGACGACGACGACGACGACGACGACGATGGGCGGCCGCCGGCGACGGCCGAGGGCCGGCGGCGGCGACAGGCCGCGGCCCGTGGTGGGGAGGGCGTCGTCGTCGTAGTCGCCGTCGCCGTCGCCGTCGTCGTCGTCGTCGTCGCCGTCGCCGTCGCCGTCGCCGTCGCCGTCGCCGTCGCCGCCGACGCCGCTGGCGGGGAGGGCGGCGGCGCCGAAGGACAGGTGGTGCACCTCGGCAGGGGCGGCGGCCAGCGGCCGTCCCGGCATTCCTATAGGCCTACCCCAGGATGTTGTCAGAACGAACGACGGTTCTGAGAAGAGGATCAAGGTTCTTAGAACCTTGAAGGCCAATGCATAAGAACATGACCGTCTCTGCCAGACATGTTCAAGGAACATGTCCGGCAAACTACAAGAGGTTCTGAGAACATTCTTTGGTGGGCCTGTAGGCAAGCCAGGAGAATTCGCCACTGCTTGAACGACAGAACAACATGCTTCATGAGCATGAGACCTTCCATCGGCCCAAGCACACATAACATTCAGAGGGTACCCTCCCCCAGGACGCACGAGAACATCCAACAAGCACGAGGACATCCTCCCCGAACCGACCTCGATCTTGTACTTCGGTCCGACCGTAAGACGAAGGCAGAATCGAGACAGAATCCGACCGATATACACCCGAAATCTCTCAAAATCGGCGGGCTCGGCGGATGCATCGGGCGCCGCGGTCGTCCCGGAGCGTTCGGGAACGCTCTTCGAGCGTTTCGGAACGCTCTGGGCCGATTTATCTCGATTCGAGGCCTGCCTGATTGCGGTCACACCTGAGATCCAAGCGTTGCGATTTTTGTTCGCACGAGGCGACTTCGCCCGGTTTCGGGCCCCAGGAACGTCACAGATCGATCCGGCTCGAAAGATAAAGCAGAAAGAGGGGTTCCGGTGCTCTGCCCGTGATGTTTCACAGTACTTGTTTTTGTCGCTGCGTCGGATCTCAGGTTCCCGCCCCGCCCCTTAGCTGGAGAGGGGAGAGGGGGAGGACGAGACGAGGAGGCGGAGCAGATGTCGCCTGAGGCGCACCGACCCATCTCGAGAGAGGCTGGCGCACCTACTTCACAGGGGGAAGGGCCTCGCCACGATCGAGCAGTGGTCCGCAGGAAAAGACGCCCGACCAACTACAAGAGACGGGGTGCCAGTGCTCAACGAAGACGAGGAGGAGGAGGAGGAGGAGGAGGCGGAGGAGGTAAGAAAAGATAAGACAGCTGCCAAAATCCATTTGAAGAAGAAGGGGAGGAGCTGGCGTCCCTGAGAGGTCCATCCCAGGAGGAGGAGGAGGACGGGGGGGAGGAGGAGGAGGAGGAGGAGGAGGAGGAGGAGGAGGAGGAGGAGGAGGAGGAGGAGGAGGAGGAGGAGGACGGGGGGGAGGAAGCAGGAGGGCGGGAGGATGGGGCCAGAGAGGAGGGGAGGAGGAACTCATCGTCCTAATCCTGATCCACATCGTCGCCGTCGTCCACACGTCCCAGTTCTCGTCCCCGCCCTGGTCCTTCAAGTCGTCGCCGCCGCCACCGTCGTCGCGGACATCCTTCCACCCCCCCCATTCTTCTCTCGTCTTTCCTCACACCCCCCCCCACACACACACTCCTGAAACTGCAACGCAAATCTCCTCCTCCTCCTTCCTCCTCCTCCACCTCCGTACCCCAGTTCCCACACACCCTTCTCCTTCCCTTTCTCGTTATCCTCCTAGTGTTCCTCCTGGTCTTGCTGGCCTTCGACCACAGCACGTTGCATCGAAGCGCTCACAGATGGCGGAGTGTCGTTTTCGCATACGGACAGCCGCCCGCGGTGCACTGCGCTCTGGCCAACCTCACCCACTGGTCAAGTGTCTCCTCCTGCTCTCCCTGTCCTTACCCTGGATTCGCCGGCCTTCGGACATGGCCGAGCAAAGCGACCACAGTCACGGAAGGTCGATTTTGCAAATGGGCCACCACCCCCTGTGCACTGGTCTCTGGCGAGCCTCACCCAGTGGTCAGGTGTCCCCCCCTCCCCATCTCCGTATCCTGCTTACCCCCTCCCCGTCTCCTGCTCCCCGACCATCCTCCTCGCCATCATGCCACTATTCATCCTCCTCCCCCTCCTCCCCCCCTTCTCCATGCCCTGGTCTCCTCCATCCCTCTTCCACGTAAACAAATCCTTGCCGTCGCACCACCAGACGTGTCGCCGGGGCGCGCCGAACGTGCCGCCTGAAACTTCCGCACCGTGACGACCTTGAAGCTTGACATCTCCAACAGTTGCACTGATTGATGGCGGGCCGTTCTCAAACAAACAGAGGCTCTCGCCTTTGTGCTGCGCACGCCCGTTAGAAAAAACAGTTGCACACATTGAGGCCGAATCGTGCCCACAATGGGATTCTCGCCTGTGAGACACTACTAGGACATGTCGGACGAATGATAAAGTGGAGCAGCACGTACACGCGTGCATGGCGGTTCCTTTCCAATGTGGAGCTGCCGCCTGAGACTTCTTCAAGTTTATGGCTACAAGTAACCGCGATTGGTCTTTGACAACCTCCCCAAATAACGGTAACATGTTTGCGCGTGCTCATTGACGGATAATGACCCCAACAGTACGGGGAAAATAATGCTAATGATTCCCCCGCGGCGGCCACCGCTGATGATCGAGGGGGGGATAAAGATCCCCGAAGGTGATGGTTATGAGGGGAAGGACGAGAAGGGGAAGGACGATATGTATTACCAATCGAGATCTTCGGGGGGACCCCCCTGAACATTCAAGACTCACTGCGGACAAAACAACGAGTGTCACGGGCAAACGGATAGAGGGCGGTCTTCTCAAAGCGGGGCTATCGCTGGAGCGCTGCCCTTACTGTCTGGCCAACCTTGCCACACTCGCTATCCAGCTCGAGTGCTGGAGAGCAGCTCCTTTTCAAAACTGAGCTGGGGGTCCGGCGCTCAAGGGGGCGTTTCGAACAGGGAAAAGGAATACGCATGAGGACTTACGAGGGGAACTTGGGACAGGAGGGCGTCTCGCGGCATCGCCGTGCATCTAGGGCTGGGTCGGGCATCTCCCTCTACAGGCGGCTGTTGGGCGAACAATGAAAAATACTCAACAAAATACCCCCAAACATTCAAAAACCGTGTATTGTTTACTATGTTTGAATATTCCTCCTGTAGAGGGACAGGCCCGACTTAAATCTAGGGTTTACTCTCGCCGTCCTCCTCCCCCTCCCCCTCCTGGAGCGTAGCCAGGGCGCACCACATCCTTACTCATCCTGCGGTCCAGCGTGCGACCTGATGCCGCACGAGCATGAGAATAACAACCGTGAACCTCGCACTGAGCCCTCTCCCTTCCCGTTCTCCTCCTCCTCCCCCCCTCCTTCCCATCCTCCCTCCTCATCCTCCTGCTCCTCATCCTTCCTCCGTCGTCGTCGTCCTCCTCCTCCTCCTCCGTCGTCCTCCTCCTCCGCCTGCTCCTCCTCCGCCTCCTCCTCCTCCGCCTCCTCCTCCTCTTCCTCTTCCTCCTCCACTCCTCCTCCTCCTCCTCCTCCTCCTCCTCCTCCTCCTCCTCCTCCTCCTCCTCCTCCTCCTCCTCCCCCTTCTCCCTTTCCTCCATCTCCTCCGTTGTCCTCTCGGGCCGGGCGAAGGGGGGGGATAGCAAAGGGGTGGTTTGAGAACCAGCTCACGTAGCTGATTTTCCCGTCGCGTCCCAGCGACGGAGGCGGCCATTTATCGAGGAATGGGCCTCGGTGGGGCCGAAACCAGCTGCATGCAGCAGATTTCGTACCCCCCCTTTTCCCAATCCCCCCCTTTCGTCCAGCCCGGCCGATCCTCTCCTCCGTTCCGTCCTCCTCCCCTCCTCCTGATTGCCCCCCCCCCCCTTCCTCCACCGTCCCCCTTTTCTTTCCCCTCTTCTGGGCCCCCCCCGCCGGCTCCCCCATGTCTCCCTCCCTCCCCCATCCCCCCTCCCCCCTCCCCCCTCCTCGCCCCCGCCCTCTCCCCTGGCCTGGTGCGACACGTTCGTGATGGCGGGGTTCAGGTCCATCTTGCCGAAGGGCTCCGCCTGGGGACGCGCACACGCACGCACACCGCGCGGGGGAGGAGCGGGGGGCGTGGGGGGGGGCGGCGAGCCGGGCCCGCGGGGCGACGTCGGCACTCGGGCCGCCCGAGCCGTCGGCCCCGCGAGGAGGGAAGCGATGAGGGGTCCCAGGCACGATCGCGTCGTAACGAAAGCAGGACCGTTTTCGGCCTCGGGGGGCCCTCGCCGGGCCTCGGGGCCGTCAAAGAACGACTCGGGATGAAAAACCGATCCCGGGGCAAGAGTCGGGACTTCCAGGGACCCCGCAGGGAAAAATCAGGACGTCGCATGTCTGGGGAGGCCGAGGGGGAGAGGGACGGGGGAGGGGAACCAGAGGGGAGGAGGAGCACGGGGAGCAAGGTCTCGCCCCCACACGTCGCGTCGCCAACGTCCGCGGTGGGGAGTTGGGAGGGAGGGAGGGTGCAGGCGGAGGGGGAGGAGGGGGAGGAGGAGGAGGAGGAGGAGGAGGAGGAGGAGGAGGAGGGGAGGAGGAGGAGGAGGAGGAGGAGGGAGGAGGAGGGAGGAGGGGGAGGAGGGTGAGGCGGAGGAGGAGGAGAGAGGATAGGAGGAGGAGGAGGAGGAGGAGGAGGAGGGAGGAGGAGGAGGAGGAGGAGAGGGAGGAGGGGGAGGATGAGGAGGAGGAGGAGGAGGAGGAGGAGGAGGAGGCGGAGGAGGAACTCACGCAGCATTGAAGACCTGGTGACTAGACAAGAAGAGGATCCACGGTCCATCGGGCGGGCGATGGGAGAAGGCGGAATCCCCGTGTAGAAGAACCTCGCAGTTCAGGGAGAACTGGATGATGCAGCGCATGGCGAGGATCCGAGCCGACGATCGAAGACGGCAGCTCAGTGGGGTACCTGCACTCAGTCAATGACAGGCTCGAGCGGCAGCACGTGGTGATCAGCAGAGCGACTACTCGCCGCGTCCCCTGGCGCCGTCTCGAACTCCGGAGGCGTCGCTCCACGCTCAGGGTGGCCAGGCATCTCGCGATAGTCTACCAGTTCCGCCTCCAGGACAACGTCATCGAACCTCTTTGTGATTGATCGGCCTGGCGCACGGCTCGACGCGTATTGGACCGTCTCGGAGGCGGCCAGGACAACTCGAGGCCGAACGCGAAGACAAGCAATGCGATGGAGACACCCCCCGCCTCGTGGCCACAGGCGTCGCCTCGTCGAGGGCAGCCTTGCCGCGAGGATGACGGAAGGGACAGCCGCGCCCAGTGCACTGCTTGCCGAACCTGCACACCTCGATGCCAGGCGAGCGCCCTCGATCCACCGAGGAGGTGCGGCCGCCGCTCGGAGGCCTCCTCTGCCGAGCGTCGATCTGCCACCCAAGATCACCCCAGGCGACGGCAGATCTCGTCCGCCTCATTGCCCTGCTCGAGCTTGCCAGCACGCCCGATGCAAGCAGCCACCCTTGGAGAATCGTATGCGAGCTCATCAGTACGGGCACTCATATCAGCCATCCACTGCACCAAGGGCTTGGTGAGATCAGCCATCTTCACGCTCATGCCGTCAAGCATCGTCGCGGCAGCCGTGCCAACAGCAGGGGCACCGCTGTCTCGAACAGCCACAGAGACCGGCTCACCAAGCAGGGATATGACACAATCCTGCATTTTGACGCGAGTCGGAAGCAGCTCGCGCAAAGAGCGCACGTGCTCCTGCAGGGCCTCCGAGCGGCAGGTCTCGGAGCTCGCGCCGCCGTCGCTGCAATCGTCCACATCGTCTTCGCATCCATCGCGGGCTGACGGGGAAACCAGAGGGTACCGATACCGCTACTCCCGAGACCTCTCGCGGGGTACGTTCTGACCAGAATTTCGAAGCGAATCCAACGGTGGCGACGAGGGCCTCCACGGAGGCCCAACAGGGGGAAAACGGGCGAAGGGTGGAGATATGGGAATATTTTCCTCCCCCGAGCTGAAGAAGACGAGCAGAAAGACGTGGGGGCAGCGATGGCAGACGCGCCTTGGCCGCAGGGTCCTCCATGGCACCACGCAGAAGCGGAAGGGAAGAGTTCTGTGCCTCCACCAGCTGCTGGTACGCCTGTAGTTGAATATCGTACTGGGCCTGCGCGGACGCCAGACTATCGGGGATAGGCAACTCTGCTGCCGACGGGTGCTTTGCCACAGAACCATCATGCGCAACCGCAGAGGCCTCACACCAGGCAGGCGGCGCCGAAACAGATGCACAGTGACTGTCCGTGGGAGCTTTCAGGGCGAACTCCAAGGCAGTCGGGCCCGAGTGGGCACCAGTAGCACCGGCGATACCCCGGAGCAACCACAGCGGGATCAGCTGCGAACTCGCTGCCGCAAACTTTAGCGACGGACTTGGAGACACTCTGTTGCGTGGTGTGTTCGCAGAGAGGTGATGTGCGAAGTCGGTCTTGATCATCTTGTTGCGGAGCTCTGGCGAAACATCTTCTTCAGAATATCGTGCAGCCGCAGAAAGTCCTTCGAAGTGCACGCCAGTTCTTGTGGGCCAGTCCACGCAGCAGCTGGCAACGTAAAGCAGAGACCAGTTCGCGAGCGTCCGTCAAGGCAGACATGATTGCGTGACCGAGCAGGCGTCAGGAATACCAACGTAACATATAAGCAATACCGCAAAATCCGCTTCCGCCAACATGGCTACAGAAGACGAGAAGGATGAGGAGGAGGAGGCGGAGGAGGATGAGGAGGAGGAGGAGGAGGAGGAGGAGGAGGAGAGGAGGAGGAGGAGGAGGAGGAGGAGAGGAGGAGGAGGAGGAGGAGGGGAGGAGGAGGAGGAGGAGGAGGAGGAGGAGGAGGAGGTGGAGGAGGAGGGATGAGCAGGAGGACGAAGAGGAGTGCAGGCGCAAAGCCGTGCCACTGGCGCCGCCCAAAGAAAGACCTTCCAGAGACGCTCGCGAGGAGGCGGGACCCAGACATGCGACGCCCTGGCTTTCTCAGTGCGGGGTCCCTGGAAGTCCCGACGCTTTCCCCGGGGCCGGTTTCTCGCCCTGTGAATCGTACTTTGACGGCCCCGAAGCCCGGCGAGGGCCCCCCCCGAGGCCGAAGACGGCCACAAACCTCCCGTCCCGATTTTTTTACGACGCGATTCTGTCTGGGGGCGGGAGGGCGAGGGCGCAGGCAGAGGCCTCCCAGATGGGGTCGGAGTAGATGTGGTAGGAGGATCGCGCCGCATCGCCGATGCATCGCCGATGCATCGGCGATGCATCGTGGATGCATCGGCGACGTCGGCGTGGGGAAACATCGGGCTCCGCATCGAGCCGCATCGCCGATGCATCGGCGATGCGGCGCGACCCTCCGACCCCGTCTACAGTCAAAGATATGATTCAGAAAATGATCAATTCAGAAAGCTGGGCCAGCTTGTCAGAAGCTTCTTCGGGAAACGCTGGGCCAGTTTTGGGAGCCAGGAACGTGCACTACTCAGTTCTAGGAGCCCGAGGCTGCCAATCCCCCTTGAGAAAAACCGAGCCCGCTCTTTCCGGCAAGCTGGTCCCGACACGCTGGGCCAGCTCTTCCGGGGGCAGGTTTCTTAATCATAAGCGGGACCGTACAGTCGGGCCGCTGGAAGAAGGAACGCTAAAGAAGGAACGAAGCCCCTTCTTGGCCCTGTAAACGCCTCCGTGCCCCAGGAGGGCAGGTGGAACCGCACCGGAGGAACCCTAAGGAACATCGAGCCCCTTCCGAACCCGAGCTGTCCCTTATTTCAGCGTCTTGACTGTACTCCGACGCCATCCGGGAGGCCCAGCGCAGGCGCCCTCGTGGCTCCGAGGGGCCGGGCCGTCGCCGGCCCGATGCCGAGCCCGCCCGTCGGCCCCCCGCTCGGGCCGCCCTGCGGCCGGCCAGCCGCGGGGCCGCCTCCCGAGCCCCCCCCCCCCGACGCCACGGCCTTGTCCACGGCCTCGGCCCCCAGAGGCCTCGGCCCCTTCCCCGGGGACCAATGTTTCCTCCCGATCGCCGTTCTCGAGGGCGGTCCCGAGGGCGGACGAGGGTAGCAAGAGGACCGCGGAGATTGCCTCCCCGAGGCCGGGAATCACCCCGAGGATCACCCCGCGGCTGAGGACGGTCCCCGAGCGCCCGCGGCTGCGTCCGAGGACTGCCTCGCCGAGGCCGAGAACACGAACAAAAACCTCCAGGCGTTCATGGCCCGAGGGGGTCCGGGTCGCGCGGGCGATGCAGCCCGGACGAGGGCTGCGACCGTCCACTCGAGTGCGCGGGCGCCCCAGCGGCGGGTCGCGGGGCCCCGCGCGGGGGCGAGGAGCAGCCGGCTCGGGGAGGGGGAGGCGAAGGAGGAGCAGGAGCACCGCGAGCAAGACATGGAGGCTCCCTCCTCCTCCTCCTCCTCCTCCTCCTCCTCTCCTCCTCCTCCTCCTCCCTCTCCTCCTCCTCATCATCATCATCATCATCATCATCATCATCATCATCATCATCATCATCATCATCATCATCATCATCATCATCATCCTGCTCCTCCTGCTCCTCCTGCTGCTCCTCCTCCTCCTCCTCCTGCTCCTCCTGCTCCTCCTGCTCTTCCTCCTCCTCCTCCTCCTGCTCCTCCTCCTCCTCCTCCTCCTCCTGCTCCTCCCCTCGCCTCCCCGCTGGCCCCAGGGATGGCCCGAAGAGGCCCTCGAAGGCCAACCCCTTGCTCGCCGAACTCTCCCTCTTCACCCTGGGTTACAGTCGGACCTAGGACAGAAGAGCATCCTTCAAGAACACGAGACCCTCCGCCGGCCAAACTGAAGAACCTTCGAGGGCACCCTCCCCCAGAATGCACAAGAGCATCCAACAGACACGAAGAACATCAGGGTACCCTCCCCGAACCGACCTCGATCTTATACCTCGGTCTGACCGTATGGGCAGATCTCGGAGACGCTGCAGGAGCACGCCGAAAAACAGAAAGCTGAGATGGCCACCCTGCTGTCGGGCTTGCAGGTGTTGGCAGGCAGCTTCCCAGACCCCCGACGTCATGATTTTTTCACAACGTCGACCCCCAGAGCTCTGGACCCCTTCCCCGGGACCCGTTTCTCGTCCCTGAGTCCGTTTTTCACGCCCCCGAGGCCCGACAGGGCCCCCCGGAGGCCGAACACAGCGAAAACCCTGCCCCCGTGACTTCTTCGCAGCGCGGGGGGGTCTGGGCTCGCAGCGGTTGAAACGCTGGGGCGTCACAGCGTGGGGCCCCTCGCCGTCCCCGAGTGGGGCCCACTCGCCAATGCGTCGACGACGCGGCCACCCCCGTGCCCGTCCGTGGGCGGCGTGCGCCCAGACCCCCCCGGCGCGGTGCTGCCTCTCTTCGCGCAGCGTCGGCCCCAAGCCCAGAGCCCCTCGCGCTCTGGAAAAATCACGGCGCGAGGCTCTTCTCCATGTTCGGCCTCCGCGGGCCCTTGCAGGGCCTCGGGGCCGTCAAACAGCGACGCAGGATGAAAAACTGGACCCAGGCAAGGGGTCCGAACCTCTCGGGGTCGACTGTGTGACAAAAATCACGACGTCGGGGGCCTGGGAAGGTCTCGAGCCATCCTCGGGACCAATCTTTCATCTTGACTCGTTTTGTTGACGGTCCCGAGGCCCGGCGAGGGCCGCCCAAGGCCGAACATAACGAAAACCCTCCCGTTGTGATTTTGTCATGACTCGAGAGGTCTGGGAGAGCGGACCTCAGCCAGATGCTCTGCTCAGGCAAGGGTAGCCTTCAATTTCGGGGCGGCAAAATCCGCTTGCGCTGTGAGAGGCGGGCCGCTGTTCGACCAGGAGAGAGGATGGCGTTCGATATTGGGAATATGGGTTCTGCCACGCCGAACTCGGGCAGAACGAATTATAGGATAACGCGAGCAACGCTTTTCTACAGTTGGGTTGGCCACGAAGCACCCCCACCTGCAATACCGAAACCTACATCGCCGTTACCTGCGTCGCCGTGAACGTGTCTACTTATAGGGTTCGACGTCGTGCAGGCACAGAGGCTCTTAGGCATCACAGTGGACGCTTCTGGGCGGCGCGAGGGGGGCCAAACCGAAGCGCGCAGGCCGCTGCTATCGCATCGCATTCGGTGACCGGGGGGGGGGCCCATGGGCCCGCACCAAAGGGCCCTCCGGCGAAGGGTCATTCTTACGCGCGGTCGATCCCAGGGAGAGGCAGCGGACTCTCCAAGGAGCTGCACAGGGCGGCGGCAGCGGGCGGATTCCCCCTCCCAGCCAGAGCTAGTTGGGCGTGAATCGGTGGGTGGGCGATACCTGGGGCGGGGGGAGGAAGGTGCCCTTTCCGGGCGGCCCCCTCAGGGGCCCTAACGGGCCCCTTGAGGGGCCCTGGAGGGCCCCTTTTCTGCAGCTTGCGCTGCCCCACCATGTACGCATCGCCTCCCGATTACGCGAGGCCCAAGCTAGCTGCGCAGGTCCCCCTCCGGGCGGAGCTGGGTGCCCTGCTGCGGTGCTGCGGTGGGGCCCCGGGGGTCGAGACCACCCTCGACGGCTTGCAGAAGAAGTGGGCGCGAGCCATCCTGGGCTGCCGGCGGGGGCCCGGTCTAAACTGGGCGTTGTGCCCTGCCCAGCTAGGTTGGGAAATTCGGCTTGGGGCCTCTTGCTGGAGCTGGCCAATGATTGCGCGCGCTCGGCTGCTGATCCTACCAGTGGCGCATCCGGCGAGCGAGGGAGGCGGCGATGCGGTCTCTCGCACATCACTACGGAGATTAACTTGGGGCAGGGGACGCCCTGGCCGCGGCGAATGCGGCGGAGCAGCGGAGGATGGTGCTTCAGAGGTGCCAAAGGGAGGTCGTGCGGCCCACGCTGAGAGAGCACGATCGGAAACCGCTGGTGGCCGCCGCGGGCAGGCCGATGCCGACGTTGGGCATGACCTTCGGCGAGCTCCGACCAGATCTCTGGAGCTGGACGATGCAGGAGCTGCAGGTGCAGAACACAAGGACAAAAGAATTGCCGGATGTGAGCAGTGTGCCGGATGACGGGCGCATGGCCACCAGCTGCTGGGTCCAGGCGGGGCATCCCTGCAGCTGCCGCGGTGCTCAGCGTGCGGTGCCGAAGCGGACGTCCTTCACGCCCAAGTGGCGTGCGGGGGCACGGCGGAGCTCGATCTGCAGCCTGCGGTGCACGCGCGGGCCCCAGCGAGCGGAGGCGCACGCATGCTGGGTGGAGGAGGAGGAGGAGGAGGAGGAGGAGGAGGAGAGGAGGAGAAAAAGGGAGGAGGAGGAGGAGGAAGGAGAGGAGAATGGGAGGAGAAAGGAGAAATGGGAGGAGGAGGAGGAGGAGGAGGAGAGGAGGAGGAGGAGGAGCAGAAGGAGGAGGAGGAGGAGGAGGGGAGGAGGGGAGGAGAGGAGGAGGAGTGAGGAGGAAGAGGAGGAGGAGGAGGAGGGGAGGAGGAGGAGCAGAAGGAGGAGGAGGAGGAGGAGGAGGAGGGAGGAGGAAGAGAAATGGGAGGAGGAGGAGGAGGAGGAGGAGGAGGAGAAAGAGGAGGAGGAGGAAACACTGTCTGGGCAGGGCAGGGCCCCAGAGCCCATGCGCTACGCGGGCCAGGCATTCCGGACTTGCGCTCCTGAGCGCCATGCCGAGCTGGAGGGCGACAGATCCCTTCCGTGACTCGGGGGGGCGCCGCGCTCCCTTCCTCTACGCGGGCGAGCGCGGCGAGCCGGGAGGGTCGAAAGGCAGCGAAGCGGGAGACAGGAAACAGGATGAAGGGGGAGGGGGGAGATGGAGGAAGGGACAAGCTAGGCGCGCTCGCGCCATATCTGACATCCTGCCCATCCCTTCCCCATTTCGCTGAGTTCTCTCTGGTCAGCCAGCCGACTGGAGTGTCCAAGAGGGCCTTGGTCCCCCAACGGACCCCATCGTGCGAGGCCAAAGCAGAAGAGGGGGGCTCTACAGGCTGTAGAAGGAGGAGAAGCAGATGGCGGATTTGCACCTCCTCCTCCTCCTCCTCCTCCTCCTCCTCCTCCTCCTGGTCCTCCTCCTCCTCCTCCTCCTCCTCCTCCTGGTCCTGGTCCTTCTCCTCCTCCTCCTCCTCCTCCTCCTCCTCCTCCTCCTCCTCCTCCTCCTCTTAGTCCGGGGCAAAAGCTGGCATAAACAGAAACTCTTGGAGGTAGGCGCAGATTCCTCGCGCAGGCTCCTTGGACCGTCGCTAACCCCTCTTCCCGGCGCGCAGCCTCTGGAAGAAGGCAAACCCTCCAAGCAAAATAGCAACCAGAGGTCGGCCCATGATTGTTAGACCAGACCAGCGCTGGGTGGCGCCAGAGGCGCCGCCAGGAGGGACCAACGCCGATTCATGCTCCTTCTTTCTTCTTCGATCCTCGTCCTCCTCCCCATCCCCCTCTCGCCCCCCTCGCCCCCCCTGGGAGGAAAAAGTCTCCCCCTCGTCCCCCCTCTGCTCCTCCTCCTCCTCCCCTCTTCCTCCTCCTCCGCCCCGTTCTCCTCCTCCCTCCTCTCCTCTCCTCCCCTCCCTCCTCCTTTCCTCCTCCCCGCCCCGTCTCTCCCCCCTCCTCTACTCCTCCTCTCCTCCTCTCCTCCTCCTCTCCTCCCCTCCCCGTCCTCCTCCTCCGCCTCTCCTCCTCCTTCCTTTCCTGCCTCCTCTCCTCCTCCCCGTCCTCTCCTCCTCCTCGTCCTCCTCCTCCTCCTCCTCCTCCTCCTCCTCCTCCTCCCGCCCCCTCCCCCCTCGTCCCCCTCCTCGCCCCTCCTCGCCCTCCCCTGGGAGGCAGAGCCGGCGGCGCACGGCCTGGAGGTGGAAAGAGCCCTGCACGCGGGGCACGTGGATCTGGCCGGCCACCTCAGAGCTCCCGCGGCCGCCCAGGACCACGCAAACGACGCCGGCAGCGACGAAGACCACGAAAACGACGACGACGCCGACGGCGACGAAGACCACGAAAACGACGACGACGACGGCGACGGCGGCGGCGGCGGCGGTGATGGCGTCAACGCAAACAGCGACGCCAACGACGCGATGACGACGACGATGATGACGACAGCGACGACGAAAACGACGACGTCAACGCCAACGACGACGCCAACGACGAGGGCGGCGCCAACGACGACGGCGGCGGCGGCGACAACGACGACGGCGGCGACGACGACGGCAGCGGCGGCGATGACGACGTCGGCGCAAACGGCGACGCCAACGACGCGACGACGACGATGACGACGACGACGAAGACGACGTCAACTCCAATGGCGACGCCAACGACGACGGCGGCAGCGATGATGACGGCGGCGGCGGCCGCGGCGGCGACGAAGACGATGGCGACGACCATCGAGGTTTTGGACGTCCTGGGCTGCGATTTGGGGGGCGATGATAGCAACGAAGACGAAAACGAAGGCCAAGCCTCTGGAGACCGTGTTTGTCAGGCCCTGCGGCCCTCAAGGACCGATCCGCGGCGAGACGTCTGCCCCAGGGCTGGGGTCGAGAGCCCCTGGGGGGAGGGCGCAGGCCGTGCAGAGGCCGCGGAGGTCAGGGAAGGGGGGCACGGCAAGGGAGGAGCTCATGTCGTTCATCCTCCTGCCCCTTCTCCTCCTGCTCCTCCTCCACCTCATCATCCTGCCCCTCCTCCCCCCCCTCCCCCTCCCCCTCCTCCCCCTCCTTGCCTTCCTCATGCTGCTCATCCTCCCGCTCCTCTTGCTCCTCCTCCTCCTCGACCTCCTCCTGCTCCTCCTCTTACCTCTCCTCCTTTCAACGCCACTCCGCGCCACGGGGAGCGCGCAGAGCTCGGCTACGCGCAGCAACGAGCCCGTGCAAGACGTGGCCTGCGGCTTGCCGACCGCCGCATGCGACGCGACTGCAGCGGCCTGCGCGCTTGGGTCCGCCACTTCCCCCCCCCCCTGGCCGCCAAGCGGAGGCCGCGCACGGAAGGTCGCTCCCGCGAAGGGTCGGTGTTCCGCGCCGCAGGGGAGGAGGGGAGCGAAGGGCGAGAGGCCGGGGGCGCGGAGGAGGGAAGGGGCCTGGCCCATGTAGAGGAACAGGCAGAGACGAAAAGCATGAAAGCCAAGCGTGGAGCCCCGAACAGTGTGGTTTGGCATGCTAGGTGACGCAATCGATGTGGTGCGAGCTATGTGGAGCAAGCTGTGTGGTGGAAGCCATGCGTTGCAATCTACGTGGTGCACGCTATGTGATATACGCTATATGGTGCACTCCATGTGGTGTGGGCCATTGGGCCATGTGGTGCAAAGTGTGTGGTGCAAACTATGTGTTGGAGCTAACGTACTCACTCAAGTGGTGTGAGCTATGTGGTGTAAGCTATGCGGAGCCATCTGTGTGGTGCAGTCTGTGGGGTGTGATCTGCGTAGTGTAATCTATGTGGTTCAGTACCTGTGGTACGAATTATGCGTAGGCAATGTGGTGTAATCTAACTGGTGATACCTACGGAGTACCATGAACGTGGTACGAGCTACAATGGTGCAATCTATGCAGTGCAAGCTTTGTGGTGCAATCTATGTGGTGTGAGCTGCGCGGTAAAAGGTGTGTGGTGCAATATATGCGGTGTGACCGTGACCTGTACGTGGTGTACGCTATGTGGTGCACTCTACGTTCTGCAATCTATGTGGTGCGTATGTGTGGTGCAATCTAAGCTGTGCAATCTGTGTGGTGCAATATATGTGGTACGTGGTACGTGGCGCACTATGTGCAAAGCCGTGTAGAGCAATGCAAACAAATACAAATAAGTGCAACACACATACGAAGCAATGCAAAGCAATGCAGCACACTGCAACGCAATGCAATGCAATGCAATGCAAAGAAGCGCACATTAATTCAAAGCAATGCAAGCCGATGCAAAGCACTGCAAAGATATGCAAAGCAACGCAGTGCGATGCATACTGTACAAATGCAAACCACAGCAACACAATGCAAAGCAATACGAAGGAATTCAGAGCAATGCGACGCGATGAAACATGCGAGGCTCGCACACTCAAGATCATAACGAAAACGTTGCGGCGACGTACGGCGGTGACGGGCGGCCACGAGGTGGCCGGACGGGCGCACAGTCCCAGCCGCGAGCCCCGCAGCATCAAAATCTTGACCCAAGCGGTGCAGCAACGGGCGGCAACGGCGGGCGGCCACGAGCCAGCCCCATGAGGGAAGTGAGAGCCCCCGAGCGCGAGAACGGTCGGGGGTCCGCGCGGGTCTCTCGGATCTGCGCTGGACGCCCCTGGTGACGCCTCCGCTGGCGCGCCCCGCGCGCCACCGAAGAGATCCAGCCCCGATCCAAGAAATCCGCGCGGGCCTCAGAAAAGATATGATTAGGCCGTTTCCGGGGAAAACCAAAGGGTACCGATACCGCTTCTCCTCGGACCTCTCCCGAAGTGCGTTCTGACCAGGATTTCGAGGCGAGTCCAGCGGTGGCGACGAAGGCATCCCAGGGAGCCCAAAAAGGGGAAAACGGGCGAAGGGCAGAGGTATGGGTGTCTTTTCCTCCTCTGAGTTTCCCCTTCTTCGACAACCTCACCAGAGCAACGACCCAGGCTCGTCGGCCGTAGGCAGCAGCTGCCCTGCCGATGTGCAAGCGCGCCGTCGGCGTCCTGGGCACCCGGCTTGCCCGGGCGCCCAAGGGGGGCAACTCGGGCGCTGTGCTGCACATGTGCGTTCGGCCCTCTGCTGTGCTGCGGGCTAAGCGGGCCCTGAAGACGACAGGGCCGTCCTTGTAGTTGTTCCTGGGTTCTCTTTTCGACTGGCTGTTCCAATTCCGTCGCCATTGTGTTCCAGCTCCGTGTAGCAGCACAATATTGCAGCTCCGGTTTCGGCCCCGATGTTAACGCAAAGGTTGTTCCGTGTCGGTTTTGAAATCCATACTCAAGAACCAGATCTTCGGACACAGTGGGAAAAAAGGCCCTGCCGTTACCAGGACCCACTAAGGCTGCGCATGTCGACAAACGCTGTGCTGCAGAGGTGGGCAAATGCATGCAAACGCTGTCCTTCACATGCTGGGGACACTGCCCAGTTCATGAAGCCACGAGGCTGCATGCACCATGCTTCAATGACAACAGAGCAAGGAGAGCAAAGCTCGGCAAATGACCCGGCATCCCTCGTTGAACATCATGTGATGACGGGCGACGATCAAGTGGCTGTTCCTCCACATCCCCTGGAATCTCGCATCCAGTGTTGGACGACGGGCAACAACACATATCAAATCACGAGTCTGCGTTCTACATTCTGCATACATGCGCTACGGAAAGGGTGCATGTCAACAGCGATGCCTCGTCCACCCACAGCACTCACAGAGGGAGCAGAAGCAACAGCGGCGCCAACACAATCGACAGGTGTCTGCCAACATTTAGCAGACTCAATCCCAAACTGCCATTTGTTACATACGAGAGCCCATGTATATCGACGAGGCGAAGGTGGGAACAGGATCGGGCGAAGCTTCGAGAGGAGCCTTGCAGCGAAGCAATCATACAGCAGCAGCCTGGTAGACCTAGTCATGGACGCACAAAGCAAATTGGCACAAACTTGTGAAAATGACGGGATTGACTTTATCCCCCCCTCCCGTTTCTGTCCTAATCGACGACGTCAAGAAACTGACGATGTTCGTCACGGAGCGGTGCTGCTGGAAAACCTGCGCGCCGCCTTTGTTGCTGCAAGCTGAGGCCTCAGATATTATACCAGAAACAATGCACATTGATTGAATTCTCTGCTCGATTGCAGCTGACACGTAGGCGAATGCGCAGTGCAGAAGCGTGGTAGCACCAACCAAGCATCCAAGACCAATCCAACCATGATAAGCGATTTGTACTCGGAACTGCGCCGACGCCCTTTGAACTCTTATGCCAGCAACTCTGCGCCAGTCCTCGGTAATTTAGAGAGGGCAGACCGGTGCTTACTGGATGTCTACAAAGCACAAGGGCAAATACATGAATCCATGATCATGTAGACATGCATGTGTATATATGTCTGTACATCGTATGTGTATACATACACATGTAGAGGTGTGTGCATGTATACAGAGATAGTAAGGGACATTGGTAAATGAGCCAATCGCACGCTAAAAGCTCCACACCCTCTCACACCTTACTTCATTACCAAACGAAAGGTATGTAAAGGCGTGGAATAATGCTAAATGCTGCCTGGAAGGGTTTCTATGAGGCCCCCCCCCACCTTCCGGGTCGCGCTCAACTGCGCACAGCGCCCCTCTTCTCCGGGCCACAATCCTTCGCAACCTGCGCCAAGTTTGCGCGTCCGAAGACAAAAAGGCAAGATGGCCTCACAACGGCCCATTGTGACCTCAAAACGGCCCAAGACGGCGTCCAGGCAGCCCAAGAGGCATTCGAGACGTCCAAAGAGAGCCCAAAGAGTCTTCCCAAGAGGGTCCCAAGAAGCAAGCAATCAATGAGCTCCCAAAGGTTTGTCCACTGCTTTTGGGGTTCTCGCATGTTCGAACTGCTGGTGGCGTAAATAAGACTGCTCAAGGAGGCCCCACAAGACTTCGCCACACGACGCCCCCAGAGAGTTCCAAGACGGCCCAGGGTGCGCCCAAGACTACCCAAGATGACCACAAAACGGCCCAGGAGGGCCCCAAGGGGCCCCCCAAACTGCCTCACTGGAGGCCAAGGCAGCCACAAGACGGTCCACCCGAGTCCCGTGAGGGCATCTCAACTAGCGAAGACGACAGGTGTCACAATGTCACGGCCTTCCTCCTCCTCCTCCTCGTTCTCCTGCTCCTGCTCCTCCTCCTCCTCCTCCTCCTCCTCCTCCTCCTCCCCCTCCTCCTCCTCCTCCTCCTTCTCCTCCTCCTGCTCCTTCTCCTCTCCTCACCATCCTTATCCTCGTCCTCCTCGTCCTCGTCCTCGTCCTCCTCCTTCTCCCCCTCCCTGCCACCGACATCATAACCATCACCGTCACCATCACCTAAGTCACCCAAATAATCATCAGTCGCATCATCAGTAACAACAGCAGGCAATTGTGTATATACATGTGATATAACTGTACTACACATGTACAGCACGCACACACATGTACCAAGTGGCTGCGCATGAATAGGCATGTATGTATATACATATATATATATGCACACGAAGCAACCAGCAGTTGCGGATAGGAATGGGCCAGCGGGGTCGTCGGCAGTCGGCAAGACCGCGGCAGGGGCCGACTTTTAACACGTCGCAAAACAAGCCCGCCGCAAGCGCCGAAAATTAGTAAAAGCGCTGTGGGTGGGTCCCGGATGGGTTCATTGAAGGCCGCGGTTGGGTCGCGGGGTATGTCGCGGGGCGGGGCGCGGGCCGCGGGATGGGTCGCGGGGTGGGTCGCGGGGCGCGTCGCGGGCGAAGGGTGTTCGCTCTTATTTGCTCGCGTGCCCTTCAACACGCACATCCCACAATCCTCGATACCCGCCCTTTTCGTCTTCGCTCGTGCCTCCTTAGGGGTCTTATTTCCTCACCTGCCACGTGTATTTGGCGCAGGCCCTAAAACCGTGGAAGAGAGGAATGATGGAAAGGGCACCGGGGGGTAGAAGGATGGAGCACAAGAGAGATCAGCAAAAGCAGCAGGGGGCCAGGAGCAGAGAGCACGTGGCAGAACCAGACGGGCAGATTGGGCGGGTAGACCCTGAAGGGCGGGTCGGAAGGCGGGCGCAGGTGGCCGGGTCGAGCAGGCGGGTCGCCGAAGCGTGGTACTGTGTAAACCGCGGGGAAGTTTTGAGCTATGGCGCGCTTCCCAAGTCAGAGGGCTGAGAATCCACCCCGACAATGACCACCCCGGCACGCGAGACCGTTTCGTGAACGCACCCAGAGAAGGAATCAAGCAGGGCAGGGCTGTTTAGTGAACGCCCCGAGCCGTTTAGTAAACGCCAATTGTCCGGTCTGTGTGGTTTTTTTCCCCCCTTGACAAGTACTCCAGATCCTTCAATAAGCACCCCCTCCCGTGCCAACCTGTCCGACGCCCCTTGCTCGCTCCCCCACGCGCCCCAATCTCACCCCCTCTCGCTCCCCAACCTCCCCACGCCCCCCGAAGGACAGAGCGGTTTCCCACCCCCCCACGCGACCCACCCCCCCCACGCTTATGGAGAGACCTGGAGTAAAGCGTGAGAGCGGCCAAAGCGAAAGCGCGACTGCTGAGTGTCCACCAGGACGCGGCGCCCGGACCACGCGGGCGCGCGCGAAGGGCCACCTCCGCGACCTTCCCGCGGCAGGGCGTGCGAGACGTCCTCCCGCCCCGAGGGGAAGGAGGCAAGAATGTCTAAATGGGGCCCAGGGGCGTGCAAGCAAATGGACACAGATTTAAGTCGGGCGCATCCCCCTACAGGGGGATTTTCGACGAAGCATCATTAAGAATACGCAACAAATACGCCAAAATGGTCAAAGAATACTAAACAATAATCACCTGACTATTTTTTAAACATTTTGGAATATTCCTTCTGTAGAGGGACGGGCCCGACGTAAACACAGATCCCTGGATTCCCCCGTGTATTTTCCCTCGTGTTCTGGGTTTTCGTTTCCCCCCCCCCCGCGGCCATTTTTGTTCCCGTGTTTTTTTGTCCCCTCCTGGAATGTGTGTCCGTGTCTGTGTGTTTCTGCCCCCTCCTGGGATGTCGTTGGGGCAGACCTGCTGCTGGGAGGCGGCGCGGGGGCACAGCAGCGCGCTGGGGCCGGCAGCGCGCTGGGGCCCGCGGCAGAGCCGAGCCGCAGAGCCTCGGCGTGGCGAGGTTTGGCGCGCCGCGTCGGGCCCCAGAGGCCCCGAGGGGCCCCAGAGGCCCCGAAGAGCCCTCCCGTCGTGGTTCTGTTCACAGCGCGAGGGAGGGGGTCTGGGAGGAGGAGGAGGAGGAGGAGGAGGAGGAGGAGGAGGAGGAGGAGGCAGGGGGAGGCAGGGGGAGGAGGAGAAGGAGGAGGCAGGAGGAGGAGGCAGGGGGAGGCAGGGGGAGGAGGAGAAGGAGGAGGCAGGAGGAGGAGCGCAAGGCCTTCGCGAACGGGTCATCCTGGGGGATCTGCTGGAGGGCCGGCTGGATGGGCAGGCCGCCGCTGGAATAGCGCTCGAAGGCCAGCGCGGCGGCGGGCGAGCACGCGTGCACGCGCTCTGGACAGCGCGAGGAGGCAATCGGGGTCAGATCTGTCCTGAGACCTCAGAGTATTATAATAAGCTCTAAGTATATCATGCGCTAGGAGGGCAGAGAGCAACTGCTGACTGGAGGGGTGCGTCCTGAACATGCAAAACGCATGTTCGTGCGAAGTCCATGCGCTACAAGCTGGGGGCAGATAGGGCAGCGCACAGGGGAGGATACTCAGAGCAGAAGGACACTGGAGATGGTGATCCGCAATATCACTGAATAAAGCCTTGCAGCCAAATCGACAAGACAGGGTCCCTTGTCGGAACCGCTTTGTGGTGGGCCATGCGTTACATACTGTCTTGATGAACGATACGGCCGCGAGGAAGCAGGAGGAGGAGGAGGAGGGGGTCTGGAATTAATCATCCGCATTATCGTGGAGGATCGGCTACACGTAATACCGCCCTAGGCATGGGTGACCTTCGATGCGCGACCTTCGGGGGGGCCGCCGCGAGGGGGGAGGGGGGCCGAACGGCAGCGGGCAGGCCGCTGCCGTCGCATCGCGCTGAGCCTTCTGGAGGCCCCGGTGTGCCCGCACCCTAAGCCCCCTCGCGGTGCGAGAAAATCACGACGGGAAGTTTTTCACTATTTCGGCCTCCCTCACCGGGCCCTGGGACCGTCAAAAAAAAGACTCAGGATGAAAAGCTGTACCTGGGGAATGGGTCCAGACCTCTGGAGGTCGACATTGTGAAAAAATCGCGCCGTCGAGGGTATGGGAGCAGAGGCCACACCAGCGAAAGGCCACTTCGACGTAGACGATCAACACCGACAGTAGGCATGCGCGAGAAGGATACGCAGGCCTTAGACGCCCGCGCCGAAGCTTTTTTCGAGCGGGGGGGGCCACGGACGGTGGTTGAGGATGGATCGAAGATGAAAGAAGAGGTAGGGATGCAAGGATACCCTTCGTAGGAGATCGACTACATAATTGATTTACCCCGAACTGGGTCTTCTCGTCGGGTCTGTCGGGTCTGCTAAAAATGCGTAGAACGCTGCGTCGATCTACAGAGGGCACTCTGCGCACTCGTTCGCAGATCCGACGGGAGATTAACTCTGGAATCGATCGATCCTGCAGTCGATCCCCTACTCGAACCCCTGGGAAGGCGATCGTCCTCACTATCAGCTGGCCATCGCTCGGACGTCCATTCCCTGTGCTTTTTTCGGTTTCGTGCGTGGCTCCTTCGCCAAATGATCAAAGATGCTCCTCGATGGTCCTCGCCGAAGAAAATGCACACGTCCGAGCGATGCCAAGTCAGTGTCGACTGTAGCCGAGAGGCGCATGGGGGAGCGGCCGCGGAGGAGGGCAAAAGATGGATTGCTGTTCCTCGCTCGGCGCGTCGTGGCTCCGCCGGTGCTCCGGGCTGGACCCGGCCTGTGGCCCGTGGGCCGCGCCTCTGGGCCCGCCCCCTGCAAGGAGCCCGAGGAAGAGGAGGGAGAGGAGGAGGAGGAGGAGGAGGAGGAGGAGGAGGAGGAGGAGAAGGAGGAGGAGGAGGAGGAGAGGAGAGGAGGAGGAGAAGGAGGAGGAGGAGAGGAGGAGGAGGAGGAGGAGGAGGAGAAGAGGACGAGGAGGAGGAGGAGAGGAGGAGGAGAAGAAGGAGGAGAGGAGGAGAGGAGGAGGGGAGGAGGCGGAGGAGGAGGAGGGAGGAGGAGGAGGAGGAGGAGGAGGAGGAGGAGGAGGAGGAGGGAGCCCGGCTCGGCGCGTGCTGCAGCTCACGCGCGGCGTGCTGTGGCGGCCTCGGGCTCTCGGCGGAGCCACGCGAAGCGGCCACAGGGCCGCAGCTAATTGGCCTGTCCCTTGCCAGCGCTCGGGCACTCCCCGTGCATGCCTCGGCGTCGTGCGCGCATATGCTTCTTGCGAGGCGATCCAGGATGCTCCTCGATGGTCGTCACCGCGAGAAAGGGCAGAGGCCTGAGTGCCAAGATCGCTGGTGCAGCGCGGGCGAGGGTGCCGTGGTGGTGCGAGTGGCGCGGGGTGCGTCCCGGGAGATCTCCGGCGTGCCTGGCGGCCCTGGTGCCTACAGGTTGTGCGGTGGCAGTCCTGCAGATCCTCCTCCTCCTCCTCCTCCTCCTCCTCCTTCTCCTCCTCGTTTCCTCCTCCTCCTCCTCCTCGTTTCCTCCTCCTCCTCTCCTCCTCCTCCTCCTCTCGTTTCTCCTCCTCCTCCTCTCCTCCTCGTTTCCTCTCCTCTCCCTCCTCCTCCCCCCTCCTCGTTTCCCTCGTCCTCTCCTCCTCCTCCTCCTCTCCTCCTCCTCCTCTCCTCCTCCTCCTCGTCTCCTCCTCTCCTCTCCTCCGCTGCTCTCCTCCTCCTCCTCCTCTCCCTCTCCTTCTCGTCCTCTCCTCCTCTCCTCCTCCTCCTCCTCCTCCTCCTCCTCACCGTTGACGCCCGCCCGTTCCTGGCCGCCGCCGCGCGGGGCGCCCCGCAGGCTCGCCCGTCTCATCATCATCATCATCATCATCATCATCATCATCATCATCATCATCATCATCATCATCATCATCATCATCATCATCATCATCATCATCATCAATCATCATCATCATCATCATCATCATCATCATCATCATCATCATCATCATCATCATCATCATCAGCAGCATCAGCATCACATCATCATCATCATCATCATCATCATCATCATCATCATCATCATCATCATCATCATCATCATCACCAACACCATCATCATCATCATCATCATCATCATCATCATCATCATCATCATCATCATCATCATCATCATCATCATCATCATCATTATCATCATCATCATGGCCGCTTGCTCCGCTGCAGCTCGCCCTCGCTCGGACGTCCACTCCCCGTGACTCTGTCGATGTCGTGCGTGTTGTTTGTTCAGTGCAACTTGTCTTACCAGACTTTGATGCTCACGGGGCCCGCTGACGGGGCCCGCGGGGGCCGAGGCCGAGAAAACAGAAGCGCCCCCGGACTGGAAAGCGTCAGGTCGTCGGTCGTCGGAGGTCTGGGCCGTCTCGTATCGATCACGGGACCAAGACAACAACAAACATTCCTTCTCCTGACCGCGGGCGGCGGCGGCGGCTGCGCGCGGCGCGCTCGCAAGGGCCCGCTCGCGCCCTCGGCCGCCGCGCGCGCAGGCACCCCGGCAGGCCTCGAAGGAGCCGTCGCGCTTGTACAGCCGCAGGGTCGGGAAGGCTGCTATCTTGGCCTGGCGGGCGCTACGCCACGAATCATCCAGATACATTGATCGGGCGAAGAGAAATATGCACATGCACCGATCCTGGCAAGGCCCATCCTTGACCCAGGATCGGTGCATATGCCTTCCTGGCCAAGGTAGGAGGGCGTATGCACCGATCCTGGGCTCAGGATGGGCCTGGCCAGAATCGGTGCATGTGCATAGTTCTTTTTCCTCTAATTGACGCCCCCCGACGAACTTCGGATGTACCCTCAGGGAGGGTGGCGGTGCAGAAAATCGCTGGCCCTCGCGGTGGTGATTTGTACACCGCCGCCCCCCCCCCCCCTTGAGGCCCTATAGGGCCCAGGGCCTGGCGGCGGCGCGCCGCCGCCGGCGAGGCCGCGCACAAACCTGGAGAGCCTCCCGACGTCGTGATTTCTCCCGTGAGGACGACGGCGAAGGTCTGGACCCATTCCCTCGACCTG
The DNA here is from genome assembly GCA_963575745.1 of Prorocentrum cordatum. Classification (NCBI taxonomy): domain Eukaryota; class Dinophyceae; order Prorocentrales; family Prorocentraceae; genus Prorocentrum; species Prorocentrum cordatum. The sequence continues at coordinate 66,688 of CAUYUJ010020877.1, read as the reverse complement.
CACCTTCCGCACCTTCCGCGCGGCAGCTGCCGCGCTGCCGCGGCCGCCGCCGCGGCCGCAGCGGCGGCCACCGCCGAGGCCGCAGCGGCGGCACCTTCCGCGCGGAAGGTGCGCAAGGTGCTTTTTGCTGTTTACCCCCCCCCACGATGGTGATCCCAGACCGACGGCAATGCAGGTCAGCTGTCGGCACCGATCCACCAGCCTCGGCAGTGAGCACAGCGCAAGTAAGACAGCCGCCGAGCAAGCCCAGAACGCCACACACGCCGACCTGCAATCCCTGAGATCCGACGCTGCAAGACATGCAACATCGCAATCATCACGACCCGAGCCCCGGACCCCATCGTCCTGCGTCATCTTTCGCACCGGATCGACCTGTGAGGGCCCCGGGGCCCGGCGAAAACGCCCGGCCCGAAAACAATTGAGCCGCCAGGATCTCAGGGGTGGGCAAACACGGATCGTGACAATCCATTGGCGGGTGTCTGTGTAGATCCTTTGGCGCGGCGGAGGCGGCGCCCGCAGCCCTCTCGCTGGCGCACGGGGCCCCCCGGGCGCCCAGGGGGACCGCGGCGGGCTCGCGCCGCGACGGCCCCAGGCCTCCGGCGCCTGCGGCTGTTGGGACCGGCGCTGCCCCCTGGACATGTCGGCGCTCTGGGGCCGCTCCTCGAGCAGGGGCCGACCGTCCTGGCACGCCTATCCACGGAATGCTCTCAGAAGAAAATGGAAAGTTCGAAAAACAGCCATGGAATGCTTCCTGCCAGGGCGCCTCCCTGGGCCCCCCCGAGGTACCCGCCCACGCGCTTCCCGGAGCAGCCCGAAGGTGCCTGCGTTGTCGCAGCCCCCAGACCTCCGACGTCGTGCAATTTTTCACCACGTCGACCCCCCGAGTTCTCGACCCATTCCCAGGGACCGGCTCTCTGCTCCCCGAGTCATAATTTGACGGCCCCGAGGGCTGGTCAGGGCTCCCATGAGGCCGAAAATTACGAAAAACCTGCGCCACGCGTTGTTCCTGACCCTTGCGAGGGGGTCGACCAGGTCGGGCAGATCCCCCTACAGGCGGATTTTGGCAGACAAAATTGAAACACGGTTGAGCATAATACACTAGAAAATCGGGCCTGGACTATTCTTTGACTATTTTAAATTGTTCCTCCTCTGGATCGATGAACATGCCCGATTAATGAACGTTTGTAAATTTGGCGTTTCGACATTGGGCGGCGGAGGCGTCGAGACCGCCCGTGGACCACTCGGGCGGCCCGCGGAGGCCAGCCGGGGCCACGGAAGGTGGCCCGGACGGCCTGCGGGGGCGTCTGTGCCCAGCCCGAGGCCTTACCTGACGACCTACCACACCACCGCAACCCAACCCGAAGACCCGAATTTCGGGTTGGGGGGGGGTACGGGCTTCGTATATGTGTGTTTTCTCATATGTTCCCCGACCCCCCCCCAACTGGAAATGGAGGGCAAATCGGGGCCTTCGGGTTGGGTTGGGGTGGTTTGTTGGGCGGTGATTACCAGGGACAGGCCCAGGTCTCAGACGACCTGCTTCGGTCGCTCCCGGCGTGCTTCTGCGATCTCTGCCCCGCAGGGGGTCGTCAAGGTGGGTGCGGGGCGGCAGGCTACCCCTGGGGAAGCTGGCCGAGACCTCTGCGCTGGGTCTCTCTCCCTAGACATGCGACGTCCTGATTTTTTCAATCCGGGAGCGGCCAAGAGGGGGGGGTGCAAATCATGACCGGCGGCATGTGCGCGGCCCAGCGGGGGGGCCAGGGACGCAATGACATAAGAAGAGGCGCCATGAAATCTGGGGAAATATCATGGCCCACGCCATGATATCTACCCCCCCCTAGTCATCACCCCCCTCTTTCCCCCCCCCCATCAATGCGGGGCCCCTGGAATTCCCGATCGACCCTTCCCCGGGGCCGGCTGTTCGTCCTGAGTCGTTTTTTGACGGCCCCCCTGGAGAGGGCCCCCCGAGGTCGAAAACGGCCAAAAACCTCCCGTCCTGATTCTTTTTACGACGCGAGCATGTCTGGGTCTCTCCCTCTCTCCCTCTCTGTCTCTCCCCTTCTCCCCAAGAGCCATCGTGCTGCCACAAGGGCAACGTTTTTGTTTCTGCGTTTCGACATTGGGCGGAAGGGGGGGGAGGGGGGGGGTCTGGCTACAGACCTCTGCTCAGTGCGGCTGTTTGCAACAGTGCGTCCGTTATGGGGCAGACCCCACCTGCTCGAAACAAGAGCCCCAAACAGCCAAGTCCTGCTCCATGTGGTGGGGGAGAGGGGGGGTGCAACAAGGAACAAAAAAAAAAACGAATGAAACAAAGATCGGTGAAACAATGTATAACAAATCAATGAGTACCAAAAGCAATGCACAAAAACAATGAATAAAAAGCCAGGCCCGCGCCGATCGGCAAAACAAGGAACAAAAAACAAGACCACGAGGAGTGCCGAACGCACGAGCGAAAGAACTGGGGCCTTCCCGGCCTCGGCGAGCCCCGGCCACGAGCAGGCGCCCCCCCCCCCGACCGAAGTCTTGAAGGCGCCGCCCGACGGGGCTGGACCTCAACGCCGTGCCTCGTCTCGCTTTCGCTCTGCGCTGCGCTCTGCGAGCGCTTCCTCACTCCCTGAGATCCTGGCGCTGCGATTCTTTTGCTACGGGCGCTGTCGCTCCATTTCGGGCCCCGGGACCCTCCCAGATCGATCCGGCTCGGAGAATGAGGCCGCAGAACGATGGGGTTCGGGGCTCCAGTCGCGTGCGATGTTGCACTTGTTTTGCAATGTCGGACCTCTCTGGGTTCGGCGTTTCGACATTGGGCGGAAAGGGAGAGGGAGGGGTCTGGCTCTGGACCTCTGCTTAATACGACTGTTTGCAACAGTGCGTCCTATCGGGGAGAATCCACCTGCTCGAAACAGGCGCCCCAAACAGCCAAGATCTACTCCTTGTGGTGGGGAAGGGGGGGGTGCGAGGGCCCGCGAGGATCGGCAAAACACTGACTAAAAAAAATATCACTTTGCTCGACCTTTTTTCCTGCACCTCCCTGCCAAAACAAAAAACAAAACACAGCCGAGGTCCAGCAAAACAGCGTTTGGGTCCAGCCCGGCTGCCCAAGAACTAGAAACCCCTCCTGAGCCCAAAGTGGTCCTCATCTCAGCGCCTCGACTGCACAGAAGGACACACGATAAGGATGCAAGGGCCTTGGAAGGCCATCTCGAAGCTTTTCGAGCGGGGCGCTGCCAACCAAAGTGGCCCGGGATGGACCGAGGAGGCAAGGATACAAGGGTACTCTTGGGAAGTTTGCCCATTCTTACTATGCGGGTTGACTGCACCTCTCCCTCTCCTTCTTCCTCTCTCTCTCTCTCTATCTCCCTCTCTCTGCCGCCTTCGTGGTGACTGTGGTCAGACTAACCGGGCGCCACAAGAGGCTCGAGACGCACATCTCAGAGCGCGCTTCTTCGAGGCGTCGGCGCCACGTCGCAGCTGGACCCGGTTGGCCCTACAGCACCAGCTTCATTCTATTCGCCACTCACGGCGCCAGCGCGGTCCCCAGACCCCCTCGGGCAATGAAACAAATATGATGGGAGGTTTTTCGCTATTTTCGGCCCCCGGGGGCCTCGGGAGCGTCAAAAAACGACTCAGAATGAAAAACCGGTCCAGGGGAATGGGTCGAGACCTCTGAGGGTCGACGTTATGAAAAAATCATAACGTCGGGGGTCTGGGCAAGGTGCGGCAGCCAATCGACGCACTGCGCTGTGTCACTGTGTGCAACGACACGTTCGCGCCTGCAACCTCTACCTGTCGTAGAAATTGAAAGAGACTGCTTGTTAGAAGGTGCCGGCCTCTTATACATACATATATACACAACGTTGCATTTCGATGCATATCTATATATATATATATATCGATGCAAGGCCAGCGCCTTCTAAGAATCAGCCTCCTTCTAAGAAGAACCCTTTCCTCCTTCCCCTGCCCCCCTCTGCGCGTGGCCGACTGGAAATACACTGGCACCGAACTTGTCCACGCACATCCCGGGCTCAGGGCCAGAGTAGACGTCTTCCTGCAGCAAAGCCAGGACGGCGCATGTGCGCCGATCTTGGGACCAAACAGCGGCCTGGCCAGGACCGGTGTCGGTGCCGGTGTGCATTGCTCCTGTCGTCCGCGATCCAGCTGTCCCTTCACCAGCTGGAGACCCAGACACCCGTCGTGATTTTTTCCCGACCTCGGCCCCCAAAGGTCTGGACCCTTTCCCCGGACCGGGTTTTCATGCTGGGTAGTTGTTTGACGGTCCCGAGGCCCGGTAAGGGCCCCCGGAGGCCGAAAATAGTGGAAAACCTCCCGTCGCGTACGCGAGAGGGTCTGGGGAAGGGATGTTGTTTTCTGGCGGCGAGAAGGAGCTCCCGACTCCAACTGGCATGGGGTGGGATTGCCACTCAGCATCCGCGCTTTGAGCGTCGGGCGTCGGCGGTTTTGCGACGATGGTCGACATCTCCCCTCCCTGCGAGAGCACAGCTGTTCCTCAATTGATTATTTGTTGTCTGCACTGGTTGTTTCTCTGCGATTGGCCTCAGGAAAACAAGCATCACTTCCTCGCGATTCAGGCGAGACTCACGCTTCAACAACCCGCATGGTCGACACTAGAATGCTCCGTCCTTTTCCACCCCCCTTGCTCCTTCCTTCCATCCGTCCTCCCTTCTCCTCTTTAGTAGCTACGCAGCATACGTGTGGCAGGTAAGGAGGATTGACCCCCAAGGGTGCACGATCAAAGACGAATAGGGCGGGTGCCGAGGGCTTGTTACGCGATCGGATGAGAGCGAACAACATTTAACAAGTGTTGTTGTTGTTGTTGTTGATGTTGTTGTTGCTGTTGCTTGTGCTGTTGCTACTGTTGTTGTTGTTGTTGTTGAACATTATTAATTCTAAAGAATAATTATTGTTGGGCCCCCTGGTGCACGCCCCCCCCGCCGCGCCTAGGCCGCAGCTACATTTTCATCATTTTCGTGAGGAAGCCTCAGGTAAAAGGCCGCAGCTACATTTTCATCATTTTCGTGAGGAAGCCTCAGGTAATTCGATGTGATCAAGATCCGGTTGTTTTGTTCCCCCCCGCTTTCCCTTGCAAAAAACACTATAAAATGACATTTCTTGTTCTAATATAATCAAATTTCAAGAATCCCTTGCAAAAAATAAGGTAAAGTGGACATTCGCGCGCGCAAGACGAAATCCTTCCAAAAGCTTAGTGTTCGGAGCGATTTTAACATAAAAACATCAAAAAACCAATGGTTTTTCAACAAAAAAAATGTCAAAATCTCATCCCGCGCGCTCTTGCGGATTCGTAGGAAACCCAACACTTTTTAAACATTTCTGTCAAACGGGCTTTTGCGAGCAACTTTTTCGAACTTCTGCGACAACGGTTGCGCACCTGCCAGGGCCATCATCCCTGTCAAATAATACCATGCGGGACACATTCGTCTCTCTGTATTATGTATTGTATGGCACAATTGCACCATGCTGGGCACATGCGCGCCCCGAATAAGTGACCAAGTTCTGTGGGTGTGTACCCCACGCCAGTGTAGTAGCCACGGTCGTCCGCACGCCACGAAGTGAAGTGTCCCAACGTCATAGGGCGGGAAGCTGGGTTTGGGTGGTCGCGAAGAGTCGTTTGGATATTTGGTAGAGCTTGTAATGCCCCCCCACGAAGTGGGGGTATTGCCTGGTGTCGTATGAAAACCCTGGCACTGGGGAGAACACCACGCGTTCGGGTAAAATGATTGTTGTTGTTGTTGTTGTTGTTGTTGAACTTTCACTCCTGAAGAATAATTATTGTTGATTCCGACTCACCGGTGCATGCTGTTTTCTCTCAATCAAAATGTGCCCCTCGGCGCTCGAACCCGGTTTTTTGGCAGGGAAAATCGTGGTGCTCAAACTGTGCCCCTGACCCCCCGGATTACAACAACAACGGCTCCCGCCTGAGACTTCCTCCAATCCTCCAAATTTGCTCAGGACCCCCCCCTCCCGTCTCAGACTTGCTCACAATTTACTCAGCCGCTTGAGACTTCCTCGCAATTGAATCAAGACTTCCTCGCAATTTAATCAAGACCCCCGCTCCCGCCAGAGAACACCTCACATGTTTTCCAGGAGTTGCGCTCTCGCCTGTGACTCCCATGCAATGTATTCGGAAATCGCGCTTTCAACGCTCAGGAAACACGCTGCGCCAAGGACGCTGTCACAATTCACTTAGGAATCGCGCTGTCGCCATACTCAGGCATCCCGCTTAAATGTCCCGCCCGCCCGACCCGCCCACAAGGGGATCGCCCGCCCATCGCGGGCTCCCGCCCGAGACTTCCTTCAAGAACGCCGCTTTTGCCGAGGACTTCCTCGAACGTTCACGCTCTTACCTTCTGCTCCTCCTCCCTCTCCCTCCTCCCTCCTCCCTTCTCTCCTCCCTTCTCTCTCCCTCCTCCCTTCCCTCATCCTCATGCCTCTATGCCCTATTCCCTCTCCCTCCTCTCCCTCCTCCCTTCTCCCTCCCCTCTCCTGCCTCCTCGCTCCCTCTGTTGTTGTTTCTCTCTCTCTCTCTCTCCCCCTCTCTCTCTCTCTCTTTCTACCTCTCTTATCTCTCTTTTTCTTTATAGTTTTCTTTCTCTCTTTTTGTGTCTCTCTCTCTAGATTTCTTTCTCTCTCTCTCTATCTCTCTCTCTCTCTCTCTCTGCCTCTAATCAACCGCCCCCCTCTTCGCTCCTTCTCTCCTGGCGTTTTCCTTCTTCCTTTTTCTCTCCCCCTCCCTTCCTCCCACTATCCCTCTTTCTCCCCCTCCTCTTTTTGCAGGGCCCACACCAGTACCAATGGCGGGCACATGTACGCCCACGAAGGATTGTCCGCCCGTTCAGGTTTGCCCGCCTGCCTAAGCCCGCCGCGCCCCGCAAAGAGAAATAATCCCCCCAACGGGGTGTGATCTAAGACAATAAAAGCGGGCATCGAGGGTGTGGGGAACTCGTTTTGAATGACACACGGACAAGTAGGAGCGAACAATATTAGAATGATTGTTGTTGTTGGTTATCACGTCTAAAGCATGCGAAATGTTGATCATCCCCTCTGGTGACCATTCATTCTGCGTTTCATCAAAGCGCCCCCCGCCGGGCTCGCACCCAAACTGCGATATTGGGCCCCGAACTACAGCAACGACAACGGCTCCCGCCTCAGACTTCCTCACAAGGTATTCCAACATCGCGCTCTCTCGCGGGACCTCCTCACATTGTATCCAAGATTCGCGCTCTCGCGCGCTACTTCCTCGCGATGTATGCAGACGCCAAGCCCTCGACACTCGTGGATCACGCTCTCGCGTTTGCTTTTCTCACAATTGACTTGGCAATCGCGCCTTGGCTCTATGACTTCCTCGCGACTCATGCAGACTCACGCTTCAACAACCCGCTTGCTCGACCTGGCGGCCCGGGGCCCGCCTTCCAGGCGCGCCCGCTAAGGTCGCCCGCCCAATCTGCCCGTCTGGTTCTGCCACGTGTTTTCTGCTCCTGGCCTCCCTTCTGCTCATTTCTGTCATGTTCCATCCTTCTCCCTCCCCCTTCCTGCCGTCCTCTCCTCCCCCGTTCTAGGGGCTGCACTACATGCGCGCGGCAGATGCGAAAGATATGCCCCCAAGGGGGTACGATCGAAGACGAAGAGGGCGGGTACCGAGGGATTGGGATACACGTATTGAATGGCAAGCGAGCAGATAGGAACGAATAATCTCAAACTTATTGTTGTTATTGAATGTCAAGTACTAAACAATTATTGCTGGACCCCCCATACGCCCTGGCGGTCTCGCCACGGCGCCGGCTACATTGTCATTGAAAATGAGGCCCGCGCTCGTGCGGTTTTGGAGGGCGCTAAAGCCAGCCCGCCGACAACAACAACGCTCCCGCTCGAGATTTTTTGTTTTTTTGTTTTACTCAGGGCTGGTGTTCCTGCTCGCCGCTGAAAGCAGCCGTCCCAACAAAACCAACGATACCGCTTTCCTCCCGCATTACCTTGCTTGGACTGGCGCGCTACTCTTTCTCTCATCGGCGCCGCCCCCAGCAACAACAGCGCTCCCGCTCGAGACTTCTTCCTGTGTTACTCAAGGTGGTGCTCCTCCTGGCCGCCGAAAGCCGCCGCCCCGACAAAACCAGCGCTCCCGCCAAAGACTTCCCCCCGTTTTACGCTGGACTGGCGCCCTACTCTCTTTTGAATTGGCGCCGCTCCCAACAAGAACAACGCTGCCTCTCGAGGCCTCCCCCCTTTTTCCTCAGGACGGTGCTGCTCCTCGCCGCCGACAGCCCCCGTTCCGACAAAACCAGGGCTCCCACTCGAGACCTCCTCCCTTTTTGCTCAAAGCTGGTGCTCCTGCTCGCCGCTGAAAGCAGCCGTCCCAACAAAACCAGCGCTTCCGCTCGAAACTTCCTCCCGTTTTACTTTGGACCGTCGCGCTATTGTTTCTCTCATCGGCGCCGCCCCCAGCAACAACAACGCTCCCGCTCGAGACTTCTTCCCTTTTGGCTCAAGGTGGTGCTCCTCCTGGCCGCCGAAAACCGCCGCCCCGACAAAACCAGCGCTCCCGCCAAAGACTTCCTTCCGTTTTACGCTGGACTGGCGCCCTACTCTCTTTTGAATTGGAGCCGCTCCCAACAAAAACAACGCTCCCTCTCGAGGTTTCCCCCCTTTTTCCGCAGGACGGTGCTGTTCCTCGCCGCCGACAGCCCCCGTCCAGACAAAACCACGGCTCCCGCTCGAGACCTCCTCCCTTCTTACTCAAGGCGGTGTCCCTCCTCGCCGCCGACAACCGCCGTCCCAACAAAACCAGCGTTCCCGCTCGAGACTTCATTGTTTTACGCTGGACTAGCGCCCTACTATCTTCAGCACTGGCGCCGCTCCCAGCAACAAAAGCGGCCCTTCTCGGGACTTCCTCCGTTTCTATTCAGGGCCAGGTCCTTGCCTCGCCGCCGACAGCCCCCATCCCCACCAAGGCAATCCTGTCGCTCGATACTTACTTGTGCTGTACCCTTGGCTGGGGCTCCACTGGCGGTCTCGCATCGGCGCAGCAAGGCGCGGGCATGCGCTTTCGAGGTGAGATATGTTGAAATTCCTCGGAAGAGGTGTTTGCAAGACCTCATTGGGCGGGATATCTGGACATGGGAATAACGGACCTCGCTATAGAACAAGAGTCCCTCATGATGGGTATGGTTATCATGATGGTCGCATACTTCGTGTGGAAACATCGCGCATGAGGGTAAACTGGTTATTGTTGTTGTTGTTGTCGTCCTCGCCCGCGACCCCCCCGCGACCCACCCGCGCCCCACCCCGCGACCCCCCCGCAACCAACCTAACGACCCACCCCACGTCCCTCCCGCGACCCACCCCGTGCCCCAACCCGCGACCCGCCCCGCGATTCAACCACGATCCACCCAGCCGCCCACCCACCCGCGACCCGCGCCGCGACCCACCCGCGACCCACCCCGCGACCCACCCGCGACCCACCCGCGACCCACCCCGCGACCCACCCGCGACCCATCCCGCGACCCACCCGCGACCCATCCCGCGACCGATCCCGCGACCCACCCGCCACCCCCCAGCGACCCACTCCGCGACCCACCCCGAACCCAGCCCCCCACTCTCATTCGCAACTGCTCACATGCCATCTGTTCTGCCCAACGCAGCTCAAACTTAAGCGCCGAACCCGTCCTGGACACTGTCTGGGCAAGATTCTCGAACAGCGTCCATCCGTGCCCGCAAACGCTCTGTCCCAGACCTCCGACCTTGCGACGTTCGAACAACTGGTGCCCCTGGAGCTCTCGATCTCTTCCCCAATACAAGCTGTCAGCCTGGATCCTCTTCCATCAGGGCCCAGTGAACGGGAACTTTGATAGGCCAGGACGTTGGCGCGCCCCGAGAAAGGTGCAGCCGTGGGTCGAACCACTCTCCACTCTTTGCTACCTCCCGCTGGATCTTGCAAGGCCCGGTTTGCAAGTCCTGGTCTCCAGGGCCCTGCTTTCGATCCCGACACGGGCCTCCGCACACCGAGGCCGGAAGCACAAACGGCCGGGCATCGAGAAACAATCACGACGTCGCAGGTGCGGGAGCTGGCGACCCCGGGGCCTGCGGGCGGCTCCAAGTGCTCGACCCAGGGCTTCCTCGGGCCTCGGGCCTCCAAGCCTCGGCCCTCGAAGCCGGCGCCCTCGATTCTCGGCCCGGGACCCAGGCTTCTCAGACTGAGCATCGTTTAACCGACCCCCATCCCGCAGCGGCGTGGCCCGGGCCCCACTGGCCGATTTACCCCCCTAGATGGGGATATCGGTCGTTCCCTTCCGGATTCGAGGGGTGTCTCCCCAACTGGGGTGGGGATTCGGTGGGGGTCTCGAAGGGGATGGGGATGGGGATGGCGATCGGTTCAACGATACTGACAGACCCCGATCCTCGAAGCTGGCGCGCGCTGTCTGGCGACCCAGCAGGGCAGCAGGCGGGTGCCACCGGCGCCGGCCCAGCACCCCGAGGGGACTGGCGGCGGCCTGTCGCCTCTCCGGCTGCGGGGGCGGGCCCTGCAGGGGGGCTCTTATGGCGCCCGAGTGAGGCCTGCAGCCCTCCACGCGCCCAGCGACTTGCTGCGCACAGCGGAAAAAATTTGGCACGGCTGCCACAGGCCTGGCCGCTGCGGGTTGCAGCGGCCCGTCCTCTTTGCACCCTGGGGTGGGCGGCACAAGTACTGAGGCACGCCCACCCCCGAATGCCCAAGGGTGCGAATTGATGGAACATATGCACACGCCCAAGAAGCGACACTCCGCGCGGTGGCAGGAGAAATGCCCAACGGCTGAGAGGCAAAGGAGCCTGGAAGACTTGCAGAGGCCGCCAATCGAAAACACGTGCAAAATTCAATACAATGGAACGTCTGAAAAACTGGGAGGCATGTCCACCGCCGGTATGTCGTCGAGCTCGAGGAGTTGCCTGTCAAGGTCAAGAGATACAATAAAATCTCCGTGTGCAGACTCCACACATGAAAAATGAGCTCAAGCCAGCAGATCGGCTGCTTCACGCTCAAATGGGTCTTGCCGCCGCTTCACTGGACAAGAGCAGATCTCACAGAGTCATTGACAACCCCGACGCGCCCTCCAGGCGTAAGTGGAGCAGAGCATGAGATCCACCAAAGGTAACCATCCTCCCCTTCGTTTGTCTTTCTCATCCCCTTGGTGTGTGGAGGGGGGGACGCGAGGGGTTCGAGCGTCAGAGGTAGCCCCAGATGGCTCCAGAATTGACTAGAGAACCCCTGGATTGCTTCCAAGATAGTGCGAGGTTGCCCGCATGGATTCCAGCATAGCTCCAAAAGCCCACACTACCCAGGATGCCCCCTGAGGGGGCCAAAGCACAGCCTAGCCTGCAATGTCTGAATGACTTTTGCCTTCTTGCCTTTTATACTTCCGATGGGTCTGGGGGGCCTCACGAAATTCTAAGGTACGACTCAAGAGGGCCCTGAGAAAACCCAGAAGGGCCCGAAGAGGGCCCCACAGGACATCAAGAGGGTCTCAAGATGCAACGCTTCAGGCTCCAAAGGGACAGAGAACCATCCTTTTGGTTGACTGCCTCCAGGATGGCCTCAAAGCACACGAGGGGCACCAAAAAAGGTGCCACTTGAGCCCCAAAGAGGGCCCCGCTACAATCAGGTGAATATCGGTGGTGAAATGTTTGACCGCGTGTTATCATACCAGAAACGCGCGCGCTTAGAATGGGGCTCGGTCTCGGGTTCGGTCTCCATCTCGCGATCGGGGTCGAGGTCGGGGTCGGGCTCGCGCTTGGGCGGGCTCGAGCTCGCGCTCGCGCCCGAGCTTGCGCGCGCACGCAGGCGCGCACGCGCGCGAACGCACGCGGACGAACGCGCACACGCGCACGCGCACGCAAGCGCGAACGCGTACGCACGCGCGCGCACGTGCACGCACCGCCCCCGTTTGAAAGCGAGGCGTGACTACAATGCCAGGACACCCACCCCAGACCCCGAACTCATTCATACGTTTGGAGCCCCCAAGCGGGGATGTGGCTCCAGCGCCACATTTCTACGAGGGCAGGCTGCTCCCGCAGATTATGCCGTCAAGAAGGGTGGGCTCCAGCACCCAACGTCCACTGGGGAAAATGGTTCCAGCAGCCCACGGCCTGGGCTCCAGCACCCGATTTTCACAAGGGGAAAACGGTTCCAGCGGATAACGCCGTCGAGAAGGGGGGCTCCAGCATACCAGTTCTGAGAAGAACAGTGGTTCCAGCAGCCCACGGCGTGAGCTCCAGCATCGAAATTAGACAAGGAAATCGCTCCAGCGGAATATGCCGACAAGAAGGGTGTGCTGTCGTCTGAGAGGGCAGCTAGGACGACTCGCGTGCCCAGCCATGAACCCTCTTCAAATCCGTCAACAAATTCACCAACAAAATCCGCCGGCCATCGTGTGGGTCCATCAAGCTACCGGGATTTGGCTTGCTGCTCCCTGCTCCAGTTCCAATTTCAAGTCTCCCGTGTTGTAGTCCTAGTCTCTACTTCCTACTGTAAACTGCCACTGACCGCGCGAAGTGGGGTCCAACAACAGTTCTTTAGCGTCAAAACATCGCGTGCTCTGAATTCCGGCCGGGCCGTGGGACACGTAAAAATGTGTGAGATTCGCGCCCCCGTGGCCAATCCTTCGTAAGCTATGCAGCATTAGCGTCCCCGAGGCCACGATCCCAACCAGTGTACGCAAGATGCGCGTCCCCGAGGCCTCGATCCTTCGCGCCCCCGAGGCTACGATCTATGGCACATTAGATCATAGTAGCGCACGGTCCCTCGTAAGTTATGAAATGTTCGCGCACCCATTTGCCACGATCCCCCGTACGTTATTCTGGGAACGTGCCTCACGAAGGGAAGTTCGAAAAAAGACAACACGGAGATCAACAATATCATCTGAGTCGCAATGGATATCAACCTGTCTCGAAGATTACCAATCGCAGGGAAACAAACAACGGAACAAACATAAACTTCTGACGGTCCGCGAGGATTTCTTGGATCCGCGCTGGATCACTCTCCCTGGCGCGCGGAGTGCGCCAGTGGCGGCGCCGGAGGCGCCGCCAGGGGAGTGCCAGTGCCGATCGAAGGAATCCGCGCGGAGCGCCAAACGTTTAGGTTTATGCCGTTTTCTCTTCTTCGAACTCGTCGCGTCGGCGCCCATGAATTCCACCACAGCTGCATCTGATCCCATTCTGCTAGAGAGGTGGCCCGCGGCAGAGGGCGAAGCCCTTACAGGTATATTCACCAGTAACTGTTGGGAACCTCAAGATGGGTCCAAATAAGCATCACGTGGACCCCCTGAGAGTCCCAAATGTGCCGGACCGTTTTTGTTTGTTCCTCCAGCGTGGCGCAGCGAAGACGATGACCCCCACGTCAAGTGAACTGAAGGCCCGACCTGGGCTGCCCACGGTCCTGCACGCTTCCTCCTCACGGCACTGCGCAGTCAAACCGATCCTGCACATCAAGGCATGTGGGGATGCGCGAGGCGGCGGGAATCTGCCCGACTGGAAGGTGGTCGCGGGTCCCCAACCCTCCGTTTTTCCGCCCAGCCACTATGACAAACCTGAGAAAATCCCTCCATGTATCTTGCTTCTCTCCTGTTGTTGCTTCTTTGTTAAAGAACTTCGTTATTTGTTGCTCTCTCTCTCTCTCTCTCTTTCTCTCCCTCTTTCCGTCTCTGTCTTTTTATGTATTTATTTATGTATTTCTTGCTTGTTATCTCTCTCTCTCTCTCTCTCTTTCCCTCTCTTTCCCTCTCCCAAAGCATCCCCCTACCCCGAAAACGGCAAATAGAGTATAGCATCTGGCGGCCCGGCGTGGCGCTAAACCATATGGGGGACATACGATTCGATTTCGTGGGGCTCGACTTGCTGGATGGGGTCAACCGAAGAAGGAAAGGACCTCGCTTAAAATTTTACGCTACCTCCCGCTGCAAACATCTCACGAAAACTGGAGCGTCAAAATCCACGCCAAAACCGTCAAAAACGGTGGCAAACCCGAGTTCAGGCAATCTCGAGCCTCACGCTTCCTCGACACAAACGACGAGGCGGAACGCCTCGCGCAATTCTCGCGAAAGACCTGTGCATAGACACGCCGAACGACCAAAGGAAGTGTCGCTGGTCGCGCCCGCCCTCTAGCCCGGCTTCGAATAGGCTCGCTGCTCCGCTGCCCGTTCCGCGGCCCTACCTGCGACGAAAGGCTCATGGACACACCGCGGAAGGGACAAACTCTCTGCTCGGAGCCAAACACGCACCTCGCCCCCGAAGAGCGCCGGAGCCACATCCTTTGCCTTTCTGGAGTGCCCGACCGATCTGGCGGGCCCCCCCGGGCCACTCGGCTCGGAGCCACTCGGATTCTCGCGCGCGCGGGCGACCCTGGGACCTTGGGAACCCCTGGAGTGCCAGGTCCAGCGGTGGGCGTCTCGCTGGCAAAGGGCCTGATCGTGGGGCATTCTGGCGTGCCCCCAGGCCACCACCTTCTCGGCTGCGCAAACAAATGGCCCCCCAGGCAAGAACGACCCTTGGCGCGCGCCTTTGAGGGGCCAAAGGGGGGTGCGGGGTCAAACCCAAGCGCACGAGCCAGTACTGGGGGAGCTGTGAGCCCGCGCCAAAATTACTCCGGCGAAGGGTCACTCTTGTGCCGAGCCGACCATCTCATCCATCCATCCACCCTTCCATCCTTCCGTTTAATAGAATAAGAAAAAACTCCATGAACATATACTTTTGGCGCTCCGCGCGGATTTCTTGGATCTGCGCTGGACCCACTCCCTGGCGCGCGGAGCGCGCCAGTAGCGGCGCCAGAGGGGCCGCTCGGGGGGCCCAGCGCGAATCCAAGACATCCGCGCGGAGCGCCAAAAAATTATGCTTATGGCGTTTTTTTCTTCTTCGATTCAAACCGTCCGTCCGTCCATCCCTCCGTCTTCATCCGGAGTCGTTTTTTGTCGGCCCCGAGGCCCGGCGATGGCCCTCCGAGGCCGAAAACGGCCAACCGAAAACGGTCAACAAGCTACCGTCCAGATGTTTTGTCTTCGACGCGATCACGTCTGGGCCCCACCCTTCCGTTCAAACCGTCCGTCCGTCCATCCCTTCGTCTTTACGGCCAGCCGCCAGGCCAACGAAACACCGCGCCCCGCGCCGCGCGATGTAGCGCGATAGCGCGCCCGGCCTCCCCGGGCCACCGCGCCGAGCCTCCCAGGAACAACTTCCGGCCCTCGGGCACCATGCCGCGAGTCGCGCAGCGCGGTTACCTTCGCGCTCCTGCAGGCGACCTACCCAGACAAGATCGCGTCCTCCTCCTCCTCCTGCTCTTCCTCCTCCTCCTCCTCCTTCTCCTCCTCCTCCTCCCAGACCATCTCGCGCGGTGACAAAAATCAGGACGGGAAATTTTGCCCGTTCTCGGCCTCGGGGGGCCCTCGCCGGGCCCCGGGACCGTCAAAGAACGCAAAGAACGATTCGGGATGAAAGCGGGTTCAGGGGAAGGGGTCGGGACGTCCAGGGACGCCGCATTGCAAAAATCAGGACGTCGCCCCTTGCATTCATCCAGCCACCCGTCCAAACTGTTCGTCTGTCCCTCCGTCCGCGCTGGCCTTCCCCAGGGGGGGCAGTGCCCAACCCACAAAACTCCCCGACGGACGCCCGAAGCCTACAGGCCTGCCGGTGGTGGCTCCGCCCCGCCCTGGCCGCGGGCCTGCCACCCCCCCGCCCGTCCTGAAGACGACGCTCGGGATCCGATCGCCGACCTCCAGCTTGCGCAGCCCCGACGCCTCCTCGAGCCACCCGGCGACCTCGCCCCCCGCGCGCCCCGCCCTCTGGCCGAAGGGCCCCCCTCCCCCCTCGCTCCCCCCGCCCCGCCCCCGCGCGCGCCCGGGGGACCGGCCGCCGACCTCCACCGTGCGAGGCCCCGACGCTGTGGCGCCCTGACGCCCCCGCCCCCCCCCCCTTCTCGGGGGCGGGCAGGCATGGACTCGCGATCCGTGGCTTTGGCGCGCGGTCGCCAACTCCGTGGATTCGGGGAGGTGCCCTCCCCAAAGCGCGGCCGGTGCCGCCTCGCTCGGCGGCGGAATCCGCGCCCCCCCGATCCATGTTTGCGATCGCCTGACCTCCCTTCTCCCCTCACTTCGCGGTGGCCCCTCGCCGGGAGGCTGGGACACCAAACCCCCGACATCGTGGTTTCTTTCCACAGCCTCGACCCCCAGAGGTCTGGACCCCTTCCCCAGAACCGGTTTGGCATCCCGAGTCAATTTTTCCCAACCATCCTGTGTTGTTGGGTCCCCGTTTTGAAGAGACAGCGCCCCGCGTTCCCACTCCGCCTCCTCCTCCCCCTCCTCCCTCCTCCCATCCTCGCCCTTGCCCTCCGCATGTTTCTGTTTCGGCACACCCCTCAACGCTTCGTGGCCCCACAGTGAGCTCCACCGCAGGTTCCAGTGGGAGGGTTCGCATGGCACACCCCTCACACGGTTCGTGGCCCCATATGGAGTTCCACCGAAGGCCTCAATGGGAGGGTTCGCATGGCACCACCGCGCCCAATCGGCACACCCCTCACACGGTTCTTGGCTCCGTAGGGAGCTCCACCGAAGGCCCCAGTGGCAGGGTTCGCATGGCACCACCGCACCCAATTCGGCACACCCCTCACACGGTTCTTGGCTCCATCGGGAGCTCCACCGAAG
>CAUYUJ010020877.1:32500-45000 GCA_963575745.1 Prorocentrum cordatum | reverse complement strand
CAATCGGTTCTTGTCCACATCCACGTCGTCGTGCGGTGCTGCCGCCGCTGTTGCTGCTAGTTGTGGTGGCGCTGGTTTTGGTCCTTCTCCTGCTGCCGCTGCTCCTGCTGCGGCTGCGGCCGCCTCGTTCGGGTCCAGGTACTTCGGTAACGGCCCGAATAGAATCGGCCCCTGTAGTGACCTCTGCGTTGGCGCCCCCCCCCCCCCCCCCTCGCGGTTGGCGTCGGTTCCCAGGGTGCCCACCTCATCTTGTCGAACAGCTCCTTGTCCCAGCGTCGGCTCTCCACCTTCCTCTTCGCTGCCCTGGACCTGCGCGCTCCCGTCGGTGTTCCGATCAGGTGCTCGTCCGTCCTCGCGTCGCGTCCTAGCCAGATGCCCTCCAGCCGCGACAACTCCAGCTTGTTGACCTGGGCTGCTGGCCTCTTGCAGATCACTGCCTCGCCGACTGCGGCGATGGGCTTCTGGTACTTGAGCACGCGGGTCTTCTCGTAGGGTGTGAGGTTGGCGTCCTCCCTGATCATGTATCTGTTGTAGAGCCACGCTGCGTGCCTCGGCAACCGCGCAAGGATCGGGGAGTCGGGCTTGAGGTCGTGGTTCAGCTTCTTGTAGACATGCAGCATCCACGTCCTCACTTGCTTCCTCACTGTCTGGGTGGCCCTCTCGGCCCTGCCGTTCGCCTGGCTGCTGCACCTCTCCGACTGCCTCATGGGGATTGTCTCACAGATGCCGTCTTTGATCGCCCTGGCCCTGACTGCCGTGATGAATGGGAACTCGGCTACTCCTCCCGATTGCAATTCCACTCGTGAGTGTCACAATCCGGCTAGCCACGAAACCGCCGAGGCCACTGTGCAGACGTCGTCTCGACCTTCCTGGAAGATGGCCGCGCTCCAGATGCTCCACGTCGAATCGCCGCTGCCCGCTACGAACTCGAAGGTTGACGGCCCGCCCGGCCGTAGCCGAAGCTCAGCAGTGGGATCAGCTCGTCGCGTCTACCCTTCTTCTTGTAGGCTGCGTCGTTGGCCTTCGCGTGAATGCAGATCTCACACAATGATTCCGCTGGGTCGTGCGTCAGCTCGCGTCCCTCGATCTCCTCCGCACTTGGTTCTCGAGGTCCAGGTAGTCCACTGGCTGTTATCTCGGGTTCCACCGTCTCGCGATCGCCGGGAACTGCCACTGGTCCTTCTGGCGGTGCATCCGCCAATGCATCTGCAGCTCCTCGAGATGCGACCTGTGGTTGGTGCCGCTCTCCTGGTGGTAGCACTCTTGGTCCTCCTGCCAGTGCTCGCTGGACTGCGTCTCCGTCTTCGTCCTCTTCACCTGGTCGTGCTGCTGCGACCGCTGCCCCGATCGGTGCCAGTAGCGTCATCTCCTTGTGGGCCTCCTCCACGTCATCGTGCATCTTGCGCCTCCCCCATGTCATCGTACATCTTGGTCCAACACTCCAATGCGTAGCGGCTGTTGGTCTTCTTGAGCTTGACCAATCCTGCCGTCTCGTGCCTCAGCAGTCCTCCTGTGCAGTCGCACCAGGCCACGCGGTTCTCCGTCCTGCTGCAGAACTTGCCCACGCTCATGATGGGCTGCTTCACGTCAGTGACATGGGAGTCCATAGTGATGCATCTGTCGCCTGCTATGTAGAGTGTAACCGTCTTCGATCCGTAGTGCCTGAGTGGCGCGCCGTCTGTGACCGTCAAGGTGGGGTTGCGTCTTGGTTCGAGCTCCACGTCCGGGATGCTCCTGATGCCGCGCACGTGCTCATCAGCATGACTCATCAGCGCAATTGTCCGTCAGCATCCAGAACGAACGCCACATGCCCTTCCCCATCGTGCTGTAGATCCTGTTCTCCTGCCCCTTTGGCGTCCAGCCCTTCGTAGCTGCGAAGATGAAACCGCTTTCCCACTCTGTCGCGTGCTCGCCTATCGCGGTGATCGCTCGAACTCCTGCTCCCGCCCGGCTGACTGCAGGTCCTGCTGTCGAGGGTGCTGGGCTCCCTGGCGGTGGCGTGCTACCAGGAACCCCTGACGTGCTCCAGGCTGGCTGTCGTGTTGCTGGCGCCCTCGCCATGGGACCCGCGCCCTTGCCCTTTCTGGTCGTTGCTCCTGCCTTTGTTGTCTCCACCTTTGCCTTTGCCGTCTTTGCCTTTGCCTTTGGGATACTGTCGTGCCAGCGCGTCCACTCCCACGGCTCCTGAGGTTCGGTTTGCTTCGCTACCTTCGGCCCCAGGTCCCGTTGGGCTTGGCCACTTCTGCTGGTGCCCGTCCTCGTATACCGTCGCCGATTGCAGGTACTGCATCGTGGTGGCGATCACTTCGTCGTAGCCTCTTCCGCTCTGAATATGTAGTGCCGTCCTGATGTTCTTCGGCGCCTTCTGTGGGTAGTTGCTCTTCTTGACTCCTGCATTGACCACCTCTCCCGACGCCGTCTCATAGCGCCTGATGTCGCGCTCCCAGTCTGAGTGGCGCTGCTCGAACCCTGCCAGGTCCGAAGGGAAATTCTTAACATGGAGAATCGCCGTCATGATACGTTGCGCTCTCATCGCCGTCGCAGGTTCGCAGCGTTTGAGCAGCGCTCGCCAGGCAGCGCTCCGTCCTGATCCTCTACACTCCTGATCAGCATCTGGGCGCTGCCCTTCGCTGTCATGACCAGCGCGAAGAACATCTTCTTCGTCGCCGTAACTCCTTCAGCTCCCAGACGATGCAAGGTCTCCGCCGTGCTGATGTCTGGATCTCCTCGTTGCTCAGCCGCCTCCAGGAGGTTCAGCGCTTGCGCCGTTTGTCCTCCCAGGTACGCCCTCATCACGAAACTCCACTCCGTCCACGTCTCTTCGTGGACGTCGAACGTCGGCGGCTTCAGCGCGAGGCCCTGCCACTCAGCACCAGGCTCCGTCATGGTCACGTAGACCTCGTCCTGCTTGTCTGTGGTCACGTAAACCTCGTACTTTTTTGTCTGTGGCCACGGAGACCTCGTACTGTTTGTCTGTGTTCACGGAGACCTCGTTCTGCTCGTTGGTGGTCACGTAGACCTCGTACTGCTTGTCTGTGGTCACGGAGACCTCGTACTGTTTGTCTGTGGTCACGGAGACCGCGTTCTGCTCGTTGGTGGTCACGTAGACCTCGTACTTCTGCTCAGTGGTCACGTAGACCTCGTCTTGCACTCCTGTGGCCACGTAGACCTTGTCCAGCTGCTTGGCCACGTGGACCTCGTTCAGCTGCTTGGTCACGTAGACCTTGGCCAGCTCCTGTGTCAGCTGGTCACCGTGGATCAAAGCTGGTCCTGCGGCCGCGGCCGCAGGAGCTATGGCCAGCGCCCCTACGCGCGGGGGAGGGCGCCCAGCGGGAGCTGGCCGTGGCCAGCTCCGCTACCATGATAACTTGTGCCAAAGAGGCTGCGGACGGATGGCGCAATGGTAACGCCTCAGGCTCTGGTTAAAACTCTTCTCTCCTCGGTTTCCCTCAACACTTGGGACTTCCAGGGACCCCGTGTTGAAAAAATCAAGACGTCGCATGCCTGGGTCCCAGCTCTCGCCCAGGCCGCGCAGCAGTCGGATAGCCCAGGCGAGTGGTGGCAACGGCAGCTCAAGATCTCAGGGATCTGTACTGACCCCCTCGGGCAAAGAAAAAACCATGGCGGGAGGTTCTTCGCTATTGTCGGCCTCCAGGGGCCCCAGCTGGGCCTCGGAACTTCCAAAAAACGATTCAGGATGCAAAACCTGTCCAGGGGAATGGATCGAGACCTTTGGGGGTCGACGTGATGACAAAATCATGCCGTCGGGGTTCTGGGGGTCTACTGGCCCGGGAAAAAACCATGCCTGGGTCAGTCGGGCCCTGCAGGATCCTGCAAGGTCCAGCGCCCTGGCAGACCCCCTGATTTGCAGTGACCACCGCCCCCAACCTCGGAAAATCAATCCCCGGACCCCTCCCGGGGTCCACGCGCACCAGTGCTCCGAGCTGCGCCCAGCCGTGGCGGCGCGGGGCCCCCCAGAAGCCAACGTTCACCGTTGTCTCAACGGGCCCTCCTCTGGACCACGTGCCTCCCAGACCCCCGACGTTCCGATTGTTTCGGGGCCCCCGACCCCTTCCCCGGGACCCGTGTTTCATCCCGAGTCGTTTTTTTTTTTGACGGCCCCGAGGCCCGGCGAGGGCTCCCCGGGGCCGAAAGCTGGCAAAAGCCTCCCGCCCTGATTGTTGTCCCCCTGAGATCCGGCAAAATTGCGACATGATGAAAAGCACGCCCGGAGCCCCAAACCCCATCTGCCTACCTCATTTTCGAATTATGTTGCTCCCATCGCGCTTAAGAATCACATCCCAGAAATAATTGCGAGCACCCGGAAAAATATCGAAAGAGCGTCGAAACAGTGTCGGGCGAGTGCCTCCCAGGGCCCGACACGTGAAAACCTTCGAGTTTCGGCACTTTCTTGGTGGTCGAAATTCTTTCTGGTGATCGAGGCTCAAATCGATTGGAACATCGACCTGTGAGGGCCCCGCGGGGTCCGAACAGAAGGGCGAAAACGCCCGGCCCGAAGACGTCGAGACGCCAGGACCCCAGGGCTTTGCGGCGCGACCAAGCCTGGGCTCCCACCTCCTCGCAGCAGCGACCCCCCCCCCCCCTCGGCTGCACGGCTTCCCCCGAAACTAGCGAGAAACCTCCCGCCGTTTTTGTTCAGGACCCGAGGGGTTCTGGGGGGAGGAGGAGGAGGAGGAGGAGAAGGAGGAGGAGGAGGAGGAGGAGCAGGAGGAGGAGGAGGAGAAGGAGGAGGAGGAGGAGGAGGAGGAGGAGGAGGATGGGTCGCCTAAGCCCTTCGGAGAACCCCACACCCCCCTTGGCGTGGCCAAAGACCTCTGCCCGAAGGGCGCGCTCGCGCGCCGCATGGTGAGCGTTTTTTGTTGTTCGGCGTTTCGATATTGGGCGGAAGGGGGGGGCGAGGGGGGGGATCTGGCTCCGGACCTCTGCTTAGTGCGACTGTTTGCAGCAGTGCGTCCTATGGGGGAGAGGTTCCACCTGCTCGAAACAGGCGCCAAAAACAGAGATCTACTCCAGGTGGGGGCGGGAGAGGGGGTTCCGAGGGCCCGCGCCAATCGGCAAAACAATGAATAAGAAAACGATCACATGGCTGGATCGGACCAACCCCGAGGTCCTGGCGTCTCCGTTTTTTCGAGCTGGGCGTTGTCGCCTTCTTTCGGGCCCCTGGACCCTTCCAGTTCGATCCGGCTCGACGCAGAAAGCTGGGGTCTGGGGCTCTGGGCGTGTCTTTTTGTATGATGTGGCATCTTTTTCGCTCTACGTCGGAGCTCAGGGTGATCAGTCGGCCCGCGCAGTAAGGAGGAGCATCTTTCCAGAGTCACCCTTGCATCCTTCGCCTTCGGCCCCATCCTTGGCCGCTTTCGCTGGCCGCGCCCCGCTCGCAGAATGTCGACATGCCTGTTGCAATTTTTTCGCTACGTCGGATCTCAGGGCAGCGCCGGCTGCGCAGAGAGCCCAGAGGCCGAGAGGCCCAGGCCGTGACTTCACACACACACACACACACACACGCACACACACACGCACACACACACACACGCACACACGCACACACACACACACACACACACACACACACACACACACACACACACACACACACACACGACACTCAACCCAGACCCCCTCGGGCTGTGAACAAAGATCACGACGAAGCGGATAAACGGGGGGGGCGGAGGGCAGCTGGGGCGGAGGAGCTGACCCAGCCCCCCTCGCGCTGTGAAGGAAAAGCTGAAAAATCACGAGGGGATGTGTTTTCGCTCGTTTCGGCCTCCGGGGGCCCTTGCCTGGCCTCGCGGCCGTCAGAAAACGACTCGGGACGAAAAGCCTGTCCCGGGAAGGGGTCTAGACCTCGGCGGGTCGACGTCGTGAAAAAATCACGACGTCGGGGGTCTGGGCACTGCACAAACAACAGCTAACATGCGGCCGCCCGGCTTCGGCGTGACGCTTTCGACGGGTAGATCAAATCCTGGTGGACGCGAGGTTGATACATGGCGGGTTCTGGGAGTTCCGCAGCAAAACCATCGAAACCAAGGAAACCCAGGGCACCCTGGAGGCAAGCAGGGTGTTTCTTGGCAGGGGCCTCCACTGTAAATCGAGAACCTTCGAGATCCTGCGGCTCTGGAGGATGCCTCGGGCGCCGCGGCCTTCCAAGAGCGTTTCTGGGAACGCTGTGAGAAGGTTCCCAAAACGCTCTGGAACGGATTCTCCTCGTTGCAGCACCGTCCGACATGCCCAGACCCCCGACGCCGTGCATGTTGTCGCAACGTCGAACCCCCGAGGTCTGGACCCCTTCCCCGGGACTGGCAATCCGTCCCGACGCGTTTCTTGCCAGCCCCTAGGGGTCCCCAAAGACTGAAAATAGCGAGACGCCTCCCGTCGTGTTTTTTTCTTGTTTTTTGTTTTTCCGGACTCGAGGGGGTCCAGGAGGAGGAGGAGGAGGAGGAGGAGCGAAGGAGGAGGAAAAGCCTCTCGTCGTGATGTTTGTTCACAGCGCGAGGGGGCCTGGGTCTCGTGTGCTCCCGTCGCCCGCTCGCCCCACCTCCGTCTGGGGCACCCCGCTGCCGAGGATGGTCTCGACGGCTGCGTGCGCCTGGCCGGTCTCCGCAGGGGGAGCCGCGAGCGCAGCGTGGGCACGTGTGCATATGTGCAGTCACAGTATATGCGCACATGTGTATGTGCGTATCCGAACTGAGTGCAGAAAATCCTAGATCTAATAGAGAGAGAGGGGGGGAGAGTCAAGGAGACGGGGAAAGAGAGAGAGAGGGGGATAGAGAGAGCGAAGCAAGCATTAACACACACAAGCACGAACACAAACACAAACACACATGCAAACACAAGCACAAGCAAACACAAACAACAACAAACAAGCAAACTAACAAACAGACACACACAAACAAACAAACGAACGAACAAGCGAACGACATATGCACCCGGGCCACCGCACTTCGCACCCTTCGCGCCCTCTCGCCGCCATGTGAAAGAAGGCCAGCACTGCAGCCCAGACGGCGAAGGGCGGCTATTATCGCACCACTGCGGGTGGCCCAGGAGAGAGAAAGAGAGAGGGACATATATATATATATAGATGAAAAATGTATAGAGAGAGAGAGAGAGAGAGAGAGAAAAAAAAAAGAGGGAAAGAGTGAGAGAGTGAGGGAGAGAGAGAGAGAGAGAGAGAGAGATACAGCGAGAGAGAGAGAGAGAGACAGAGAGAGACAGAGAGGGAGAGAGTCTGGAAGAAGAGTACGTGGACGGATAGACAAGCACGTGAACAGGTTGTTCAATAGGCGGGCGGGCTGGACCAGCAGACCGACAGACCTGACCAATCCAGTTCAATCAGGGCGGCAAGACTGATGCGGACTGGACGAGGACAGGCGAGTAGTAACAATGCCGCACCCGTGGCGTGGAAGGACGCAGGCCAGGGCAGAACGACTGAGCAGAGCCAGAGAGCCTTGCAGAAGCATGGGCGGGTCCAGGGGGGGTCGGGGCTTCAAGGCGTTAAGCTTTTCGAGCGTGGCGGGGCACGAAGCTTCGCCGTCCCGCTCGCGGAGGTGGTCCGAAGGCGGACAAGCCGGGCGGCAAGAGGAACGCCAGGCTCGTGGACCACGGAGCGGTGAAGGCGGAAGAAGAATAGGAAGGACGGGAGGCGATTGGCCAGGGGAGGCGGGGTGGGCGGGATGACGGAGAGCGCGGGGCGGATGAACGGGGGGACAGAGGGCAGCTGGGGCGAAGGAGCTGACCCAGACCCCCTCGCAGCGTAAAAAAAAATCCCGACGGGACATGTTTCGCTATTTTCGGCCTCCGGGGGGCCCTACCGGACCTGGGGGCCGAACAAACATGACTCGGGACGAAAAGCCGGTCCCGGGGAAGGGGTCCAGACCTCTGGGGGTCGACGTTGTGAAAAAATCATGGCGTCGGGGGTCTGGGAATGCTCATGTTGCGAGAGATGGGCCGAGAAGGCAGAAGGGAGGAGACAGGGGGAGGCGGGGAGGAACGAGGAGGAGAGGGACGAGGGCGGCAACAAAGAGGGGAAGGATGCCAAGGAACGGCCAGAAGATCCGCTAGAGCGTGCTTGAATCACCCGGGGATCTCGACAACATCCTCCATTCTGTGGTCCCTCCCCTCCCCTGTTCTCCGTCCTCCCCTGCTCCCTCAGAGGAGAAGAGGAGCACCGGGCAGGACGCGGACACGACCCGCAGGCCCCCCCGAAAACGCCACGCGACGGCGCACTGCTACTGATGAGGGAGAAATGAGTGCGGGGAAAAATGTACGGGCACGTGGACAAATTGAAGTCACCGCTTCGAAGGGCCCCCCTTGTGGGATCAGAGATCCCCGCTCGCCGAGGGCAATGCCATGATCGGAAGGCTGAAGGCTTCATGTAAATACGTAGATACGGGTTCACACCACATGTGTTGGTACCCATATACGCAGACACACATCTCTACTACATTCCCATGCGCGCTTCGCGCGTGCTCAGGTTCTAATGAGTTTCGGACCTCGCGTGCGAAATCTACGACACCTTGGATGAAAAGAGAAGGCTAGAAAGCGCACATGCGTGTGCACATGTGCGTTCGGATGCACACGTAAGTACACAGACTTCGGGAGCAAACTTGGGGGCCACAGGTCGGCGCCCACATTGGGGGCTACATGTGGGGGCTGCAATTCGGGGCCATGCTTGGGGGCACGCATCAACTTCCCCATCTCGCTCTCGAGAAATGTGATGTATGATTTACCATGGCCGTGGCGTCGTCGCCTTCACTCCGTCTAGACATCAGCAGATTCAATCGCCCGAAGGCGCCGAAATGCGGCCTAAGAGGAAGCCACCAAGGCTCAAACTGACCTTAAGAGACACCCTAGACCGCCTCGAAAACAAACCCTGCCCGGCAAGCCGTTTGGAATGGTAAGGGGACAAGAGACCAACGTCTGGGCGGGAACGACAGGTCCAGGCTGGTAATGCGGTTGGCGCTAAAACGAGAACTCTGGCAAAGCTGTAATACGGCCACCAGCTAGGCCGGCATAGGAATATGATAATATGACTCGGGTCGAAGCGGGAGTACTTTCTCATGCTCCCCCCTCGAGCTGGGGGCGCGGCCGAGGTCCAGGGGAGCCATACTTCCAAGCCGTGGACATGGGCTGCTGCCAGCGCGCACGGTCCAGGCCCCGCTCCCGCGCGGAAAGCCGCGGCCGGGGGGGGCGTCCAGGACACCGCGCCGTCGACATCGAGTGCCCCCCCAGCACCTCACCTCGACCGCCTCTCGCGACCTGGGGGGCGCCTCGGGACACCACGGCTTCAACCTCGACAGCCCCCCCTGGGCACCCCCCGCTGACCGCGCCTCGCGGCCGGGGGCTCGCGCCTCGGGACACCACGAGGCATCGCCACCGAGCAAGCGACGGGAGGACGAGAGAGCCGTCGGACCGTGAGGACACGCTCTCGGGTGCGGGCGCCCCGACGTTGGGCGTGCCACGCGCAGCGCGCCGCCCGCCGCCCGCCGCCTCGCGGCCACGCCGCGAGCGACTGGGCGTGCGTGCCGCGCCCGGCGGGCGCACCGCACCCGACGAGGTGCGTCCGCACGGCGCGGCCGCACGCCGCGGGCAAGCCTTCCCGCCCGTTGCGAGACAGAAGGCGGCGCGCAGCATGCGAGCCCGACGCGGCACGCGTGGCCGGTCGCGGCTGGCGCGCCGGACCCCGAACCGCGTGCCGCGAGGTTCTCCTGAAGGGCCATCTCCTTCTGCGACGCCGGGCAACGGCCGCAATACCTGGCCAGACCTCCGCCGCTGAGATCTTTTCACAACGTCGCTCCCCTGAGGTCGGGACCCTTTCCCCGGGACCAGTCCTTCGCGTGTTCCGAGGCCCGGGAAGGGCCCCCGGACGCAAAAATAATGAAAACCCTCCCGTCCGTATTTTCTCATTAGAAAAAACGCGAGAGGGCCTGGAAATGGCCACGAGGGAGCCGAGCGCCAGTCGCCCTGCGCCGCGACCTCCTCCAGCGACGGTCCGATCAACAGGGAGTCCCGCGCGCGACCTCCCCGCGGGCCCGGCGAGCCCGCGCCGGCCGCGTCCTCGCCGCCCGCGGGGGGCAGCGCCGCCCGTGGGGCGCGGCGCAAGGCTGCGCGGGGCGAAGCGGCCGCCGAGTGGGTGCCGCGCCCACGGGCAGCGGCGCGAGCCTGCGCCCCGCGGCATGCACTGGCCACTGTTTTGTCGTCGGCGGCGGGGCAGAACTGACGGGCAAGTTTTCCACCACCACTACCAGATGTAGGACGGGGGAAAAGGGAGGATTAGGAGGTCCTCCTCCTCCTCCTCCTCCTCCTCCTCCTCCTCCTCCCTCCTCCTCCTCCTCCTCCTCCTCCTCCTCCTCCTCCTCCTCCTCCTCCTCCTCCTCCCTCCTCCTCCTCCTCCTCCTCTCCTCCTCCTCCTCCTCCTCCTCCTCCTCCTCATCCCTCTCCTACAGATGGTAGTGGTAGTGGCAAATGGGCCCATCAAGAACTGCCGCACCAGCGGAATAGCTGAACGGGGACACCGAGGAGCGAACGACCCAGCGTGCAAGAGGAGAGACGGAGACCAGTGGGGCGACCGCGGAGGAGGAGAGAGGAGGGGGCACTCAGAGGCGGAACTCTTCCGACCTGAATGCGCTGGACACGCCTCCTCGCCGCATTCGGCGCACGCGCAAGCGCGCCACCTGGTGTTCCCGCGCGGCTTGTTCCTCCGCGTCGGGGGGCGAATGCTAATGGCGCGCTCGCCGCACACAGGTGTGGGGGGCGCTGGTCGGCGGGGAAGCCGTCCGCGCCGCCCCAAACCAAGGGCAGCCCCTCGCTTGGCACGCGCAGCCGGGTATGGTATGGTAGACCACGAGCAGCGCTTGCCAGGCCGCGCTGATGACCGCGCTGGCGGGGGCGCGTGCCATCCGCTGGAGCATCGAAAACTAAATCAAGCGCAAGGGCCAGCGCGGGATGGCACACCGTCGGTCGATGGCCGCCCTGGCCCGCTGGACTGCGCGCCCCATGAACGCGCGCGCGTCCCATTGCAGCAGCGTCGACGCGGTGCCCAGGCTGGAGCAAGCATTAGTGGACGTGCCGGGACACCTGAAACACAAGCTGAACTGCACAAGCCGTGACTCTGTGATCGGAAAATAGCGCGCCTGGGCGTCCATGGCGCAGGCGCAAACGACGACCTGCCACGGTGATGTCGGCGGCAATGCGCGCCGTGCACGCGCGAGCGGCAGCGTCCCTCGCCTGCCTGCGCCACTGAACCGTGCTGACGGCAGAAGCGCGGCGCGCTCGGCAGCTCGGCGATCGCGGCCTTCGGGTCAGCCGCTGGCGCGCCGACGGGCACAGCAGCAGCCGTGCCGATCGCCGCGACCCCTGCCGCCAGCGACGGCTGCGGCCGTGCTGCGCTGAGCACCCGAGGAAAACTCGGACTCGCTCGAGCTGCCAACGCTGGGGAAAAAAACGCGCGCGCCGCTGGCCGCAGGGGCGCCCGGCACGGGGAGCTGCGGCTGCGCGGCTCGCCCGCGCGCGGAAGAGCCTGCAGAGGCAGCGGGCGCCACCCTGCCGCAGCCCCCGCGCCGCCGCCGCCGGTGCCCCCACATCAGCCGCTTGCGGTGAGACGGACCAAAACAGTCGGCCCGCATCGACAAGGATGCGCGACGAGGATGCAACGGCCTTGGACGCCCATGTCGAAGCATTTCGAGCGGGGCGCGGCCGACGAAAGTTGCGAAGCATGGGCCGAGGAGGCAAGGATGCAAGGGTGCCCTTGGGGAGGCCCCCCATTCTTACTATGAGGGTTGGCTGTGGACGCGCGCGCCTGGTGCCCCTGCCCCGCCGACGAGCCGGGACGCGCGCGACGCCCGGGCGGTGGCGCCGACGGCAGTCTTGGCTTCCGCGCGCGTGCCAGCCACACGATGGCCTGCTGACGCTCCCTGCTTGCCTCAGCGATGCCAAGCCAGCTGCACGCGGGAGCCGCCCACGGCGGCGGATGCACCTCCTGGGCCAGCGCCATGGGCGCCTCACGGAACACGCCGTGCAACTGCGCGCTCAGCGACGCCATCGCGCGACGCGACGCGCGAACCCCCACCCGAAACCCCGTACCTGCAGCGGGGTGCGCTCGGGGTCGCGCATCGCCTCGCCAAATGACTTCGCACGATTCGCTCCTCGTCGATGCTGCCCAACGGCTCCTACCGTAGACGCCCCCAGGGCTCGTTCTGACCAGAATTTCGAAGCGAATCCAGCGGTGGCGACGAGGACCTCCCAGACATGCGACGCCCGGATTCTTTCAATGCGGGGTCCCAGGAAGTCCCGACCCTTTCCCTGGGACCGGTTTTCCGCCTGGATCTTTTGACGGTCCCGAGCCCCGGCGTGGGCTCCCATGGGCCGAAAACTGTCCCCCCACCAACGCCCCGGCCCTGATTCTGCAACGACGCGCTCGTGTCTGGGCTCCCAGGAAGCCGAACCAGGGGACACCGGGCGGGGGCTGGCGGCGTCGGTACCTT
>CAUYUJ010020877.1:7500-30000 GCA_963575745.1 Prorocentrum cordatum | reverse complement strand
CACCAACAGCATCGTAATCATCAACACCAGCATCATAATCATCATCATAATCAAGCATCCTTGTCATCAACATCAGCATCATCATCTTACTCAGCATCGGCACCACCATAGGCATCCGCATCATCAGCATCAGCAGCAGCAGCACCAACACCATCATCATCATCACCATCATCATCATCATCATCATCAGCAGCAGCAGCAGCAGCATCTTCATCATCTGCAATAGCAGCATCAGCATCAGCAGCATCATTACCACCGCCACCATCATCATCATCATCATCATCAGTAGCAGCATCATCAGCATCACCATCACCACCATTATCGTCAGCACGAGCAGCAGCATCATCACCACCACCACCATCATCATCACCATCATCACAACCACCACCACAATCATCATCATCATCGTCGTAACCATCATCATACTAATCATCATACTCATTATCAGCATCACCACCACCATCATCATCATCAGCATCATCATCATCATCATCATCATCATCATCATCATCATCAGCATCATCATCATCAGCATCATCATCCTCATCATCATTAACATCATCCTCATCAGCAGTAACATCATCATCAGCAGCATTATCATACTCAGCATCAGCATCAGCATTATCAGCATCAGCATCAGCGTCATGGCCATCATCGTCATCATCGGCATCATCATTTCAACCATTACCAGCATAACCACCATCAGCACGCGCCAGGGGCATGCCGCCCCCCCCCCGCCCCTCCGTGCACGTACGTTTAGCGGGTAAAGAACTCGGCACCCCCAAGTTGGGCCCCTCGCCTGCGGCCCCGCCGTGGCCCGAAACACGCGGAAACACGTGCCCCGCGCGCACGCGCCAAGCGCATGTGTACCACCCCCTATCCGGTGCCCTCCCCCCCCATGTCCGCGCACGTGCACATGTGAAGAATTCGCCACCTCCGAGTGGGGTCCCCCGGGGGGGCCCCGTGGACTTGTGAAAGCACGTGCCCCGCGCGCACGCGCCAGAGGGCATGTTGCCCCACCCCTCCTCCGCGCACGTACGTTTACATGTAATTCATTCGCCGCCTACACATTGGCTCCCTCGCTTGCCTCCCCGTCGTGGCCCGATGCGCATGAGAAACACATGTGCTCCGCGTGGTGGGCCTCCCCCTTCCGTTGCATTCCCCTCCGCGCACGTGATTCTACGTGCGAAGAACTCGCCAACCCCAACTTGGGTTCACCCGCGGGGCCTCGTAGGCACGTGAAAATCACGTGCCCAGCGCGCACGCGCCTGGGGCATGTTGCCCCCTCCACCCCCTCCGCGCACGCACGTTTGCGTGTTAGAGAATTAGCCACCTGCAGGTTTGGTCCCTCGCTTGTGGCCCCTGTCGTGGCACGAAACACAAGGACACACGTGCCCCGAACGCACGCGCCAGGCGCATGTTGCCCCTCATCCGTTGCCCCCCCCCGCCTCAGCGCACGTAATTCTACGTGCGGAATCTGGCCCCCCGCGGACACGTAAAAAACACGTACCCCGCGCGCACGCGCCAGGGGCATGCTGCCCCCTCCCCCCATCCGCGCACTTACAGTTTCACGTGCTAACGGATTCGCCACCTGCAGGTTCGGTCCCTCGCTTGCGGCCCCGTCGCGGCCCAAAACGTGTGAACACACGTGCCCAGGCCAGCCGCATGTTGCCCCCCCTCCGCTGCCCCCCGCCTCAGCGCACGTAACTCTACGTGCGAAGTCTGAGCCTGTCGCCCCCCCCCACCCACACCCACCCCACCCCCTCCCTCCGCGCACGTTTTTACGTGCAAGAGAATGCGCCACCTGCAGGTTGGGTCCCTTGTCTGCGGCCCCGTCGTGGCCCGTCACACTTGGAACACGCGTGCTCTAAGCGCACGCACCAAACGCATGTTGCCTCCACTCCGCTGCCCCTCCCCCCACCCTTCCGCGCACGCAAGTTTTGCAAGTTTGCGCGTGGAGTTCGCCACCCCCAAGCTGGGTCCCCCTGGGGCCCCGTGGGCACGTGAAAACACGTGCCCCGCGCGCACGCGCCAGGGCATGTTGCCCCCTCCCCCCGCCCTTCCGCGCATATCTTCTTACGTGAAAAGAATATGCCACCTGGAAAGTTGATCCCTCGCTTGTGGCCCCGTCCTGGCCCGAAACACGCGGAAGCACGTGCCCAGCGCGCACGCGCCAAGCGCATGTTGGGCCCTCCTCTGCGAACGGAACTTTCCACGTCAAATAACTCGTCACTCCCAAGTTGGGTCCCCCTGAAGCCCCGTGGACACGCGAAAACACGTGCCCCGCGCGTACGTGCCTCGGGCGTGTTGCCCCCCCCCCCCCCCGCACACATTTTACATGTCAAGAATTCGCCACCTGCAAGTTGGGTCCCTCGCTTGTGGCCCCGTCGTGGCACGAAACATGTGAAAACACGCGCCCCGCGCGCGCGCCAGGCGTATGTTGGGGGCCCTCATTACGTTGCCCCCCCATCCACGCACGTAATCTTGCACGTGGGGGAACTCGCCACCCCCAAGTTGGGTCCCCCTTGGGCCCCGTGGACACGCGATATCAGCCCTGCGCGCACGCGCGGCGCATGTTGGGCCCTCCCCCTCCACGCGCGCATTTGCACGTGCAAAGCATTCGCCACCTGCAGGTTGGGCCGTGGCCCGAAACACGCGGAAACGTGTGCCCCGCGCGCACGCGCCAGGCGCACCTGGGGCTCCCCCTCCGTCGCCCGCCCCCCCCCCCCCTGCGCACGAAGCTTTACACGTAAAACAGCTCGCCACCCCCAAGCTGGGTCCCCTTCTGGGGCCCCGTGGACACGCGAAAACACGTGCCCCGTGCGTACGCGCCAGTGGGTTCCCCTCCGTTGCCCCCCCCCCTCCGCGCATGCATTTTTACATGTGAAGGGCTCGCCAAACCCAAGTTGGGCCCCCCCGTGGACACGTGAACATATCTGCCCCGCGCGGACGCGCCAGGGGCGCCTTGGGCCCCCCCTCCACTGGGCCCCCCTCTGCGCATGCGTGGTTGGGTCCCCCTTGGGCCCCGTGGACATGTGAAAACGCGTGCCCAGCGCGCACGTGCCCCGCGCGCACGCGCCAGGGGCATGTATCCCCCCCTTCGCGCACGTAAGTACTTTCGTGTGGAACAATTCGCCGCCTGCAAGTTGGGTCCCTCGCTTGCGGCCCCGTCGTGGCCCGAAACGTGTGAAAGCACGCGCCGAACGCACGCGTGCCGAGACTTCTGTTGGAGACCAGGGCCTTTGGCCTGCAAGCGAAAGATAACCCTGGGCTGGGGACCTTACCGGGAACAGGAACTTTCGAAGGTCCGCGCAGAGTTCTTGGGTCGGCGCCGTGCTCCCCTCCCAAGCGCGTGCCAGGGTCGGCGCTGGAGGCGACGCCAGGGCGGGGTCCATGGGGGTCCAGCGTAGATCCAAGAAGTCCGCGCAGACCTTGGAGAGCGTGTTGCCAAATGCTGCTTGCACTCAAGGGTTCTCACTTATGTCACTGAGGAATTCGATGGGCCCAGCAAATATTTTCCATTCTGCCTCGTGACCGCCTCGTGCGCTGGATGGGTCTGGCGACGCTTCGCCACGCTGTCGTCTGGGGCCGCCTCGTGGCCGCCTCGTGCGCTGGGTGAGTCAGGCGAGGTTTCGCCTCGTGGCCAACCGTTTGAGTCTGGTTGTATGGCGGGGCTCTGGTCCGCAGGCTGAATGTCTGTGGGCTCCAGCTGCCTGTGCGTCCGCCGCTGCCCGTGCTGCTTGCCATCCCTCATGCCTCCCCAACCCTCCCAGCCGTCTACCCCGCTCACGAGACACATGGCCGCTTCGTGGCAGCCTCGTGCGCTGGGTGGGCGCGGCGAAGTTTCGCCTCGTGGTCGCCCGTGGCCGCCTTGTGGCCGCCTCGTGCGCCAAGTGGGTCCGGCGAGGCTTCGCCACGTTGCCGCCCGTGGTCGCCTCGGGGGCGCACAGTGCGTGCACTACACGGCTCACACTACACGGATTGCACCACATAGCTCACACCTCGTAGCCCATGCGCTGTAGAGTGCACCACATGGCTTACAGAGCATCGCTCACAGATCAAATCTTGCGGCACATAGCTTAAACCACATAGCTCACACCAGATGACACTGCACTGCACCACTTTGATTGCACGACATAGCTTACGCCACTTACCTCACACCTCAAATCGTGCACCATGTATATTGTACCGTATAGCTTGCACCACCTAGCTCATACAGCATAGACTGTACCACATAACCTGCACCGCGTAGCTTACACCACAGATATTGCATCACACATGTTCGCCACGTAGCTTGCACCTCATGGCTCAGGCCACCTAGACCACTCCTCAGATATCACACTACAGAGCTTACACATCCACTGTGCAACACCTCGCTGTGTAGGGTCCACGCTGGCAAACATGCTTATGGCATTGGTTGTCTTAGTTCGGGATGGACAAGAAAGCTCCAGTGTTTGCGAGCGCGTCAAAAGGTCCATACTGCGTGTGCGCTCGACACAACGGGTGCCGAATATTCGACTGCAGGCGCTACCGAGGCCAATCGCGTCGGTATCGACGCGCGGTGAGAAAAAGCTCGCAACTCTTATGGATGACGAGCCACACCGACACACTGAAAGGAGTTGTGTGTTACTACTGGCTGCGAGATCAGGAAGGCTACTCGTCGATGCTCTCACCTCGGGGCGGAAGGGGGAGGGGGCACTAAAGTAGCGGCTAGCGAACCAGCTCACGTAGCTGTTTTCTTTCTGGCGCCTTCTGGCGCCGAAGACGCCCCATGCATCCAGGAAAACGCCCAGTGACGGAACCGAGGCTGGCTGCCTGCAGCAGATTTTGCCCGGCCCGATCGCCGCAGAGGAACAGGATGGCGAAGATGCAGCTGACAACGAGCTGCGTGTCACTGACCTGGGGGACACATTTTTGCAGCCGCCTCCCCGCTGCCGCCCCAGACAGGGCAGCTGGCTCGAAGTGTGGGGCGTGAGGAAAGGAGGAAGAATAAGACGAGAAAGGAGGAGGAAGAGGAGGAAGAGGAGGAAAAAAGGCACAGGTGAGGGCGAGGCGGGAAGCGGGAGAGGGATAGAGACACATAGAGAGGAAGAGAGAACAAAACAAATAAACGAAGAGAGCGAGAGAGAGAGAGAGGGAGAGAGAGGGAGAGAGAGAGAGAGAGAGAGAAATTGAGAGAGAGAGAGAGAGAAAGAGCGAGGAAGCGAGAGAGAGAGAGAGAGAAACAAAATACACAAGGATACATGGAGAGAGGGAGGGAGAGAGAGAGAGAGAGAGAAAGAGAGAGAGAGAGACAGCGGGAAAGCGAGGCAGGCAAAGAGAGAAAGAGAGAAGGAGAGGCATGAGAGGAGGTAAGGAAGAGGGGGAAGGGGGGAATGAGGAGGGGGAGGAGGAAAGAGGAAGAGGAAATACGGAATCGGCCATACATCACGAGTACTGCCCAACATAAACGCTGAAAGGAAAGAAGGAGGCGACGGCGCCGCACCGACATCGGGCCGAATCGAATGGAACCGAGCAACACACTCTGCGAGCATAATTTTCGGGACTGCGCGACCTGTCGCGCGCAACGAAAGCGAGAACAGGCCCCATCCAAGGGGTTGGAGCCCCGAGTGATCCTCGTTCGGCCAGAATTCGGGCGAACGGCCTCCGCGACGAAGCGCTGGCCCCGAGGGGCCCGGGGACCAAAATAAAAAAAGACGGTCATAAGTGCGCCACCAGGTCTTCGAAAATGAAGCTACCGGGGAAAGGACGGGGCGGAGGTCTCGCAGAAGGAAGCGAGGCGGCGGTGGAACGGGCGGCCTGCTTGAGAACAGATGCAGCAGCGCGGGGGGGGCCCGCCCGTCCTCGCCGTCGTGGCCCTCTTGGTTCCCGACCCACCCCCCGTCTTAAAAAGCGCGCGCCATGCCCCGAGTAGACGAGGAGGGCGCAGTGGGCAAGGTCCCCGATTCACGCCCCGCCGTAGGAGCACGCGCGGCCCCCGACGTGGACACGGAGGTCGCAGAAAGCAAGGTCACCGACGCACTTCCCGCCATTGAAGCACGCGCGGTCGCCGACGCAGACCGGGCAGGCGCCGTCGGCAAGGCCGCCGACCCACCCCCCGTCGCTGAGGCGAAGGCGATCGGCGGCGCCGCTGCCGCCTCCAAAAGATAAGTTACCTGGCTGGATCTTCTAGCCTGCGCTGCTGACTCCCCATGTCCCCGCGCGCGATGCCCACGTCGCCCTGCGCGGCGCAACCCAGCATGGCGGGCCCGAGCAAATTCTCTGACGACTGTGAAATCGATGCGCCCTCCTCCACGGGGGCTTCCTCGGAATCAGCGCTCTAGCGCCTGTCGCCTCCGAGGTGCCCCCCGCCGCTGGGGCTTCCCCGCCCCCTGGGCTTGGCCGCGCTACTTCTGGGCCTTCTCGCAGCTCGCATTCGCCCGAGGCTAGCTGCAGCGCCCTGTCCGCGCGCGACCCTGGGGCCATGACCGGGCGCAGCTCGCCTCCGAGCTGAAGCGCGCGCGACTGGCGCGCCAGAGAGTGCGCCATCTTGGCCAGGTCGTTCTTCTACACGCTCTGAACCCTTTGGCGAGCATGCTGAGGTCGGCGATCCACTGCGTCGTATTCGAACGTCCACTGCGTCGCATTCGAACGTTGCTGCGGCTCTGCCCAGTCCTTCGCGCCGCGTGCTCCCGCTGCTTCTCCTGTGTCTGCAACGGCCACCGCCGGGGTTATCTGCGCGCGCTGGCCCCGTCGCGACCTCTGCCAGCGGCTTGATCGCGTCCTCCAGATGCTCTGCCCGCAGTCTTGCCGCCCCCGCCGCGCGCGCCCGACTCGCGCGGAATCCCGCCTTCGCCAAAATCGCATACCCCCCCCCGTGTTCTCCGCGAACACCGCTGTCGTGATCATCCTCGCGCGTCGAGCGAGTTGCTTAGCGCGGCCCCCGTGATCGCTGACATCAGCTTGCTGACCGCGCGCGCGTTCATCGCGGGCAACTTGCCCAGCCCGCCCGCTGGGGCACCGCGTGACTTGCCCACTTCCATCTGGATCGCCTGCCCCCCCTCTTCACGATTTGCCGCTGCAGCTGGCCTCCTTCCCCTTCCTCGTGCACCCGTGGCTCGCCGCGCCCGGGTCGCCGCGGCCCCCGGCCGCCCCCGCGCGCCCCGCCGCGATGGCGGGGTGCGGCGGCCGAGCCATGGCGGCCCCATCTCTATCCTTCTCCTCCTCCGCGCGAACGAGATCTCCCCGCGGCCGCCAACTGCTCCGCCCCCCAGGCGAAACGTCGCACCCTCGCAGCGCGAGCGGGCATCGAGGCGCGTGCGATCTGAAACGAGGGCGCTGGCTACTATAGCTCGGTCCTGCAACGGCCCCGACCGTTCGCGCGCGCACTCGGAAGAATGCTCGCACCTCTCCCCCCTGAACATCGAAATCGCAGTCATCTCGGCCAGAGGACAAAACATCTGTTCCCCTGGGCCCAGAGCAGGATGGGCAACTGGCGATACTTTCGGGGGGCGCCCTCCTCGCGCGACTGCCCGTGCCGCGCGCCCACGCGCAATCCTTCTCAGTCGAAGCGCCCGGTTGCAGAGGGCGCGTTCGTGCGCGACAGCGACGGCGCGCGCCGCGGAACCGCGCGCGCGCCCGCCACCCCTTGAGAACCGTCGATGGGCCAGCACCATTCGACGAGCATCGGAGACCCCCCTCCTTGCACTTCCCCGTTGGAGTTCTCCAGGTCGCGCGTCCATGTCGCCGCGGGCGGGGAAGGGGCCCGAGCCCCGGGAGGTCATGCAGGGCCGCCATATTGTCCAACAGGTGGTGGCGCGGCGACAGTTTTCGCGGCCGCCATCGCTGCCCCGGGATCTGGGGCCAGGAACCATTCTCGAAGACTCCCGCCCATGAAGAGCGCCCGAACACGCGGCCGAAGGTAAGGCCCCGGCGAGGGCCCACCGCAGAACCACCCCTCCAGCAACGCGGCCTCGCACTCCTACGCCGGCGCCAGGATGTCGTTCGCGAGGCGTTTGGCACGCAGGTTGGCGCGCTCGCGGACCAGCCCCTGCGCGCGCGACCCAGCGTATCTCCCGATTGGTAGCCTCCCAGACATGAGTTCGATCTGGGACCCCTATTCATCTCTGGCGCCGTCTCGCCCCGCGCGCCCCCAGTTCGACGCCGGGCGGGGCAGGGCCGAGGCGACGAAGGACCACCTCGCGCTGTAGAGCAGGATATCGAAAGACTGCGCTTCCTACAATGTCCCGCGCAGAGTTGCCACCTTCACATCGCCCCTCTAGCGCGCGAGCGAATCATGCCGGAGCGCGATTGAAACGGGCCCCCCGGGCCGCCGATAAGACTGGCGTAGTTAGCCCCGAAAGTATTGCTCCCTGGACAACCACCTCGAAGACAGTCTGCCTGAACCTCCGCGCTTGACTCCTGGCCCAGAGCACGGCGATGGAGTAGTCGCACCTCCTGCGCGCTAGGATGCGCCCCCCGAAGTCCCCCCTGATTCCCCGCCATTCACCGCCGTCTGAATACCCGTCGCAACGTTATCACCTTAAACCTGGACAGGTAGCTTCACTTCGCCTGCGGGCGCAGCAAAAACGTAGGATTTCGCTTCGATGCCGTCGAAGAAAGGAGAGACGTTGCTCCTCCCAGAACTGTGGAAATATCCATCTTCAGAAAGTGAGTGCATCTCGAAGGTGATTGCACGCGCGCTCAAACGTCGCAAAGTGCTTATTGCTGGCGTCGCCGGCGTAAATTCGGCATGGCAAGTTCGCGGGCCACTGCCGCATCGGCGCCTACGCCGCGCGTGGGGCCTCGCTCAGCCACGAGGCGACGTCGGGGCCTGCCGGCGGCGAGGGCACCGGCCATTGCTCTAGCCGTTCCCCAAGCGCGAACGGCCTCGGTGGACCTTCCCCATGCTGCCCCCAGCCCCTCATCGCGCCTAGCCACGTCTGCGCTGGCCTGCGAAACGAGCGAGCGAGGGGCGCCACCGCTTGACTGTCGCCCAAGAATGCACTGCACAAGAAATGCATGGTCTGCCCCCCCCCAGCGGCTCCGTTGATGGCGGGCGCGCTCGTCTCGCGCTCCCGGTGGAAGCGGCGCTGGATGGGCGCCTCCATCGCCCCCTCACGGCCGCGAAGGTGGCGCGCTCGAGCGCGTTCGACATGTCTTCCTTGGACGCGACCGACGACGCTTCCAGAGACTTGGGATGACGCAGCAGCGTATCCTGGCACGCGGGGGCGCATTCTCTGCCCCTGCCGCGGCGGCATCCGCGCGCACGAGCGGGAACGGCGTCTCCAGGGCCCCGACGAAGTTGAGCTCTTTGCCACAGCGCTCCAGTCCTTCGCAACCCATGCATAGACCGCCTGGCCGCGAAGGCCTCCTTACCGTTGTGCTTATCAAGTCCTGTCGCCCTCGACTGGTGCCACGCTAGCGGGGTGCGTCGTGCCCTCCCGGTGCGATGAAATATGTTCTGCGGCGCCTTGAATCTGCGTTTGTTCGAGATCGTCGCCAACTCTGCCCCGCGCCCTCCCTTGTCGTCAGTGAACCCATGTCGCGGTGCGAACTCTGGCCGACGATTCGTGGGTCTGTCATGTTCAGCACCTTTGTCGTCCTCATCTCTTTTCCTCCTGAGTTCGTGGTGCGATCCACGGCGCCTACGCGCGGGGCCCCGCGCAATCATGACCGACGCTCCCAGGCAGCATCTGGTGCCGCATCGCGAAGCACGGGGTCGTGAATATCAGGCGCTTCACTAACTTGTCTCTCTGGGTCATCCAGGAACTCTGCCATTCCCACTCCTTACTCAACGCGATTGCCAAGCAACCGAAATCCCATCCCACAGAAGTTGTACTCCACCTTGAGCAGCACTGGTACGTGGTCATGCAATCCTCGCGCGCCCCCAAGCTTCAGACTCAAGTAGGCACGACGCGTCGCCAGGCAGCGAGTCACCGACTTCGTCTGTCGAGAGAACACAGCAATCTAGTCAATGCAAGTCTGCGGCTGTGGCCCGAAGTACGTGGCCCCCAAGTCGAAACATGCCGTCGCAGCAACTACCATCTGTCTTTCCATGATTTCAAGCACCTGGTCCGCTACATCGCGCTGCTCGTCCCAAGCGAACGGTCTCAGCGACGGAGAGGTCACCCAATCGATGCTTCCACCGCGTCTTCTGCGCCAGCTCATAGAGTCGTTCAGGTCAAACGCTCTCTCTCTCTCTCTCTCAATAGTGAGGGCCTTCTGCAAGGTCACGTGAGTACCTCATCCATCCGCTGGCACATAACATCTACTGTGGCCTGGTACTTAGTATGAGCCGTCTGCGTATGTACATATGCTTCCCTCCCGACTCGACGTCCGCATAATCAAGGCGGGAAACACGTCAGTGGGATCAGCGCATCCAACCGTCCCGGCCGTAGTCGAAATGGTGCCACTCGTCCCTGAAATGTTGTTGGTATTGAAGGCGCGTCGTACACATTACGCCTCTCGAGCACCGGTTTCCTCAACCGCAAAGCCTCTCCGCGCGACCTGTTGGCATGGCGCTAAAGAGGCTGCCTTAACTCACCACGAAGCGGTAGTGCAGATTCACGAAAACTGCCGGACGATCTGGTGCCGCCCTCTCTCCACTGCTGGTGGCCGCAACCGAAACCGTCAATCTGAACCCCTCGCCTAGGTCATGGAGCCGCTTGGTGCCCGCCCGCACGCTGGGCATCCCAGTGCACGGGCGTGAGCATTCCCGCATGCACGACAAGAGAAAAGAAGCACATGCAGGAGTACGTGGTGGAACGGTGCGGGCGGGGCCTGGATGGGGGCAGACGCAGCGAAGAGGTGCCTGCTGCGTTACCGTGCCCGCCAGCCCCTGGAGCCAGAAGCTCCCGAGCAGAAGGGAGCTACAGGAGGAGGAGGAAGAAGAGGAGGAGGAGGAGGAGGGGGAGGAGGAAGAAGAGGAGGAGGAGGAACGAGAATGCCAGGAGGAGGAGGAGGAGGAGGAGGAGGAGGAGAAAGAGGAGATGCGGAAACGGCCGCACGGCAGGAGAAACAACAACAAAAAACGAGGCCGAGGGACGAGGAGGAGGAGGAGGCGGGGAAAAGAGCGGAGGAGGTCAACCTGGAAAATGTCTATCTCGACGTGCTCCAGCCCGCCGGGGCTGATCGGCCTGCAGCCCACCACCGCCACGGGGCAGCCGTCGCGGGAGGTCACCTCGAGGTTCAACGAGTCCTCGTCGCCCGCGATGATGAGCTGCGGCTGCCCCTGAGCTGGCCGGCGAAAAACGCCGTGGCATGCGGTCGGGGACTTTTGCTCAGCGTGTTGCCGCGGCGGTCCCAGCGACACGCCGCGCCCTGGAGGCGGGTGGCGTGTCGCTCCGATCCGCGGGGTGGGAGGCTGGGAACAGCTCGGGACGCTGACGTTAAGGAACGGGCACGCGGGCAGCGTGTCGCGCAGAAGCGCGGCACTCCAGAGCCGACGGAGCAACGCGCTGAGCTGAAGCTCCTGGCCGCAGACTGCTCCGCCCTCGGGGGCACCTGTCCCAGGGCCGCTGGGAAGCTGATGCCCCTGCGGTGGTAGGCAGGTGCGTAAACTTTCCAGCCCTCCTGGGGCAGGTGCCTCCGATCGATGGCGGACAAGTTTATGTTATACCGCCTTTCTCCAGCTAACTGGCCGGACGCCGACAAATTGGGGGGGTGACCGGTGAACGGTGAACGGTGCCCGCACCAGCATGCATGCGTAGGGACTAAGCGGGGCAGGGCCGGAGCGCGCACAAACACGACATTGACTGCAGCGTGGAGGGGCAACAGGCTCGCAGGTCTTCGTACATGTGCAAATTGGGGGAGGGGAAGGCGATCAAACAAATAGTTTATGCGGCTCGACTGCGCCCTCGCAAATAATAGAAGGAGGAGGAGGAGGAGCAGGAGGAGGAGGAGGAGGAGAAGGAGGAGGAGGAGGAGGAGGAAAGGGGGAGGGGAGGAGGAGGAGGAGGAGGAGGAGGAGGAGGAGGAGGAGAAAGACGGGGATCCGGGGGGGGGAAGGGGAGGAGGAGGAGGAGGAGGAGGAGGAGGAGGAGGAGGAGGAGGAGGAGGAGGAGGAGGAAGAGGAGAAGGAGGAGGAGGAGGAGGAGGGAGGAGGAGGAGTGGGAGGAGGGGGAGGAGGAGGAGGAGGAGGAGAAGGAGGAGGAGGAGGAGGAGGAGGAGGAGGAGGAGGGCCGCGAGTCGGAGGGGCGCGTCGATCCACGCCCGCCCCCGCCCGCGCCACCGCCCCAAGGGACAGGCGACGAGGGCCCCGAAGCTGTGGGACGCACGCGCAGACACTACGCGTAGTGTCCGCGCGTGCAGCCCAGCCGCTCGGGCCCGAGGGCCAGGCGACCGCGGCGCCCCAAGAGAACGGACAAGGGCCGCCCCGGGGCCCCCACGAACGGACTCCGAGGCGGATCCAGCAGGGCGCGGAGGGCTGCTGGGCCGCCCAGGCCCGCCGCCCCCGCCCTCCGCCCGCGCCGCGCCCGCGCGGCAGGCCGCCAGCAGGAAGGCGACCTGCTGCCGATGGCGCCCTCGCCCCAGCGGCAGTCCTCCTCGCTGCCGCCGCAGGCCAAAGTGGCCGCGGCAGCAGCCCCTGGGGGCGCCACACTGGCGGCACTTCCCCCCTCGCACCGTTGCGGCTCCGCTCACCGTCAGGCGGCAGCGTGCGCGAGCTCCTCCGCCGCCGCGGGGATGGCGGCACCCCACCTCCGCTGGCCACGCTGGCCACGCTGGCTGCGGCGGCGGCGGCACCAACAGGCGCCAGACGGGAGGCCCTGCCCAGCCTCGCGCCGCCACCCCGTGCGCCACCAGGCCGCCGCGCGGGGGGGCGCGAGCGCTGCGGGGAGGGCGGGCCGCCACCGCCGCAGGCCACGGTGGCCGCGGCAGTGGCCTCAAGGTGCGCCGCGCTGGCGGCACTTCCCCCCCTCGCCTCGACCTCAGCGCGCGGCCAGGCAACGCCGTCGACTTCGTCTCCGTCCTCGCCCCCGCCGCAAGCCCCTGTGGCCGCGGCGAGGGCCCCTGGGGGCGCCGCGCTGGCGGCACTTCCCCCCTCGCGCCACTGCAGCTCCTGCGGCCCCGCGCGCCACCAGGCGACCGCGCGCGCGTGCTCCTCCTCCGCCGGCGGCGCGCCACCGCCTCGGCCAACGGTGGTCCCGCTGCCCCTCCATGCACCGCAGCTCCGCGCACCGCCAGGCCGCCGTGCAGGAGGGCGCGACCTCCGCGGGGGGAGCGGGTCGCCACCACCGCAGGCTGCGGTGGCCGCGGCATTGGCCCCTGGGGGCGCCGCACTGGCGGCTCTCCCCCCCCCTCGCCTCGACCTCCTCGCGCGGCCAGGCAGCGCCGTTGCCTCCGTCGCAGTTCTCGCCCCCGCCGGCCACAGTGGCCGCGGTGGAGGCCCCTGGGGGCGCCGCGCTGGCGCCCCCCCCCCTCTCCTCGGCGTCGCCACGCGGTCTGACCCGAGCCAGGCCGCCTCCGGCTCCTCCGCGGCCCTGTGCTCCGCCATG
Organism: Prorocentrum cordatum; assembly: GCA_963575745.1. Lineage (NCBI taxonomy): Eukaryota > Dinophyceae > Prorocentrales > Prorocentraceae > Prorocentrum > Prorocentrum cordatum. The sequence goes on along the minus strand of CAUYUJ010020877.1, from coordinate 16,525 downwards.
ATGGCGAACGGGTGATCCTCCTTCGCCGCGGGGTTGGTGGGGGTGGCGATCCAGGGCGGACCGCGGGGGCGCGGGTGGCGCCCGCCCCCCCCCCTCCCCCCCTGCCCACGCCATTCCCCTGGCAGGCGCGGGCAGCACTCGTCCTGCCCCCCATGCCCTTCGAGCCCGTCTCGAAGTTTGCCCCAAGCCTCACCGGGGCGCCCTCGCTGCTGCGCACTCCGCGCCCTCGGCGCCGACCACTGCTGCAGCCACCGCCTCCGCTGTCGTCGCCATCGCCGCGGGCCGCGGCGGCCGCAGCGACGGCCCCTGGGGGCGCCGCGCTGGCGGCACTTCCCCCCTCGCGTCGTCGCCCCCGCCTCTGTCGTCACCCTCGCCGCAGGCCGCGGAGATGGCCGCGGCAAGGGCCCCTGGGGGCGCCGCGCTGGCGGCGCTTCCCCCCGTCGCCTCGTCGCCCCCCCGCGAGCTGGCGCCGCCTTGGCCATCGGCGCGCGCGCCCCTGCCCTTCGCTCCGCCAGGCTGGCGCGCGGGCGAGCGCCTCCTCCGCCGTGGGCGTGATGGGGGTGGCGAGCTAAGTCGGACCGCGGGCGCGCGGGCGCCCCCCCCCCCCCCCCCGCCCCTGCCCCTCGCCGCGCCCCCCTGGCAGGCGCGGGCCGCCCCTGCCCCCCTGCCCCTCGAACCCGCCTCGAAGTTTGACCATTGCCTCGCCGGGTCTTCCTTGCCCTCTCCCCTCGTCACGGCCACAGGCCCCTCGGGCCGCGGCGACGGCCCCAGGGGGCGCCGCGCTGGCGGCACTTTCCCCCCGCTCCTTCCCTGCGCCTCGCTCGTCGTCGCCTCCATCTCCACTGGCCGCCTCGCCACCGGCGCCTGACGAGTTGCCGTCGAGCCGCTGCGCCGCGACCGCCACCACGCCCGCGATCTTCGGCGCGAGACCCTGCGGCAAACGGCCGGTCACGGCGCTGCCTGCGTCCGAGAGCGGGAACCTGCACACCTGGCTGAAGCTGCCCGGCCGCGCGGCACCCGTGAACCCGCATTGGACGCAAGCGACCAATGGAAGCCGCCGCTCGAGCAGCGCATCGCCCACGGGGCGAATCGCGACCAGGTCGTGGGACGCCGGGCCCTGCTGCTTCAGCACCTCATTGGCCCGCCTCGCGTCGAAGACGATTTCGCCCGGAAGCTCTCCGACCCGCTCGGTCCACCTGCGCACCTCGCGCCATCTGGGCTGGCCTGGCTGGCCTCGCCATGTGCAAGCCACCCTCGCAGCGGGCCCCCGTCGAGCCTGCGTGGCGCGCCGCCGCCCCCCCTCGCTGTGGGCGGTGTCGCGGCCGCCCAGCCACGTGCCCACAGCCGTGCACCACGTGGCCACCAGCTCGACCTGCATGCGCTCTGCGACGAAAATGCCCCTATCCTTTGCAGGCACTCGGCCTTGGTACGCCGCAGCCTTGGCGGCCAGATCCGCGCGCCTGTTGCGCACCCTGCCGCGGTAGGTGATGGCGCCGCCGGCGACCTGCCTCCTCGCGCAGTGAGCAGGGGCCCAGCGCGCCAGCACAGCGCGGCCAAGCCCACCCCGCTCGCTCACGAGGAACCACGCCCTCCGCCACAGCTGCGCCCAAAAGCACGCGCACGAGGTGGTGGCCTCACGCCCGGCCCTTTTGAAGCCGTCGCAAACGTACTTCGAGTCTACGACCAGGGTGGTGTCACCGACACCAAAAAGGCAGCGCCATGATGACCGCCATCCGCTCGCCCCCGCGAAGGTCGACGCAGCGCCCCTCCAGCTGGCGAGCGATGGAGGCGCCGTAGCAGTCGGCGTCCCGCCGGAGAGCGACCACGCTCCAACCCACCGAGGTGGGGCCGTCGAAATCCGACTCGAACGCGGGGCCGTCCAGGAAGAGCTCCCCCCCAGGCAGCGCCCCGCCTGCGTAGTCGCCTCTCTGGCACACGAGGTCGCTTGCCCGCGGCCTGCGCAGGCTCGTGGCGGAGGGCCACAGACACCTCTCAAGCAACAGCTGGACGTCAGGCTGGTGGCTGCGCCTCATGAGCCCCCCAAGCTCCTCGGGGGGCGTCAGCGCCCTGCGCCACCTGGGGCAGTCGCAGCGCCTGTGCAGCAGGGTGCCTCGCGCTCCGCGCAGCAGGCAGTCGGCTGCGGCGGTCAGCCCCTTCTGCTCCTTGCGCGCCTGGGGCCACTGCCAGTTGACCACCAGCGAGTGTAGGTACGCCCTCTCGCGCAGAGTGAGCCTCACCTTGGCCCCCGCCGCTGCACCCTCCTGCCTGTCCGCTACGCTGGTGGCGCACCCCGAGGTGGTGAGCCTGATCAGCGGCTCGAGCACCCCGCCACTCGCCGGGTGCGCGCAGCCTGGCGCCGTACTGACCTGCCTTCGCTGCCGCCGCAAGATGGCCCGCTGCGCCAACTTCGCGACGATCCACAGGGAGACGCCGAAAGGCGCGACGCAGCAGCCGTCGTCCATCCTCCAACAGTTGGCGGCCACGACGTCCCACCATATCCTGCGCAGCAAAAGCACCGTCGCGCAGCGAGGGCACTGGACGTGAGCCCACGAGCCTGCCCGCGCGTCCTGCATGCAGAAGACCACCATGTGGCGCGGCGCCCACCCCCCCAGACCGCGCGGAGGAGCATCTGCACAGGCTTGCACGTGGCGCCCACGATCGGGCCCAGCCCAGGCTGCCGCATCAACGCAAGAGTCCTCGACTTGCCCGCGGCGGTGCTGGAGGCCGCCACGAACGTGAGGGACCTGGCACGGCCTAGCTCGGCCATGGCGCACCCCGTGACGGCCGTCCCGTACCCGATGCTCAGGTGCAGCGCCGTCTTCACAATCCCCCTGGCCGATTTCTTCCTCGCCTTGACCAGCTGAACGATCCTCACTCTCCGCAGCGTGCGTCCAGCGCAAACGCCGCGGCCAAGCCTCTTGCCTCCACTGAAATCGACGCCCAGGTTGCGCTCCTCTCCCGTGGCGAGCACGCCCAGCGGCTTCCTCAGCCTGCGCTCCAGCTCCCTCCTCGCCTCTGGGTGGCTGGCGAGCGCACGGGACTTCCTGGTGGCCGCGTGCAGCTCCGCCTCGCCGAGGAACGACTTGAGGCGCCTGGCAGCGGTGGCGATCTTGGTGACCGTCCGCTGCGTGCCCCCGACCCGCTTGAGGATGATGTCGTCCAACACCACTGACAGCGAGACTGTGGGCGCCACCGCCTGCAACTGATCCAGGGTCTCGAGCAGCATCATCTTGAACACGAGCGTGGCGGGCCCATCCCCTGGCAGCACGGCCTGCTGGGTGGTGATGAGGTTGCTCACCGCCTCGTCCAGCAGCAGCCACCTCGGCGACCTGTACAAGATGACCTGCAACTTGAGCTGCCACTGCGGGAAGCCCGTCCTCACCGCTGCCCTGATGAGATGCCCATGCTGCACCTGCTCGTACGCATTGAGCAAGTCGAGCAGCACCAGCGCGGACACCCAACTCTCAGGTTTTCCTGCCTCCATCCCTCTGGCTGTGGCCCACTCGCACTCCACCGCCTGTTGCCAGACCGCCCTCTCGCACCCTCTGCCTCTGGACGCCCAGAAGTAGGGACGGTCGCTCCTGCGCTCCCACTCGTCCGCGATCGACTTGCGCAGCCTTGTCTGCACTCTGGCCAACACACGTGGATGGCGGCCACGGAAGAGGAGGATGGGATAGCGCGTCGGCAGGTCCTTCCGCGCCAGCACTGGCCCTGGCCTGGCCGATCCTGGGACGCGCGTGTCGATTCCTACGCCTCCCCGGCCTACCCAAATCTCCGACGATACGATGCGTTTAACCGGCGTTTCTGTCAACCCGTAAACCCAGACGCCTTCGCGTCGTGACAAAAATCACGACGGGAATTGTTTATGTACTTTCAGCCTCGGGGAGCGCCTACCAGGCCTCGGGACCGTCAAAAAATCAGCTCAAGATGACAAGCTGGTCACGGGGAAAGGGTCGAGACCTCTGGGGATCGACGTTGTGAAAAAATCACGACGTCGGGTCTGGAAAAGAAGGACCCGCGATAAGGTTGCAAAGGGCCTTGGAAGGCCATGAGGACACTTTGCGGGCGGGGCGCGACCAACGAAAGCGGCCAAGGATGAGCCGAAGGGGAAGGATGCAGGGGCGCCCTCGGAAAATGGATCATCCTTAATGTGCGGGTTGACTGTATGATGCGTTCAACCGGCGTTGCATTATACCGAGATAGAAGAGAAATGCAAGTTGAAGACGGGGCCCATAAACAGGCCGGGAGGAGGAGGAGGAGGAGGAGGAGGAGGAGGAGGGAGAGGAGGAGGAGGAGGAGGAGGAGGAGAAGGAGGAGGAGGAGGATTGGGCGTTGCTTGAAGGGTGGGCGATAAATTGTGTGGGGGGTAGGGGGGGAACGTGCATTTTTCGTGCCGCGCCCCCTTCGGGCCCCATGGGGGCCCCTTGAGGGCCTCTGAGGCGCACGAGAGGTGCACCGATCTCCTCCCCCGCCTTGCATCGTGCCCCCCCCCCCCCCCCCCCAACTACGCAACGCTCGACTTGGGGACCAACCCCCGCTCGCTGGGGCCGCTTCTGCCCAGCAGGCCCCCCAGGCCTCAGCGTGCACGGCGAAGGTCCCGTTCGCCTGCTGGGGGGGTGGGCGTCGTCGTCGTCGTCGTCGTCGTCGTCGTCGTCGTCGTCGTCGTCGTCGGCGGGTGCGGCGGCGGCGGCGGCGGCGGCGGCGTCGGCGTCGGCGTCGGCGTCGTGTCGCGCCGCTCGCCCCCCCGCTGCTTGGGGAGCCCAGGCGGCGCCCCTCGGCTGCGCGCAAGGAGCGACCCTGGGCAGGAGTGACCTCTGGGGCACGACCTCCTGGGGAGCGCGGGGGTGCCAAACCCGAGCGAGCAACCCGGAGATCCTGTCGCTGCAATCTCTTCACAACAGGCGCTTCGCAAGGCGGGGATGCCCCGGGGCCCTCACAGATCGATCCGGCGCGAATTGCGACGCAGAAAGAGGAGGTCTGGGGCTCCAGTCGTCATGTTTGCGCGATGCTTTTACTTTTTCGCGACGTCGGATTTTCGGGAATAGATCCGACGTCTCGAAAAAATTGAAACATCTTATTAAAAATGACGACTGGAGTCCAAAACCCCCTCTTTCTGCGTTCTTTTTCGAGCTGGATCGATCTGTGAGGGTCCTGGGGCCCGAAGCTGGGCGAAAACGCACGTTGTGACAAAATTGCAACGACAGGATCTCCGGGGGGCCCTTGGGAACGTCATGATTCTTTCGAAACTTCGACCCCCAGAGATCTCGACCCATCTCCCAGGATGGTTTCTAATCTCGAGTCCTTTTTTGATGGTCCCGAGGCCCAACAAGAGCCCACAGAGGCCCAAAACGTAGCGACAAACCTCCCGTCGTGATTTTTCACAGCGCGAGGTGGTCTGGCAGCGAGGAGTCTCCCAGCCCTGGCTTGCGTTCGGCGATCGGGGAAGCCCGGCGGGCCCGCACTCGGGGATCTTCTGTGAAGGGGCCCTGGGACACACACATAAAAATACACAGATCAGAGGATCCCCCCATGTTTTCCGATGTTTTCTAGGTTTTCGTCTGTCCCCCCTTCCCATATTTCACGATTTTTTCCTGGGGATCGACGATTGATTGTGTCTGTGTGGCTTCTTCTCCTCCCGATCAATCCAGGCCCGGGCCAGTCAGGCCATGCAAACTCCTGCAAGCTCCTGCGCCCAAACCCAGGTCGACGCGAAGGCTCCTGCCAGACCCCGCAGGATCCTGCTCCCTCAGCCCGAGTCGGTGCGACCCTGGCCCTGCAGGATCCTGCAAGACCGGGCGCTCCGGCTGAGCCCCGCTTGCATTGACCTCCGCCTCGTGTCGGAAGCGACGATCGGGGCGAATAGCCCAGGGAGGAGCAAAACATGTATCCAGGGGTGCCGATGATCTATGTTTTCGGCAAGGCTCCCGGGCGAATGCGTGTAATCCCCGCCCCAAGACTATTCGCCTCTGTCGTCGCCTCTGATCTTGAGCCCCGACGCACCCAGGAGGCCACGACGCCGGCGAGGGGCCCCTCTCCTCTTACGCTGCCGCCGGGAGCCCACCGCACGCCGCCGGCTGGGAATCCGCAGGCGCTCCTCTGCGGACGCAGCTGGCACGCCTCGTCGGGCAACAAGAGACCGACCCAGACCAGACGCCCTCGCGTTGTGACAAAAACACGACAGGAGGTTTTCCGCTATTTTCGGCCTCGGGTGGCGTCTACGGGGCCTCGGGACCGTCAACAAAACGACTCAGGATGACAAGCCAATTCCAGGGGAGGGGTCCAGACCTCTGGGGGTCCACGTTGCGACGAAATCACGACGTGGGGGGTCTGGGGAGGAGGAGGAGCAACACGCTGTCGAGCCACCAGCGGGAGCAGCGCGCTAGTGATGTAGTCATGTAGTCAGCCCGCAGCGACAAGGATGCAAAGCCTGGAAGGCCATACCGACACTTTGCGAGCGGGGCGCGGCCAGCGAAAGCGCCAGGGGTGGGCCGAAGGAGAAGGATGCAAGGGCAACCTTGGAAAATTGCCCATCCTTGCTATGCGGGGTGACTGTACTGTCGGGAACTCTTGCTCAGCGTGCCACGGCGGCGGTCCCGGCGACACGCTGTGCCTTGCAAGCGGATGGCGTGTCGCTCCGCTCTGTGGGATGGGAGGCTCGAGAACGCTCGGGACGTCGACGCTCGGGGACTGCGGCGTGGATGGCGTGTCGCGCCGCAGCGTCGTTCGCCAGAACCAGCGAAACGTAACGCTGAGCCAAAGTTCCTGACCGTACCCTTTCTCCGTCCCGAGTTGCGGGAGGATGAGGGGGGAAAGGTCTTGCAGTTTCGGACTCCGCCTAGGATCATCCGAGGATGCCCTTCGAACGCGAAGACGAGAAAAGGTGCAAACATGGTGAAAAAGACGAGGCGCAACTGAACTGTTATCGAATGCCCTCAAGAGCAACGCGGGCAAAGACGCACCCGAGCGTGAAACGCGTACGCTAGAGAACAAGAGGGGGAATAGACAAGAGGAGAAGGAGGAAGACCCGTAACTCCTCGCGTCGTGCCGTTTGAGGCATCTGGGAGCCCTTGCCGGGCCCAAGGACCATCAGAAAATGACAAGCCAGCCTCGGAGGAAAAAAGGCCCCAAGAATCAAGGGAACAGCGCTGGGAACAGATCGCGTCGTCGGCGGTCTGGGCGTGTTTTTTTCTCACCCCCGCAAGGATGAATCATAACTCCAACCCCGAGCACTGCTCAACTTCGCGGCAGGGCTGCGCCGCAGAGCGAGACAAAGAGCGGATTGCAGCCCCCTGAACAGCACGAGTCTGCGCGCCCGTCTCTACAGCAAGTGGTGGAACAACGGAGACGACAGAGGAGAAGGACCTTTTCCTCTGGAGGGGGACCCTGAGATACGACGACGCGAGCAAAAACAAGACTCCGCGAAAAACTCGACCAGATACATATGCCCTATCCTTCTCCTGCACTGTCTGAGCTGGATCGATGTGTGCTGGTCCCTGGGCCCGAAAGCGGGCGAAAACGCTTGGAGGGCCCCCTCTCCGCAGAGCAGCCCGCGCCTATCAGTCGTTAGGCTTTTCCAGGATAGCAGACTGCTCACCCCATCGGCCTTAGAGAACCCGCAAAGTCAAACACCTCCGAGGGGAAGGAGGAAGGAGGAGGGAGAAGGAGGGAGGAGGAGGAGGAGGAGGAGGAGGAGGAGGAGGAGGAGGGAGGACGAGGATGAGGAGGAGGAGGAGGAGGTGGAGGAGGAGGAGGAGGAGCATGAGCAAGAGGAGGAGGAAGAGGGGGAGGAGGTGAAGCAGAAGAGGCCGTAAGAGGACGAGGACGAGGGCGAGGAGGACGACGAGGACGAGGACAACGAGGAAGGGCTGCATCGAAGATTGGCAGAACACCCTTTAGCAAAACGCCCTTTGGTGAAAGCTGCCAGGGGCACTCCACGTGCGCACGGCACCGCATTCCGAGTGGACGCTGGCGGGGTAGCTAGTCGACGTCCGAGATCAACCGAATGCATCAGGCGAAGCACACGCCGCATAGCGAAACCGACCGGGGACTGCACCGGCATACTCGCACGCCAATGTCAAGTGAACCCGTGCAACTTTCCTCAATCGACTAGTCTTGGCCGGCGTTCTCTCAATATCCGACTGCACCCTGACTTCGGACCCGCTGTACTTTTCGAGCGATTTCGCGAGGAGGGCGAAAACATCCACGCTACGTTTGACGCTCAGCGCGGATCCAAGAAATCCGCGCAGAGCACCAATAGTCTTTGTTTATGGCGTTGTCTTCCTCGAGAAATACTGCCCGAAGAGGAGAAGCCGGAGGAAGACGAGCATGACAAGGGCGAGGAGGAGGACGAGGACGAGGAGGAGGACGAGGAGGGCGCAGCGGTCGAGACGAGGAGGACGAGGACGAGGAGGACGAGGACGAGGAGGACGAGGACGAGGACGCGCAGGGCGAGGAGGAGGACGAGGCCCGGGGCGAGGAGGAGGAGGACGAGGACGCGGAGGACGCAGCGGCCGAGGCGGGGCTGCAGGCTCGAGGCCCCGGGCCCCGGGAGCGGCCACAGGTGGCATCTGCTCCTGCTCCTGATCCTGTTCCTCCTCCTCCTCCTGCTCCTCCTCCTCCTCCTCCTGCTCCTCCTCCTCCTCCTCCTCCTCGTAGCTCCTCCTCCTCCTCCTCCTCCTCCTCCTCCTCCTCCTCCTCCTCCTAGCTTCTAGCTTCTAGCTCATAGCTCTTCCTCCTCCTCCTCCTCCTCCTCCTCCTAGCTCCTAGCTCCTCCTAGCTCCTCCTAGTTCCTCCTAGCTCCTCCTAGCTCCTAGCTCCTAGCTCCTGACTCCTAGCTCCTAGCTCCTAGCTCCTCCTCCTCCTCCTCCTCCTCCTCCTCCTCCTGCTCCTGCTCCTGCTCCTGCTCCTGCTCCCAGGAACCCGCCAGAAAACGGCGCTCCTGCGGCGTCAGGCGCCCGGCGTGGGCGCCGCCGGCGCCCCGGAGCTCCATGCTGGCGGGGCCGCCCTGGGGCGCCAGCAGCGGCTC
>CAUYUJ010020877.1:0-2500 GCA_963575745.1 Prorocentrum cordatum | reverse complement strand
CTTCAACAGCATCCCTCGCGGCAAAGTGCAGGACATCGTGCGCCAGCGGGCATCTCTGCTGTTCCAGAGCACCCACCACTGGCTCACGGGGACCACTGGTGGGACGACCGCATTCAAGCTAGCAGCGACATGGACCAAGGGTGCCCGCTCTCACTGGTGCCTTTTGAAATTGGCCATGCGGACGCGCTCGACGAGCTCTACGTGTGCCTCCAGGCCCTCCCGCCCTCCTGCAGAGTGCTCAGCTACCTTGACGACATCCTGGCTTTTGCCCTGCCGGAGCTCGCAGCGAAGCCATGCGCCTCGCCACTGGCACCCTCACGAGGCACGGCCTGGCTGTCCACCAGAGCAAGACCCGGGCGTGGTCGGCGGGGGGGCGCGACCACCTGTCGGCCACCGCCCAGGCGCGCGGGGTGGACCACCCCACGTGCTTGGGAAACACGGCCCCCTGGCTCCAACAGGCGGGGGAACGGGTCAACGTCCGCGCCGCCTTGGACGGGGCCGCAGGCGCGGCCAACGCACCGGCGCCCGCCGCCCGCCTGCAGGAGCTGCGGCAGGCGGGCCTCCGGACCGAGAGTGCCTCCACTCTGCTGTAGCCCTTCGCCCGCGGCTGCGTCGCGCACCACCTCCGCGCCAACCTGCAGGGGGGACTGGACGGAGCTGCTGGCCCGCGTGCTCTTCGGCTGCCTCGAACAGCTTGCTGGTGGATCCCTGGACCCCCACCCGCGCCTCCGCGCCACGCTGCGCCTCGCCGACGGCGGATGCGCCCTCCCCTCGTCCACCCTGACGGCGCACACCCCCTACGCCGCCAGCTGGGCCCTCTGGCTCCACGACGTGAGGGTCTGCTTCGGGGCCAACTCGCTGGAGGCGCTGCAGGCCCGTTGCCCGCGAACGCAACAGGCGCTCGACCAGGCGGAAGCGGCACTCTGGGCGACAGACGTCCTCCAAGCGCCCTTCGACTGGATTGGCTGCGCTGCAGAACCACGACCCAAGCTACAGGCCCACTGCGGCAAAGCCGCATCCGCGGCCAACAGGGGGAAACTGTTGCGGCTACGGGACGACGAGGAGCGCCGCCTGCGCTTACGAGAGAACGGAGGCACAGGCGCAAGCAGCTGGCTCCTCCCGCGCCAGCCTGGCGACCCCAGCCAGCCCGACGCGCAGTTCAAGGGCAACCTGAGGCGTCGGCTCTGCATCCTAGTATGCCCACCGGGCTCACGCTGTCAGCACCGCACGAGCCCCTGCAACGAGCCCCTGCCAGCAAGGACGGCAGCCCCTGCAACGAGCCTCTCGACCCGCACGGCTGGCACGCAGTCAAGTGCAAGGTGGGCGAGTCGCGCAACAACCGCCACAGCAGTGGTCGCGACTGGCACTCCGCACGGAGCAGGCCGGCCCCGCCCAGGATCGCCGCAGCCCCCGCACAGGAGTGCTCCGGCAAACCGTCCCCGACCTCTCCACTAGCGACCCGGCCACCGGCTACCAGATCTTCGTCGACTGGTGCATCACGTGCGTACGCTCAATCTACGCTCCACGCAGGGGTGCCCACGCCGACAAGGATGGCTTGGCGGCCGCCCGGGCGGTGGATAAGAAGCGAGAGCGCTACCCGCTACCCCCCTTCCCCCCCACGGGGGCGAGCTGGTCCCGCTCGTCTTCGAAACAGGGGGCCACCCCAGCGACGAAGCAGCCAGCTGCGTTCGCAGGTACACGGAGCGAACACGGACGACGGCGAATGCTCCGAGCTGCTGGGCGGCCTCTGGCGGCAAATCAGCAGAACCATCCAAAGTGGCAATGCTGACATGCTTCTGAGCGCGCTCGAGCGCTAGGCCAGCAGCGACGCCAACGACCGCGCCTACGACGACCACCGACACGACGACCACCGCGACCACCTACACGACAGGACACGACCGCCTTCACGACCAGCTTGGCGATGCGCCCACTGCCGCGACCTCCACTACCACCACCACCACCACCACGACCACCACCAGCGCGACAACCGCCATGACTGCTACGACATGCCACGGCCACCACCTCGACAGCCGCGGCCACCACTGCGACCGCCACCATGACGGCGCAACGACCGCCCCCCCGCCGCTCCCCCCGGGAACCCTTCCCCCGAGGCCCGCGCCCCTGCCTGCCGCCACCCCACCTCGTTCGGTCACGACTTGCAGAGGCGGCGCTGGCTTCCGCGAGGCCGCTCGCCCGGCACGGCCGGCGGGCCCAGCGACGCGGCCAGGTGACCCGCCCCCTCCTCGGCCTCCTCCTCTCCCCCTTCCCCCCCTCCCCCCTCCAGGGCTTGCCCAGCGGAGCTGTCCAGAGCTCGGCGGGGGGACGCGCAGACCGCCTCTTGCCCTCCTGCTGCATGCTGGCCCGCCCCAGTTCGCTATTTTTCCAGCGCCCAGAGGAAAAGGAAGGCGGAGGAGGAGGAGGAGGAGGAGGAGGAGGAGGAGGAGGAGGAGGAGGAGAAAGAGGAGGAGGAGGAGGAGGAGGAAGAGGAGGAGGAAGAGGA
>CAUYUJ010020876.1:50000-147500 GCA_963575745.1 Prorocentrum cordatum | reverse complement strand
AGCAGCATTTTGGAAAAAAATGCAAGCGAAAACCCAACTCTGGGGAAACCTGTGTAAAAAAACAGTACGCCGGGGGGGGGGGGCGAACACTCCCAAGACGTCATCAGGGGAAGAGGGAGAGTAGTATTCATATTGAGTAATTGTGGAGGAGGAGGAGGAGGAGGAGGGGGAGGAGGAGGAGGAGAACGGGATGAGGGAGGAGGGAGGAGGAGGAGGAGGAGGAGGAGGAGAAGAAGGTGGGGCCACCTCGGGGCACCGCAGGGCCGGCCCTGCGGCGTCGCAGGGGCGCCCTAGCTGCGGGCGCAGCCCTGGGGCCGGCGGGCCCGGCGCGTGGCCGCCCGGTTGCCCGGCCTGCCAGCACGCCGCGCCCCTCGCCTTTAGGGTTGTGGGTGCCATGGCAACGGGCAGGAGGAGGAGGAGGAGGAGGAGGAGGAGGAGGAGGAGGAGGAGGAGGAGGAGCGAAGGAGAGGGAGGAGGAGGAGGAGGAAGGGAAGATGGAGGGGGGAGGAGGAGGAGGAGGGAGGAGAGGAGGGGAGGAGGGAGGAGGAGCGAGGGGAGAGGAGGAGGAAGAGGAAGGAGGAGGGAGGTGGAGGAGGAGGATGAGGAGGAGGAGGAGGAGGAGGAGGAGGAGGATGCCATGGCAGTGGGGCTTCTTGGGTTTCGATGGCTCAGCGATGGAAAGCGTGACGTCCCCACACCAAAAGTCAGTGGACGCCCTGGGGTCCCTGGGCCGGGTTTCCTGTGGAAGGTTTCCTGTGCACGGGCCTCCACTGTGCGTTGGCCAGGCGGGGCTGGTTTCCTCGGCCGTCCTTGGGCGCGCCGCCGCTGCCCTCGGTCGCTCTCTCCTTCGCGGGCGGACGTTGCCTCCAGTGTACGCAGCTCCCCCATTTCCGATTGCGCACGATGCGGTGGAATCATTTCGGGAAATTCCAGGTCCATGGCACAATGGTTGTGGATGCCACGACAATGGGCACTCTAGCAATCCTAGCATTGAATTAAAGTGTGCTTTACATGTGTAAACCATGTTCTGAACATGTTTCAAACATGGTTTTTCAATAGTTAAAAAAACATGTTTCAAACATGGTTTAGACATCTGGGAATCATGTGGCAGCATGCTTCCTCTCCACTGATCGACATCCACAACCTTCAGGTTAGGTCGGGCGTGTCCCCCTACAGGGGCATGTTGTGCGACAAACTTAAAATACTCACAAGATACTCCAAACAAGTCCCAAAGTGCTAGCAAAATAGTCCCCGTACTATTTTCGACTGTGCTTGAATACTCCTCCTGTAGAGGGGCAGGCCCGACGTAAGTATAGACGACGTTGGGGTCCAGCTTCGTCCCCCGCATCTCGCCGAGCAGCGCCAGCGCACACTGCCACTGCTTGCCCTTGCTGCACGCGCTGATCCCAGCGTTGTAGTGGACTCGGGCTGGCCTCCTGACGGCGTCCACGAACTGTGCACGGGCCGGCACGTGATGGTGGGCATGCTGCCGAAAGGCTGAAACTATCACGCGAGGCTCGACCCTCGCACTCGGGGCGTGCTGCTGCGTGCTGCTGCGTGCTGCTGCCTGCCGCCGTGCTGTCGGTGATGCCTGCCGCTGCCGCACGCTGCTGCGGCTTGTGGCTGCAGGGTGCGTTCTGCTTGGTGCGTGCTTGGCGCGTGCTGCTGCCCGTTGACTGTTGCTGCTTGCTGTTCCTGCGTCCTCCTCCTCCTCCTCCTCCTGCTCCTCCTCCTCCTGCTGCTGCTGCTGCAGGCTGCCGCATGCTGCTGCTGCCTGCTTCGTGCTGCTGCCGCTCGCTGCTGCTGCAAAGTGCTGTCTTTCGCTGCCTCGGCTTGCTGACACGGCTTGCTGCGGGGAGAGGAGCGAGGTGTCAGGATCGAGCAGGTCGAGGAGGGAGAGAGGGATACAGTAGGATCTCGACCACAAGAGAACGTCCACAAGAAACCCAATCCTGAGACCCCAGGACGTCCATTGGTTTCTGGTGTGGGAACGTCACGCTTTCCATAGCGAAACCATCGAAACCCAAGAAACCCAGGGCACCCTGGAGGCAAGCAGGGTGTTTCTTGGCACGGGCCCCCACTGCAAGCGAAGGTAGGCGAGAAACAATCAGCAAAGAGCGAGGAGCAAGAAGGGAAGAGCGACGGTCGAGGAGAGAGGGGGGGGCGAGGAGGGAGGAGGGAGAGCCGAGGAGGGAGGAGGCGGGAGGGGGGGAGAGACCTTTTGGCTGTCTCGTGTGGCTTCGTGGAGGGACCCTCTCAGGACGCCTATCGGAGGCCTCCTGGGGGTATATTGGGGCCTTCTGTGGTTTGTGTTGGGGCTCGAATATGCGCCCCCCCCCCGAGCCTCATGCAATTGGCCATCCATGCGGTCCTTGGGGCCACTGGGGGCTATTTGGGGGGTCCACAGGCGTGCAGGGGGTGCCATGGGGCCATCTTGGGGCGATTCGTGGTCCTCTGACCCCAGCGCATCCGTTGATGCTGATGCCCTCCTCTCCCACCTCCTCCTCCTCTTCCTCCTTCTCCTCCTCCTCCTCCTTCTCCTCCTCCTTGTTGTTGTTGCTGTTGCTGCTGTTGTTGTTGCTGCTGCTGTTACTGTTGTTGTTGTCGGACTCCGACTCCGCCGTGTCAGCTGTTGCTGCTCATCCTCGTCGTCGACCCTGCTGCTCCTCCTCCCCGAGTTCCTCGTCCTCCAATTGGCGGGGAACGGCAGGGCAGCGGGGGCTCCTGGCAGAACGCTTGGCGTTCGCTGGAGCCCTTCTGGGAGCCTCTTGAGTTGAGGGCATCTGGTGAGCATCGGTTGAGGGAACAAGAAGCCACAGCCCCTCCCCAACTCAAAGCTGGCACGCGTACGCATCGCCGCTCGGACACCGAAGCTCGGATGGTCCGGAACCAGCATGGCGTTCGGGGGGAGGGGGGGAGGTCAAAACATGCTCTCCGCGCTGCTGCTCACAGGCTCGGCCACAGCGCCCAGCGCCGTGCATGCCACCAGCCACGCGTCAAACGGAAGAGCACGAGCAACCGATCTGGACGGAAGCGTCCGCGCGACGAGCACGAGCAACCGATCTGGACGGAAGCGTCCGCGCGAGGCGGATGGGGGTAACCGTGGGCCGGGCCACTGCGAGCTCGGGAGCTCGGCGGGCCAGAGGCCGCTGCCCTCGCGGCTCTCTCGCAAGGGCGGGGTGGGCAAGAGCGCCGCCGCCGCCGCCGTCCGCCTCTGAACCCTCCCTGGGCCGCACCCCCCAGAGTCAGAGGGCCCACTCCTCCTCCTGCTGCTGCTTACTGCTTGCTGCTGCTTGCTGCTTGCTGCTGCTGCTGAAGGGGCCCTGGGACACACAAATAAATACACGCAGATAACAGGATTCCCTATATTTCCTATATTTTCTGGGTTTTCGTCTCCCCCCCACTTCCCATAGTTTCCCATATTTTCCTCGGGATCGACGATTAATTGTGTCTGTGTGTTTTTCCCCTCCTGAGCTGCTGCTGCTGCTGCTGCTGCTGCTGCTGCTGCTGCTGCTGCTTCCTGCTGCTTCCTGCTGCTTCCTGCTGCTGCTGCCTTTGCGGCGTGCTGCGGTTTCCTGCTGCTGGCCGCTGCTGTTGCCTCTGCGGCTCCTGGATATGTTGGCCATCGTGCGGCTCTCTCGGGCGGTAATGGAAGCATATGGGGGCCCTCTTGAGCCGTCCTGGGGCTCTCTGGCGGCCTCTGGGGCCGTCGTGGCGACCTCTGAGGGCTCTCTCGGGCTGGCTGGGGCTCTCCCTGCCCGTGTCGAGCCCTCTGGGAGAGATCTGGGGCCGTCCTGGGCTTCTCTCGGGGCCGCTTTGGGCCAACCTGGACGCTTCATGGGGCGCTCCCGTGGCCCGTCTCCCAGGCGCGGCGGGCCCCTCCGAAGCCATGGGAGGCACTGCCGGAGCAAGGCGGAGGCGCGAGTCCCGGAGCGCGAGAGGCCTTGACACAACAGCAGCCGTGGGCACGCCTGGTGCACGGTCCACGCGTGTGGTAAGGGTGCGCGGCGAGGGTGCAAGGGCCTTGGAGGGCCACGTGAACGTTTTTCGAGCGAGGTTTGATGGGCCCGTTTTCCACCACCACCACCATAAGTTGGAGAGGGAGGGGGTCCTCCTCCTCCTCATCCTCCTCCTCGTCATCCTCCTCCTCTTTGCCCTCCTCCTCGTCCTCCACCTCCTTCCCCCCTTCGACTTATGGTGGTGGTGGTGGAAAACAGGCCCATCAAGGTTGGCCCGCGAAGGCTGCTCAGGATGGGCCGAAGGGGCAAGGACGCAAGGGCAACCTTGGAAAATTGCTCGGCCTTACTACTTACCCGTTACGAAAATTATTCATCCTGGGCACTGACGACTAGGGCGTCTCCGAGCGGGACCCCCTTTTCCCCCGTAGACTCCTAGCACGACGGCGTTCGGCCTGGCTGGAACGCTGGGGTTCGCCCTGGTGTACCATTAAGAATATCAACCAATTCGGGATAAAATTTCCCCCTGAAGTCACTTCCGGCCATTTCTATGCACTTCTGAATGCCTCCCCGAGTGAACTCACAACGGAGAAAAATCACTCCCAGCCCACTTCTCGCCACAGCGCCCAAACATGTCAGTGCTAGCCGATATGAACAAACTTTCGTAGCGGGGATGTGTGCGAGTTGTCTGTAGAATCTCTTGGGGTCTCTGCGGGCTTAGTGACCTCCTAGATCGGGTCGGAGTAGATGGGGCCGGAGGATCGTGCCGCATCGCCGATAACTACGTCGGCGATTCATCGGCGATGCATCCGAGATGCACCGGCGATGCACCGGCGACGTCGGCGATGAATCGGCGATGTCGACGTGAAGCAAATCGGGCTGCACATCGAGCCGCATCAGCGGTGCATCAGCGATGCGGCGCGATCCTCCGACCCCATCTACTCCGACCCCATCTAAGATTAGGTCGGGCATGCCCCCTATAGGCGGAGTTGGGCGAAACATTGAAACATATCATAGAGATACCAAAACTAATACTCAAACATATTCGACAAAATCGTCCTCTGACCATTCTTTCACTATCTTTTCATCTTCCTCCGTCAGAGGGACAGGCCCGACTTAAATCTAGGAGGCCTAGAAGACGGGGGCCGAGCGGAGGCGACCCCCCCCCCGGGCGCCTGGGTGCCCAGGGGAAGGGCTTTGTTGCCCCTCGATCGACTACGCGCAAGAGTGACCCTGGGTAAGAGTGACCTTTGGTGCGCGGCTCTTTGGGGTCCGCGGGGGGGCCGAGCACGAGCGCGCAAGACGCCACTGCCGCCTCGCGCTCGGCGATCGGGGGACCCCATTGGGCCCGCACCAAAGGTCACTCCGGCGAAAGGTCACTCGAAGAGGGGCTGCTCGAGGGGCAGCGCCGCCCGCGCGCTGGGCCGTCCGCCTGCCATTGCTCGGACGTCCAATTCCCGCGCATGCTTTCGACGTCGTGCACCGGATGGCCCAACATGGAGCCGCAATCATCAGCATCAGCAGCATCAGCAGCAGCATCATCAGCATCAGAAGCATCATCATCATCATCATCATCATCATCATCATCATCATCATCATCATCATCATCATCATCATCATCATCATCATCATCATCACCATATATCACCATCATCATCATCATCATCATCATCATCATCATCATCATCATCATCATCATCATCATCATCATCATCATCATCATCATCATCATCATCATAGTCATCAGCATCATCATCATAATCATCATCATAATCAACATCACCACCATCATAATCACCACCATATATCACCATCACCATCACCATCACCATCACCATCATCGTCATCAGCATCAGCAGCATCACCTCATCATCAGCATCATCAGCATCAGCATCAGCATCAGCATCCTCATCATCCTCAGCATCATCATCATCATCATCATCATCGTCATCATCATCATCATCATCATCGTCATCGTCATCGTCATCGTCATCATCATCATCATCATCATCATCATCATCATTCGCATCATCATTATCATCAGCATGGCGTGTTGCGTTCTGTAGCTTCATGTTACTTCGTAATGTTGCGTGGGTGTTGCGTTCTGTTGCGTTGTGTGTTCGCCGGATGGCCCGTTAATATTGCGTTGTGTTACGTCATAACGACTTCGTGCGCTATGTTGTGTTATCGTTTGATTTCGTGCGTTATGTTTTCGCGAGGACCATCGAGGAGCATCTGATGTTCCTCGATGGTCGTCGCCGAGAAACAATGCATACGCCCGAGCTATGCCAGGATCTGGATCAGCACCCTGTCTGGCACGCACGCCGCCCTGAATCGTAGACATGATGCCGTCGGGCTCCAGCTCCGCCTCCCAGATCTCCCTAAGCAGCGTCAAAGCCCGCTGCCACTGCCTACCCTGACTGCATGCGCCGATAATCGAGTTGTAATGGACCGGTCTCAACTCCGAACGCAGCCGAGAAGCTCCGCGGAAGAGCTGCAACGCGGCGCTCCATTGCTTCGCCTTCCCGTAATCGCTTATGGCCGATTCAAGGGATTTTTGCCGGATGTCCAGCATGTCACGCTGTCCTGAACCACAATGGCACGTCTGGCACGGCAGGATCAACCAACATCGCATCGGGAGATCAGGTCAGATCGAAACGTGCGTCGGACTGGGTCTCGTCGGCACGAAATCTGCATCGAATCGGGTCGCCCGCGCCAAGATGCACACCGACACCATGCGAGCATCGGGCCGCATCGGATCGACGGAACATCAGAATCGGATCGTGTCGGGCCAGTCGGAACCGACATCGAATCGGATCGACCAAATCAAGATGGGCCCTGCATGGTTTCTGTGGGTTTCTAAGCCCCCCCTCCTCGCAGCACCCGGTTCCGTCTCATACCGAGGCTCTCTGGGCGTCCCCGCGCCTGCCAAGCGGGTTCCAACACCACCAAGATGCTCAGCTTGATTTCTAAAACAGCCTGCGAAAAAATCCAAGATGTCGAAGAGGCTTCGGAATCGAAATGTTTTGCAGCCCAAAACAAGTTGCAGAGTGCGCAAGAGCGCGCCACCGAAATTTAGAGTTGCCCAATATTTCCCCAAGCCAACCCAAGAGGACCCCAAGACACTTCTGAAAAGGCCCAAACGAGCCCCCAGAGGGGCCCCAGACGGACCAAAAGCCACTAAGACGGCCCATGAGGGCCTCCAGAAGGCGACACAAATCCGAAGACGCCCCCAGATGGTCCCAAGAGGCCGCTGCGACGCCCTCAGGGATGCCTCAAGGGGCCCTGGGCCCCAAGACGTCCTAGGAGCCAGTGCAAACCGTACCCTCGCACTTTCCCGTTTCTCTGTTTTCGATCTCTCGCTCTATTATAGGTTGTACGTGTTCATGAACAAATATACACCTACAATGTCACATGCATACACACATACATGGATGTACGTATGTATGTATGCATACACAAATACATGTATGTATGTATGTATGCATGCATGCATGCATGCATGTATGTATGTATGTATGTATGTATGTATGTATGTATGTATGTATGTGTGTTATGTGTGTATGTGTGTATGTGTGTATGTGCGTATGTGTGTATGTGTGTATGTATGTATGTATGTATGTATGTATGTATGTATGTATGTATGTATGTATGTGTGCATGCATGCATGCATGCATGCATGCATGCATGTATGTATGCACATATGTGGGTGTGTATGTACGTATGTATGCATGCATGTACCGTACGTCGACAAAATGTTGCATCACTTTAGGCGAGCACTGAAATGTTACTTCAACACTCGGCCTCCCGCCCCACCCCAATCTACTATTGGGGGCATGCGAGAAGGAGCTGTTCTGAAATTCCCCAGGCGATCGACATAATGTTGCACCACCGACTTGTTTCGGCGACCCCGGACCGCAGCCAATACTAGATTGGGATGGGGGGGGGGGGGCTCAGACGTAAGCGGTTACTTTAAAACGGTGTCCGCTGTCTTGGGCACCAGGTGGTGCAACATGATGTCGATGTACCGTTTGTATGTATGTATGTATGTATGTATGTCTATATGTATGTATGCATGTTTGTTTGTATGCACGTATGCATGTATGCATGCATGCATGTGTGTATGTATGTATGTGTATGAATGTATGTATGTTTGCGTGCACGTACGTACGTACGTACGTATGTATGCTTATGTATGCCTGTATGGGTGTATGCATACATGAATGCATGCATGCATGCATGCATGTATGTATGTATGAATGTATGTACGTATGTATGTATATGTATTTGCATGTATGTGTATGTGTATATATATATACATGGGTGTATTCATGTATGTATGAATGTATGGCTGTGTGCATGCATGCATGCATGTATGTATGTGTATGCATGTATGCGTGTGTGTGTGTGCATGTGTGCATGTGCATATGAACGTATGTATGTATGTATGCATGTATGTATATATGTATTTATGTAAATGCATGTGTACGTTAATGTATGTATGTGTGACACGTTCGGGCCCTCTCTGGCAGTACACAGGGTGCTCGCCGGCACGGCGGCGGAGCTCACCGCGGGCACCTGGACAGAGGCCGCCTGCGGGCATCCTCCTTCACAACTGCTCAATGCATGAATACATACTGCCCAATTCATGAGTAAATACTGCGGGCATCCTCCTTCACAATTGCTCAATTCATGAATGAATACTGCTCTCCCCTCTCCCCCGAGGATTGCCGAGTCGCCGATGCTTTCCCCTCGTAGCGTGCGCGGGAGGGTTTTGCAGTCGAGCCGTACCATGAGGATGCGCGATGAGGATACAAGAGCCGTGAACGCCTTGCTCGAGGCTTCCTGCTCTCAGGGCTTCCTGGCCGCGCTCCTCCCACTCGTCGCCCCGCCTCCTCATCTTTGCTGCTATTAGGGGTGCGTGGCGGGGGTGCAGTCAACCCGTATAGTGAGGCTGCGCGATGAGCATGCAAGGGCCTTGGACGCCCATGTCGAAGCTTTTCGAGCGGGGCGCGGCCAACGAAAGCGGTCAAGGATGGGGCGAGGAGGCAAGTATGCAAGGGTACCCTTGGGAAGGTTGCCCGTCCTTACTATGCGGGTTGACTGTAGGTTGCTCGGCAGGAGTAATTCTACACACAGGGTAAAAAGCATGTGCCTTCCCGATGGTTTCAATCGGAGCGTTTTCGGTGTCCAAGCAGCGCGCTGTCGCTGCAGCGTTGGCAACATTTTGGGATCGACGCGTTGCTCCCGTCGCTCAGAATGGCGCTATCGCCCCAGTGCGGGCCACTAAGTTCTGAAACCAAGTCGTTCCTCATCGTTGTCGCCCCGCGTGTTTCCCTTCCTCGGCCTTCTCCCGGTCCTCCTGCTCCTCCCGCTCCTTCTGCGCCAGATCCTGCCGCTGCAGTTCGTCCTCGTCCTCCTCCTCCTTCCTGCCTCCTCTTTCTTATCCTCATGCTCCTCATCCTGCTCGCCGCCACCTCCTCCTCCAGTGTACGCAGCTCCCCCAACTCCGACTGCGCACGACGCGGTGGAATCACTTCGGGAGATTCCAGGTCCATGGCACGCGTCGGCGGATAGAGACGAAATCTGCACAGCGGTTGTAGATGCCATGACAATGGGCACTCTGGCAATCCAATCATTGAATTAAACATGTGTAAAATGTGTAAACCGTGTTCAAACCATGTTTCAAACCGGTTTTTACTTAACAGCGTAGACTGATAGGTTTCTAGTTGACTCAAAAGAGCTCACAAATCACTCCACAGGGGGGTCCGGGCGGGTGCCGGACAGGGTGCCGCAGAAGTCGTTTTAAGCAAACAGTCACACACTTCGTGCTCTTCGACCTCCCAGAACTCCATTCCCGGGCCACATTCTGAATGCCCGGAGCCAACTGTAGGCCACTTCGTGCTCTTCGACTTCCCAGAACTCCATTCCCGGGCCACATTTTGAATGCCCGGAGCCAACTGTAGGCCACTTCGTGCTCTTCGACTTCCCAGAACTCCATTCCCGGGCCACATTTTGAATGCCCGGAGCCAACTGTAGGCCACTTCGTGCTCTTCGAGTTCCCAGAACTCCATTCCCGGGCCACATTTTGAATGCCCGGAGCCAACTGTAGGCCACTTCGTGCTCTTCGAGTTCCCAGAACTCCATTCCCGGGCCACATTTTGAATGCCCGGAGCCAACTCTGGCCACTTCGTGCTCTTCGACTTCCCTCTTACATTTTCAGCCGGGGCAAGAGCACGACGAGGAGGAGGACGAGCAAGACCAGGAGGACGAGGACGAGCAGGAGCAGGACGAGGAGCAGGAGGAGCAGGAGAAGAAGGACGAGCAGGAGAAGGAGGAGGACGAGCAGGAGGAGGAGGACGACCAGGAGGAGGAGGACGACCAGGAAGAGGAGGAGGAGGAGGAGGAGGAGGGGGAGGAGTACCAGGAGGAGGAGGAGGAGGAGGAGGAGGAGGAGGAAGGGAGGAGGAGGAGGAGGAGGAGGACGAGGACGAGGAGGAGGAGGAGGAGGGGGGGGGAGAGCACAGGAGGAGGAGAACGAGGACCACCAGGAGGAGGAGGAGGAGGAGGAGGAGGAGGAGAGAACACCACGAGGAGGAGGACGAGCAAGACGAGGAGGACGAGAACGAGGGCGACCAGGAAGAGGAGGAGGAGGAGGAGGAGGGGAGGGGGAGGACTACCAGGAGGAGGAGGAGGAGGAGGAGGAGGAGGAGGAGGAGGAGGAGGAGGAGGAGGAAGAGGAGGAGGAGGACGAGGAGGAGGAGGAGGAGGGGGGGGGAGAGCACCAGGAGGAGGAGAACGAGGACCACCAGGAGGAGGAGGAGGAGGAGGAGGAGGAGGAGGAGGAGAGAGCACCAGGAGGAGGAGGACGAGCAAGACGAGGACGACGAGAACGAGGACGAGCAAGAGGAAGAGGAGGAGGAGGAGGAGGAGGAGGAGCAGGAGAAAGAGGAGGAGGAGGAGGAGGAGGAGGAGCAGGAGAAAGAAGACGAGCAGGAGGAGCACGAGGACGAGCAGGAGGAGGAGGAGGACGAGCAGGAGGGAGGGCGGCCGGCTGCCCCGGCCGGCTGCCCCGGCCGGCTGCCCCGGCCGGCTGCCCCGACCGGCCGCGCTTGCGCCCGGCCGCGGAGCGCGGTCAAGGGAAGGGGGCGGGGGCCGGCGGTCAAGGTTGATACCCCCTCCTCGCTCGTTCCACTGCCTGCTCGCAGCAGTGGCACCAGCACATGCACAAGAGATTCCTGCATGAACTGTTGTACTTGCATATCTGATGGCCTTCGGCCAAGGTCGTGCGCACCAGGGCTCTGAGGAAGGCTCCCTAAGCTCGAGACGCTTCGAATGCTCTGTAGTTTCCTCGTAGCCTCCTTTCCATGCCTCTGTAGCTTCCACGCACTCCTGCGTCGCCGAGTTTCTTCTTGCAGCGTCCTTGTCGTGTCGCGGGGTGCGTTTGCGTCACTTCGGTGTTGCTGCGCCTTGAGACGTGTCTCTGCTGCTTCTTCGTCTCATCGGGGACTCCAGCGTCACCGAATTTGTTCCCGCATTGTGCTTGTCGTTCCAGGTCGTGCGTACGCGCGCAGAATGTTTCTCTGCAGCGTCCTCGTCGCATCAGGATCTCCAGCGTCGCAGAATGCATCCTTGTAGCGCCTCTTCTTCCAGGGCGGCGTGGTCCTGAGTCGCCGCGGACGACTCGCCGCGGACGGTTCCATTCGATTCCACGGGCGATCGTGCGCATGTAGTTTGCCACGCGCCTGCGCGCGCGGAGAGGGCCTGGGCGCCCTGTCGCCTGCGGGCGACCGCGCGGGTTAGTCCCCGCAAAAGCCAAAGAGGGCATTTCCACACGCCGGGTAAAGCCTAAAAGGGCTTTCGTCTGCCTGATCCTTGCCCCCCGCTTTCCTCCTTCTTCTTTCATCGAAGTCAGAACCCCCGCCCCCTATGACGTCCTCCGCTGGCCTGGGTGGTCTACTCAGGTCGCGGGGGGGGATAGGGGGGGGGTCGTTGCCACGGCTGGTGCCTCGTTTTCACGACGGGGAGGGGGGGGTGCACCGTTCCCTCGGATGGGCACATCCCCCCCTCCAAGGGCCTCCGAGCCCTCCCTCTCCGTCCTTTTCTTCTCCCTTATCCTTCCCTCCCTCGCGGTTTTCGAAGCCTTTGGCGTCTCCGCCCACCAGAGCGGGGATCTCGACCCCCCAATGGGATTCGTGGAGCGGGGGGGGCCTTGAGAGGCCGAAACATTTTTTTGGGGCGGGGGGGGCTGCCCCGTTCCCTCGGATGGGCACAGCCCCCCCCTCGCCGGCCTCCTCTCCTTGATCCCTCCTCCTAACGTAACGCGCCCGCTTTAAGTTAGTGCATATGATACATCGACATCCTGGGGACCGACCTTGCTTTCCTGGCGGTAGTCTGGCGAGATCTGCCGGTTGTTGGGGGAAGTAAATGTGATCGGGGCCCACGGCTTTATACAATTGCGTTTAGTTATGTAAGCGGTTCCGCCGTTCCGCCCCTCAGGCGCCCGCTTCGGGAAGGCGCGACTCAAAGGCTGGTCATTGACGTTCATTGCCCACCCACGAGCACCACGCCGGCGCGCAGCAGGCATCACCCTCACCATCGTCATCATCTGCCTCGTTAACATCATGACGACTGCTGCGCTGGCTCGAGTGTGCCCCCGTTGCTCGCCCCGACTGGTGCCGCGGCGGCGTCTGGTTGCGCGTGGCCGGAGTCATGGCCGCCCCAGGCGGAGCTCGCCGTGGCAGTGGCGGCGACCGTGTGCGAGCCGCACTGGCCGGTGGTGATGGTGGTGCTTCTCAGCCCGCCACGCAGGAACTCGTCAATGCGATTCTGCAGCTAGGCCACCTGCCTACCCAATCCAGCCGCTCGAGCGCGGAGGAGAAGCGGCTTGCCGCGGGCCTCATCAGAGCACGGAAAGCAGAGACGCTGAGCTGGCAGCAGGAGGCGCAGCTCCGCGGGCTGCAGCCTGCCACGAGGGTCCACCCCGAACACTCTGGTGCCTGCGCCGGCCCCAGCAGACAGGCGCAAGCCAGCACCAGCGAGGTCAGGGAGGATGCAGGCGGCGGTGCTTCTCAGACTGCTGCGGCAGGCAGCGGTGCTTCTCAGCCTGCTCTGGCAGCGGGAGCAGGAGCTCTCGCCAAGCAGAAGGCGCAGCAGAAGGCAGACCTCAAGCGGAGACAGAAGAGCGAGGAGATCATGCAGCAGGTGCGGGACCTCGGCCGCTTCCCGAAGGAGTCTGCCGGGCGTAGCCCTGCAGAGCGGCAGCTGGCCCGGAAAATCCGCGCCGCACGGCATGCCAAGCAGTTCTCGCCAGAACAGGAGGCCGAGCTCCAGGCCCTGCAGCAAAATACCGACGAGCTCGAGCAGGAGGAGGCGGAGACGAAGACCGACGAGCTCCTGCAGCAGAAGACCGAGGAGCTCATGCAGCAGGTGCGAGACCTCGGCCGCTATCCGAAGGAGTACGCCGGGCGTAGCCTCGCAGAGCGGCAGCTCGCCGAGAAGGTCCGGAAAGCACGGAAGGCCAAGCAGTTCTCCCCGGAGCAGGAGGCCGAGCTCCAGGCCCTCCAGCAGTCGGAGACCGATGACACAAAGCAGCAGTGCGCAACCTTTTCCGAGGTATCCGTCCGGGAGGATGTTGCCCCGACACGGCTGCCGGAGGACGGCGTGCCAGACCACCTCCAAGCCTGTCTGCAACCAGTGGACGGTGCGGACAAAGCCCCGGTACGTCTGTTGGGGCCAGCACCCAGGGCGCCGGAAGTGGGCAGAGACGACGAGGCGGGAGACGAGTCTGACGAGGAGAAAGAGACAGACAAAGACGGAGAAGCAGCAGAACAGCCTGACATGGCCTACCTGCATGAGAATGTGGCAGAGTTCACAGTTGCAGTGGATCCAGTGCATGACATCGCTCCAGTCCGAATGATGCAAGCGCTGCAAGGCACGGTTGTGGCGCTGCAGGAGCAGGCAGCACGCATCGCCAAGAACGAGGTGACACCGACAGTGGCAGACAGCAGCGGTGCTCTTCAGCCTGTTGCCGACGAAGGCGGCAGGCATACGATGCGCAGCATGGTTCTCGATGTACAGAGTGCTGCTCGTTCGTTCGACGAGCGAGCGCAGGTGGTGCTGGAGAAAGCGCAAGCAGGAGCAGACGCGTGCAGGGCTGTGGGCCCGCACTCCTTATCGGTGCCTACGCAGAAACCCGTGAGTTCTTTCGACAGCAGGTCCTGACCGGCGTGCTACACGGAGTTCTGGTTCGGGGACGGCGCGCCGAACCTCGAGCGGGAGCGGCCCATGTTGTTCGAACAGGTCATCCCCAGGAGGAACGAGGAGGGAGGATGAAGCGCAGGGGGGTAGAGGAACGAGGAGGAACCGTGAAACGCAGGCTGCCTTGTGGCAGGACTGTTCATCCCGCCCCTTTGATGCTTTCCAGGCAGCACTCGCATGTGGCGTTTCGACCTACATCCATTGATAGCAGTGTCTCGTTTGGACCTCCATCCATTCAATCTTCGTGCGTTGATAGCAGTGTCTCCTTTGAACATACATCCATTCATTCTCCACGCGTTGATAGCAGTGTCTCGTTTGGACATACATCTATTCAAGTTCTGTGCGTTGATAGCAGTGTCTCCTTCTTTGCAGGGGCGTGGAGGAAGGAGGAGGAACCGCGAAACGCAGGCTGCTTTGTGGCGAGGAGGAGAGAAGATGAAGCGCAGGGGTGCGAGGAAGGAGGAGGAGCCGTGAAACGCAGACTGCTTTGTGGCAGGACTGCTCAGTCTGTCCCCTTGGTGCTTTTCAGCCAGCACTCGCATGTCTCGTTTGGACCTACATCCATTGGTAGCAGCGTCTCGTTTGGACCTACATCCATTCAATCTCCGAGTGTTGATAGCAGTGTCTCCTTTGAACATGCATCCATTCATTGTCCACGCGTTGATAGCAGTGTCTCGTTTGGACAACCATCCATTCAAGCGTCTTGCGTTGATAGCAGTGTCTCGTTGTTACGCGAATGCTGCGTTGATAGCAGTGTTTCTTTCTTACACGATTCGTCTTACTGATGGCATTTCCTTCGTTGATAGCAGTGTCTCGTTCTTTACACGACTACCATTAAATGCTCCGTTGATGGCAGTGCCTCCTTCTTACACGATTCATTGTATTGATGGCATTTCCACCGTTGATAGCAGTGTCTCGTTCTGATCACGATTGTCATTCTTGATAGTACCGTGTTGTAAACTTAGCTTCCCTGCGAGGTCGCGCGACGCCTCATCAACCTGGAGGAGCTCGAGTACTCTCTCGCGAGCGACGAGGAGACCTACGCGGCCGCCTCCCAGAGCCGCTTCAACTCTCCAGAGATCCATGCTATTCTCGGGGACGTGATCCGCCGGCTGCGGCTCCTGAAAGGCACGCGAGCTGCGATTGGCAGGAAAGGCTTCGGCACTGACCTACAGATCCTGTCACAGGCCTCGGCGGAGGATTTCATGGAAGCGCTGAACATCTCGAAGCCCAGCGACTGCATCGGCTCCGCCATTTCACGCCCGGGCATGCCTGCGAAGGTCAAGACTGCCCTGAGGACGTTGCTACTCAGCACTTCCGATGTGCCTGGCACAGAGGGGCGGAAACAAGCACTCCGCTTCAACGGACACGGCAACAACCTCAAGTTCGGCGCCGCGAGCTTCTTCGTCACACCGAACTTCGCAGACACGTACAGCCCGTTGGTCCTCCAGCTACACGAAGGGCCGGGAAAGCGGAGCCACTTCGACATTCGCGGGCACGCGGATAGTGCGGTTCCCACAGCCGGCGGCGCTTCTCAGCCTGCTGGCCCTGACCTGCGGAGTTCAGCGCCTACCATGCCTTCTCTGGAGCGGATGCACCAGATAGTCGCAGCAGACCCGCGTGCGCAGGCCAAGTTTTTCCTGTTGATGACCGAGCTGCACTACCGCTACATCATTGGCTTAGAGCGCCTGTTTGTTGGCCGCACAACGCTAGCCCGACAGGCAGTGTCAACGGAGGACGACGGGGCAGCGTCTCTGCAGCCGTGCGTGGCCCCAGGAAGCACTGATGTGCAGGCGCCTTTCGAAGCACAGGGTCGGGGCTTCACGCATGGCCACGGCAAAGGCCACAGCGTCATCGGGCCTACGATGGCGTGGTTGCGCTCGGCCGTGGTCGGAGGGCTGCGCACCGCGGCTCGGAACCTGCGCGCTGCGCTTCTTTCCACCGCGGAGACCGTGCAGTACGAAGCTGCCAACGAGCCCGCGCGGCAGCTGGGGCTTCCTGATGTCGCGCCAGAGCCTTTCACAGCCAGGCAGCAGCGACAGAGCCGCATGGACGGAGGCGAAGAGGAGGATGGCACCAGGCGCGACGAGGTGCCGCTCGGCCCGCCAGTGGAGCAGCCGTACCTCGTGGAGGAGCGCGCGCGGGCAGCTGCAGAGAACCGGATGCCTGCAATCGGCGCTGCAGCGTACCGGAGCCTCCCGCTCACAGGTGCCTTTCAGTCTACGTTTCCGAGCTACCGCCAGCGATCTAGCTTCGGGCAGCTCGGTGGCGCTTCTCAGCCTGCCATGGCAGTCAGCCATGGTAGTCTCTTCCAGACGAACGAGGATGGAGTGATTCAGGAAGTCCTCAAGCACGATGGCTCGCCGGCTTCGGTCGAGGAGATTGACGCAGATGCGGAGGCGTGGGCAGTAGCCTTTAGCCATGACTTCTTTTACAACATCTGCTCCAACCACGAGCACGATTGCACGGAGACGTGCGTCAAGTACGTCAAGAAGAAGCTCGAGGCCAAAGAGAGTCTGCGCTCCAACAGAACCCCGTCGTGCCGCTTCTGGTTCTTCCGCATCCAGCAGCTATCTCTGGCAGGCCGCACCAAGCGAGTGCGTCGGCGTGGCAAGCCTTTGGTCCGCACTCCGTTCATTGACTTCTCTGACGAACGCAACCAGCGGTGCCGCTGCCAGCTCAAACGCGACCAGCCGTTCAGGAGCTCAAGCAACGACGTCTCTCAAGTGACAAGCCGGTGCAACGTGGATTTCCAGTTCTTGCTGTGCGCGCCTGACGAGTCCGCCGAGGCAGCAGACGTGCCTGAGCCTGGTGGTGCTCCTCAGCCTTCTCAGGGTGACCTGCCGGCGGCCGCTCCTGCTCAGCCGGCCAAGCGCAGAAGGCTTACCAAGAAGACGAAGATCATGAAGGACCCAGACTCGGCAACCACAGCGCGCTCATCAGGACAACTCAGCAGGCGCAAAAAATGGTTCTACGGTTGTGGGTCCTTGCTGCAGCAGAATGCATCTGTCGTGGAGCTTCCAAGCTGCTTTCCAGAAGGCTTTCTCCATGGACTTCTACATCACGAAGTACCAGGGGAAAATGATGGAGTCCATGACGCCGCTCTTCCAGGCTATGCTCTCCGGCATGCGGCGTCTGGAGCAGCAGGAGAAGGAAGAGGAGGACGAGGAAGAAGCCCGCACGGTGCTGAGTGAGGTCGCCGCTGATGCCGAGGGCCAGGCGCACGCCAAACGGAGCCGCACGCAGGAGGATCTCGCTCGACGCGCTCGACGCGTCTGTATCCGGCTGGCGTCGATGGCGAATCGGTGCTTCTGGCTCTCCACGACGGAGGTAGCCGTGCACATCCTCACAGGCGGCGACTGCCTCCAGTCGCACCACCATACGCGGCTCTTCATGAGACAACTGCAATGGGCTAGCCAGCAGTGCAAGCGCTTGCTCAACCATGAAGGTACTTGCGAGGAGCAGGATAGTGATCAGGTGCCAATACACGCAGTCCGCATCCAGATCCACGTGGCTGACGAGGACCAGGAGCACGCAGCAGGTGTGATCAGCGGTGCTCCTCAGCCTCCTGAACACATCCCTTCTGATGCTGAGCAGGCTGACGGCGGGGACTGCGACGAGCAGGCTGACGGCGCGTGTGCACCACCAGCACGAACACAGCCGACGACAACGCTCACAGGGGCGCTCGCCTGCAGACCATGCCTTACTACATCTACAGGACGACGACGACGACCACGACGATGATGATGATGATGATGATGATGATTCGGATGCTGCTGCTGGTGATGATGATGACGATGACGAGAACGACGACGACGACGACGACGAAGACGAGAACGACGACCGCGACGACGACGAGTACGACAACGACGAGGATGTACGTCCGGCGAGTCCTGAAGCCGAACCGGGCAAAGGCTTCTGGACCGCGATTCTTCCCCTTCGAGAACCACTACGTCATGGCTCAGCGGTACGTGCAGGAGGTGCGGCTGCGCAGTAATGCCCCCACCATCGATGGCTTCCAGTGCCCGACCTGGGCACAGGACCCCGAGCAGAACTCGCTCTTCAAGGCCCTCCTCTTCACGCCTTGGGCATGCGAGGGTCCCCTCTCTTGTGGCTGCGTTACTCAGTACAGCCATCTGCTGAGGAACTGCGACTGCCCCGCCGTGCGCCCATACTCGTTCGAGCGGGCGTGGCGGCTTCGCTGCGCGGAGATCCACGTGCTGGCGGCGCGCGCAGACACCAGATGCCGCCTGGCCCGCCAGATGCTCGTGCTCGCGGACACGACACTCTTCTCAGAGCTGAAAGAGCCTCGGGCGAACCTCGACGAGGGTGAGCTGGTGCTCCTCAGCCTAGCGTCCTTCGCAAGGTCTCAGCTGGCGCGGCGCATGCCAGCGGAGGCGGCACGGCGCATCCTCGCCTTCAGTAACCACCATTGCAGGTGGCACGAGGAACAGTGCACTCTGGCAGAGTCCTGCGCGTACGTGGCGCGGGATGTGCTGGCGCACGTGGAACTCGCGGCGGAGGCGCGGGTGAAGCCTCGGCCAGCGGCGAGTGCCCACCTCGAGGCCGATGAAGACTCCGCGAGCGATGCCGAAAGGCCCAACGGCCGAGTCCCGCTGGAGCTCGTTGACGTGGGTGGAGGCGGCGGCAGCGACGTGGAGGAGGATGTCGAGGACGCCGCGATTACAGAGATCTCCCTGTTCCCGCTGCGGGACCACGTCAGAGCAACCGAGCTGGCCCTGCAGCAAGATCACCTGCACCGCTTGGATCAGAAGGGCCGCCTCAGCTACGCCGACAAGCAGCTGAAGAAACTCAATCGAGCGTACGGCGGCATGCTGCACGCGAGCTTTGCACAGCCAGCCAGCACGGGCGCGCGGGAGCATCTGGGCACGCGACTGAACGAGAGCTTTTCTGACATGTTAGCCTTGCAGCGGCAAAGCATAGCGCTACAGAAAAAGCAAACGAGCGCGGATGGAGAGATCTTGCCCGATGCTGCGGACGACTGGCTCCCCAGCGGTGCTCCTCAGCCTGCTGCCGAGGACGCCCAACCAGAACTCGTTCCGCAGCTCTTGGCCATGCAGGGCCCGGCGGCTGTTGCGTGGAAGCTCGTCACTGATGCCCACTGCACGGAGGAGCAGATTGACGCGGTGGCGTTGTTTGCGTTGTCTCTGCAGAAACGTTTGACGGCAGACCAGACAAGACAACGCATCTCCTCCCCGTGGCGTCCGCGACAGGCAACCACAGAGCGATCTGGCTCGGTGGAGGCGGTGTCGGCAAGACGCGCACCCTCTCCAAAGTGGTGGAGCCGATGGCCATCGCTTACTTCGGCGAGCAGGGGTACCTCGGCAAAGCGCAGTCCAACCACGCCGCACACAACCTCGGCCCGCGCGGCAGGACCATGCATTCCTCCAATGGCCTGCTCATGTCGGATTCCATGCAGACAGCCAGGCTGCGCTTGACGCCACAGACGCAGAAAAAGCTGGATCGCCTCACAGGCACACTCGGCGTCGACGTGATCGATGAGCTGGGTGCTGTGCCGGGGCCTTTGCTGCATGCAGATGCACTGCGCACGACCTACGGCAGGGCGTTGCGCTACAACCTGGACCCCACGAAGTACATGCGGCCGCAGGAGACGTGGGGACGCATGCCTGTGAAGATCTTGTGCGGGGACTTCTACCAGTTGCCGCCAGTCCCCGCCACCGCTTCCCTGCTGGCGCCTCACGCGGGCCAATCCTACGAACACCAACAGGGTAGGAAGTTGCTCGCCGACATCGAGTACGTCATCGATTTCGTGCAGATGCAACGCTTTACGGACCCGTTGCAAGTCGAGGTTCTCCACGCTATGCGAACTCCAGGCGGGAAAAAGATCTCTGACGACAGCTGGCAGGCGATCGTCAATACAGAAATCGTTAGCTCTGGTGGCGCTGCTCAGCCTGCTGCCAGCAACAGCGAAGCCGATCAGCCACTTCAATGGGATCCTCGGTTGCGTGCAGCGAGAGGCTGGTACGAGTCGGCCTATGAGTGGCGCATCGTCTCTTACGCCATGCATGCACAGGCGAAGCTTGATGCGCACGATGCTGGCCAGCTGCTCTTTTACGTACCAGCAATCGACAGACCAGCTGCGCGCCTCGCGAAGCCTGATTTCGACGAGATGCGCGCGGAGCCCAACATCGGCGCTACCGCAAAAATGCCAGGGCTGCTGCCGCTCTTCATTGGCATGGAAGTCATCCTGACGGAATCCGTCCTGCCGCCGAAGTATGTCCGCGGTGCGCCAGGCAAAGTGGTAGGCATAGAGCTGCACGCTCTGGAGCCTCCGCTGGAGGGCCGGCCGTCCATTGTATCGGACGGTGTGGTCGTACTCTACTACATGCCAAAGGCTGTGTATGTCAAGATCGATGACAGCGATGAACTCTTCTTGACGGCCGCGAAGGTAACAGCTGGCAGTGCTTCTCAGTCTGCCGGCCCTGACCTGCGCGGAGTGCTCGCCATCACACCGCAGGCGCGCCCGTGGAAGTTCAAGGCGAAGACAGGTGGCCCGGCCATCGCGGTGTCCAGGACGCAGTTGCCCGTGTTGCCCAAGAAGCAGGGGACTCTGCATGGCGTCCAGGGCAAGACGGCGGATCCAGGCTTCATCGTCCACTGGGCGTTTCCGCCCGGACTGAAGAAGGAGTCCATTTGGCTTGCCTACTACGTCAGCCTGTCGCGCCCCAGAAGCTTCAAACAACTCTTGAGCCACGGCTTGCCTGACAGGAGCATCATCGAAGGCGGTCCTCCTGAACATATCGCCAAGGCTTTCGCCGAGCTCTTCGCGGACAAGATTGCCGCGACGAAGATCGCTTGCGCGAAAGCTCGACAAGACTTAGGCTGGCCTGCACGAGCCTGAGGAACCGTGAGTTGCAGCATGATGAGCCGGCCAGTTTGGTGCGTCAGAGCCTGCTCTCGCGTGGTGTTTCTCAGCCTGCCGCTTTCTGTATGCTAGCCTTAGCTTCAGCCTCCACTTGCGCGGCCGCGGTGCTTCTCAGCCTGCGACTCTTTGCGGTTCTTCTCAGTCTGCAGCCGGTTGTCGCGTTGTGCTTCTCGTCCTGCGCTTCCTGTATGCTAGCCTTAGCTTCAGTCTCCAATTGCGCGGTCGCGGTGCTTCTCAGCCTGCGATTCTTTGCGAGGCCTCTCAGCCTGCAGCCGGTTGTTCGCTTCAGATGCCGACTGTACCTGTGCGCAAGGAGATACAAGCATCCCCGTCTGCTGTGCAAACGATGATAGACATGAGCGCTTCCAAAACAACATCACGAGATAAGCACACACTAATGCATACAGGCCGTCCTCGCTTTCATCGACATACATCGTTTGAGATTCCATGCGTTCATAGCAGAGTGTCGTTTAGATACACATCCATTCAAGTTCCTAGCGTTGATAGCGGTGTCTCGTTTGGACGGACATCCATTCAAGGTCGGTGCGTTGATAGCAGTGTCTCGTTTGGAGAAACATACTTTCAAGCTCCATGCGTTGATAGCAGTGTCTCCTTTGAACAAGCATCCATTCATTTTCCACGCGTTGATAGCAATGTCTCGTTTGGACATATATCTATGACAGTTCCGTGCGTTGATAACAGTGTCTCGTCTATACATGTAGTCATTCAAGCGACTTGCGTCCATGGCAGTACCTTGTTTGACAACACATCGAATCAAGCTCAGCGCGACGATGACAACAGCTTTTGCATCACTATTACTGTTACTGTTGATATCACAGTGCCTCTCACTGCTGCTGCATGTTTCAGTTATACTTAGAAACATCGCTGTTAGGTTGCTTTGCCGGGATAATTGTATGATTATGAAGGTTTATGGCCTCTGGGGCGCAACTATTGCATAATCCACAAGGGTTTATGGCCTCGAGGATGCAAACATTCATGAATTTACGAAAGTTACCTAACAGCGAAGACTGATAGGTTTCTAGTGGTCTTAAAAAAGAGCAGCAGATGACTCCACAGGGGGGTCTGGGCGGGTGCCGGACAGGGTGCCGCAGAAGTCGTTTTAAGCCAACAGTCACACACTTCGTGCTCTTCGACCTCCCAGAACTCCATTCCCGGGCCACATTCTGAATGCCCGGAGCCAACTGTAGGCCACTTCGTGCTCTTCGACTTCCCAGAACTCCATTCCCGGGCCACATTTTGAATGCCCGGAGCCAACTGTAGGCCACTTCGTGGTCTTCGAGTCCCCAGAACTCCATTCCCGGGCCACATTTTGAATGCCCGGAGCCAACTGTAGGCCACTTCGTGCTCTTCGAGTTCTCAAAACTCCATTCCCGGGCCACATTTTGGATGCCCGGAGCCAACTGTAGGCCACTTCGTGTACTTCGAGTTCCCAGAACTCCATTCCCGGGCCACATTTTGAATGCCCGTAGCCAACTGAGGCTGAGGCAGGCTGCTGCTGAGGCAGGCTGAGGCTGAGGCTGAGGCAGGCTGAGGCTGAGGCAGGCTGAGGCTGAGGCTGAGGTTGAGGCTGAGGCTGAGGCTGAGGCAGGCTGAGGCAGACGCTGAGGCAGGCTGATGCTGAGGCAGGCTGAGGCTGAGGCTG
The DNA here is from genome assembly GCA_963575745.1 of Prorocentrum cordatum. Classification (NCBI taxonomy): domain Eukaryota; class Dinophyceae; order Prorocentrales; family Prorocentraceae; genus Prorocentrum; species Prorocentrum cordatum. The sequence continues at coordinate 124,714 of CAUYUJ010020876.1, read as the reverse complement.
AGGCCGATGCAGGCTGAGGCTGAGGCTAAGGTTGAGGCTGAAGGCAGACTGAGGCTGAGGCTGAAGCAGGCTGAGGCTGAGGCTGAGGCAGGCTGAGGCTGAGGCTTAGGCAAGCTGATACTGAGGCAGACTGAGGCTGAGGCAGGCTGAGGCTGAGGCAGGCTGAGGCTGAGGCAGGCTGAGGCTGAGGCTGAGGCTGAGGCTGAGGCTGAGGCTGAGGCTGAGGCTGAGGCTGAGGCTGATGCAGGCTGAGGCTGAGGCAGGCTGAGGCGGAGGCTGAGGCTGAAGGCAGGCTGAGGCTGAGGCTGAAGCAGGCTGAGGCTGAGGCTGAGGCAGGCTGAGGCTGAGGCTGAGGCAGGCTGAGGCTGAGGCAGGCTGAGGCTGAGGCTGAGGCTGCTGAGGGGGGGGGGGGGCGGGGCCAAGGGGGCTGAGGCTTAGGCAAGCTGATACTGAGGCAGACTGAGGCTGAGGCAGGCTGAGGCTGAGGCAGGCTGAGGCTGAGGCAGGCTGAGGCTGAGGCTGAGGCTGAGGCTGAGGCTGAGGCTGAGGCTGAGGCTGAGGCTGAGGCTGATGCAGGCTGAGGCTGAGGCAGGCTGAGGCGGAGGCTGAGGCTGAAGGCAGGCTGAGGCTGAGGCTGAAGCAGGCTGAGGCTGAGGCTGAGGCAGGCTGAGGCTGAGGCTGAGGCAGGCTGAGGCTGAGGCAGGCTGAGGCTGAGGCTGAGGCTGCTGCAGGCTGAGGCTGAGGCAGGCTGAGGCTGAGGCCGAGGCTGAAGGCAGACTGAGGCTGAGGCTGAAGCAGGCTGAGGCTGAGGCTGAGGCAGGCTGAGGCTGAGGCAGGCTGAGGCTGAGGCTGAGGTATGCTGATACTGAGGCAGGCGGAGGCTTGAGGCTGTGACTGTGACTGCCGTTGCCTCTGGACTACATCGCGAATGCGACCTGCTGACCTGCGGAGAAACAGGAGAAATTCTACAAGGGATTTGCTCATTTGGATTTTAAGGGCGAATGTTTCCATATTACCTGACAGCGAAGGACTGATAGGTTTCGAGTTGACTCAAAAGAGCTAGCCAAGATCAACTCCACAGGGGGGTTGGGCGGGTGCCGGACAAGGACAGGGGCCGAGAAGAAGTCGTTTTAAGCAACAGTCACACACTTCGTTGCTCTACGACTCCCAGAACTCCATTCCCGGGCCACATTCTGAATGCCCGGAGCCAACTGTACACTTCGTGCTCTTCGACCTCCCAGAACTCCATTCCCGGGCCACATTCTGAATGCCCGGAGCCAACTGTACACCACTTCGTGCTCTTCGACTTCCCAGAACTCCATTCCCGGGCCACATTTTGAATGCCCGGAGCCAACTGTAGGCCACTTCGTGGTCTTCGAGTCCCCAGAACTCCATTCCCGGGCCACATTTTGAATGCCCGGAGCCAACTGTAGGCCTCTTCGTGCTCTTCGAGTTCCCAGAACTTCATTCCCGGGCCACATTTTGAATGCCCGGAGCCAACTGTAGGCCACTTCGTGCTCTTCGAGTTCCCAGAACTCCATTCCCGGGCCACATTTTCAGCAGGGGCAGGAGCACGACGAGGAGGAGGCGAGCAAGGACCAGCGGGAGGAGGACGAGCAGGAGGAGGAGGACGAGGGCAGGAGGAGCAGGAGGAACAAGGACGGCAGGAGGAGAGGAGGAGGCGGACGAGAGCAGGAGAGGAGAACGACCAGCGAGGAGAAGGACGACCAGTAAGAGGAGGAGGGAGGAGGGAGGAGGAGGAGGGGAGGGGAGGAACTACCAGGAGGAGCAGGAGTGAGGAGGAGGAGGAGGGAGGAGGAAGAGGTGGTGGAGAGGAGGAGGAGGAGGAGGAGGAGGAGGACGAGGAGGAGGAGGAGGAGGGGGGGGGAGAGCTGCCTTTTCGTGGAGATGCTGTTCGACCCAGAGATGCTCCTACACATGGCTGTTAGGTTGCTTTGCTGGGATAATGTTTTGCCTCGGGGACGCGAATATTGTAATTTGCAAGGGTTTGTCGCCTCGGGGACGTGAATATTACCTAACAGCTTGTTCTGATAGGTTTCTAATGGGGTCAAAAGAGAGCAGCAGATGACTCCACAGGGGGGTCTGGGCGGGTGCCGGACAGGGTGCCGCAGAAGTCGTTTTAAGCCAACAGTCACACACTTCGTGCTCTTCGACCTCCCAGAACTCCATTCCCGGGCCACATTCTGATGCCCGGAGCCAACTGTAGGCCACTTCGTGCTCTTCGACTTCCCAGAACTCCATTCCCGGGCCACATTTTGAATGCCTGGAGCCAACTGTAGGCCACTTCGTGGTCTTCGAGTTCCCAGAACTCCATTCCCGGGCCACATTTTGAATGCCCGGAGCCAACTGTAGGCCACTTCGTGCTCTTCGAGTTCCCAGAACTCCATTCCCGGGCCAGATTTTGGATGCCCGGAGCCAACCGTAGGCCACTTCGTGGTCTTCGAGTTCCCAGAACTCCATTCCCGGGCCAGATTCTGGATGCCCGGAGCCAACTGTAGGCCACTTCGTGGTCTTCGAGTTCCCAGAACTCCATTCCTGGGCACGATTTTGAATGCCCGGAGCCAACTGTAGGCCACTTCGTGTTCTTTGAATTCCCAGAACTCCATTCCCGGGCCACATTTTGAATGTTGAGGCAGGCTGAGGCTGAGGCTGAGGCAGGCTGATGCTGAGGCAGGCTGAGGCTGAGGCTGAGGCTGATGCAGGCTGAGGCTGAGGCAGGCTGAGGCTGACGCCGAGGCTGAAGGCAGACTGAGGCTGAGGCTGAAGCAGGCTGAGGCTGAGGCTGAGGCAGGCTGAGGCTGAGGCAGGCTGAGGCTGAGGCTGAGGCAGGCTGAGGCTGAGGCTGTGTCTGTGACTGCCGTTGCCACTGCGACTGTCATCGCGAATGCGACTACGACTGCGAGAACACCACAATTCTACAACTGGATTCTCATAAGGGGAATGCTTCCAGATATGCTCCTACACATCGCTGTTAGGTTGCTTTGCCGGGATAATTTTACCTAACAGCTTGTTCTGATAGGTTTCTAGTGGGGTCAAAAGAGAGCAGCAGATGACTCCACAGGGGGGTCTGGGCGGGTGCCGGACAGAGTGCCGCAGAAGTCGTTTTAAGCCAACAGTCACACACTTCGTGCTCTTCGACCTCCCAGAACTCCATTCCCGGGCCACATTCTGAATGCCCGGAGCCAACTGTAGGCCACTTCGTGCTCTTCGACTTCCCAGAACTCCATTCCCGGGCCACATTTTGAATGCCCGGAGCCAACTGTAGGCCACTTCGTGGTCTTCGAGTCCCAGAACTCCATTCCCGGGCCACATTTTGAATGCCCGGAGCCAACTGTAGGCCACTTCGTGCTCTTCGAGTTCCCAGAACTCCATTCCCGGGCCACATTTTGAATGCCCGGAGCCAACTGTAGGCCACTTCGTGGTCTTCGAGTTCCCAGAACTCCATTCCCGGGCCACATTTTGAATGCCCGGAGCCAACTGTAGGCCACTTCGTGTCTTCGAGTTCCCAGAACTCCATTCCTGGGCCACATTTTGAATGCCCGGAGCCAACTGTAGGCCACTTCGTGTTCTTCGAGTTCCCAGAACTCCATTCCGGGCCACATTTTGAATGCTGAGGCAGGCTGAGGCTGAGGCTGAGGCTGATGCAGGCAGGCTGAGGCTGAGGCTGAGGCCTGGGCTGACGCCGAGGCTGAAGGCAGACTGAGGCTGAGGCTGAAGCAGGCTGAGGCTGAGGCTGAGGCAGGCTGAGGCTGAGGCAGGCTGAGGCTGAGGCTGAGGCAGGCTGAGGCTGAGGCTGTGTCTGCGACTGCCGTTGCCGCTGCGACTGTCATCGCGAATGCGACTACGACTGCGAGAACAGCACAATTCTACAACTGGATTCTCATCTGAATCTTAAGGGGAATGCTTCCAGATATGCTCCTACACATCGCTGTTAGGTTGCTTTGCCGGGATAATTACATATTGAAAACATGTTTGAAACATGCTTTAGACATCTGGAAATTACTTGGCAACATGCTTCCTCTCCGTTGATCGCCTTCCACAGCACAGTGGGAAGGGCTGGGTGGGAGGGGCAGGACGTCAGATGTGGCGCGAGCGCACCGAGCTTGCCCTATCCCCCCTCCTCCTCCTCCTCCTCCTCCTCTCCTCCTCCTCCTCCCTCCTCCTTCCTCCTCCTCCTACTCCCTCCTCCCTCCTCCTCCTCCTCTCTCCTCCCTCCTCCCTCCTCCTCCTCCATCCTCCCCTCTCCCCCTCCCCCTCCCCTCCTCCTCCTCCCCCTCCTCCTCCTCCTCCTCCTCCTCCTCATCCTCCTCTTCCTCCTCCTCCTCCTCCTCCTCCCCCTCCTCCAACCCTGCACACGTCCTTCCTCGAGGCGAGCCTTGAGCTCGAGGGTGGCGGGGAAGATCGCGGAGATGACTCCCTCCACAACCTCGCCGCGGACGCGCACCGCCAGGGGGGCAGGCGAGAGCGGGCGTGCTCTGAGGGCCGAGGTGCCGAGGGCGCGATGGCGTGGCGCCGGGACCCTGGGAGAGCGCCCGAGGGCCGAGAGAGGCGTCGAGGCTGCGCGAGACGCGTACACCCTGCGAAATGCTTAAGAAATCATGGGTTAAGAAATTCATAGTCTCAGAACTTGAGTAAAAACCCAAAATTTCCACTCAAATCTTAGGATTTACATTGAAACATTAAGAATAACCAAGACTCTGGCCAAAAAAATAGGTTTTCTTAAGCATCGCCTAAGGTGTACCTCTCGGACCTCTCTGGGGCCAACCTTGCGGATGCCACGACGATGGGCACCCTGACGGTCCTATCGTTGAGATTTTAAATGCGCTTAAAAGGTGTAAAACATGTTCTAAGCATGTTTCGACCATGTTTTTGTTTACGTATTTGAAACGTGTTTTAGGCATCTGGGAATTGTTTGGCAGCATGCTTCCTCTCCATTGATCCACGTCCACAAGGCCAACCTTTCGATCAAGCACAAACTGACACGGATTAGGGATCCGTGGATCTGGCGCGTGAGCGCCAGATTCGCGGCCAGTGCCACCCGACTTAGCGACGGGAGACGTAGATGGTTTACGGAAGCGAGGCCCATCGCTAATCCACGCGCCCTAATTCATGCTTGCGCTACCTCGGTTCGACCATCTGGGAGAACTTGCGCAACCGCACCCCAGGGAAGATCGCAACGCCGGCGTCAGCATCCCGTCACGGGAGAGCAAGGGCGAGAGGAACGTAGATTTGCGCTTGAGAGGGGCTGGCTTGGACAGGCAACTGGTCCTGCACGCGACAATGAACACAACGATCATCCTCGTATTCCCGCTCCATCTCCTCTTCCTCCCCCTTCCTCCTCCTCCTCCTCCTCCTCCTCCTCCTCCTCCTCCTCCTCCTCCCCCTCCTCCTCCTCCTCATCCTCTTCGTCCTAAAACATCGTCCCTCCTGCCCCCACTCCTTCATCTTCCTCCTCCCCCATCCTCATACCACTGCTCTTCCTGCATCCTCCTCCCCCTCGCCCCCGCACGGGCGGGATAACGACAGTGGAGGAAGAAGAGAAAGGGAAGGCGGATGGGGAGAAGGGAAGCGGGATGCGGAGGGGGCGACAGAGGAAGAGGATGAGGGAGGAAGAGCGAGACGGAGGCGGAGGAGGATAAGGGAAAATGATGATGATGATGATGATGATGATGATGATAATGATAATGATGATGATGATGATGATGATGATGATGATGATGATGCTGATGATACGGTGATGATGATGATGATGGTGATGGTGATAGTGATGGTGATGACGATGATGCTGATGATGATGATGATGCTGATGCTGATGGTGATGATGACGTGATGATGATGCTGATGACGACGATGCTGATGATGCTGATGATGGCACTGGTGATGGTGATGCTGCGGGTGATGATGATGATGAGTATGACAGTGGTGCTGCTGCTACCGCTTATAATGATGATGCTGAGAATGATGATAATGGTGATGATGATGATGATGATGATGGTGATGATGATGATGATGATGCTGGTGGCGTTGATGATGATGATGATGATGATGATGATGATTAGGATGATGATGCTAATAATTATGCTTATACTGATGTCGATGATATTGATAACGATAAAGGTATAAAGGTAACTAGAAATATAAATATACTGATGATGATGATGACGATGCTGATGATGATGCTGCTGATGCTGCTGCTGATGCTGATGCTGATGGTGCTGCTGTTTATGATGATGATACTGATGATGATGATGATGATGATGATGATGATGATGAGGATGATGATGATGATGATGTGTTTGGGATGTCATCATCATCATCATCATCATCGACGATGATGATGATGATGATGATGATGATGATGATGAGCAGGAGGAGGAGGAGAAGAAGTAAAAAGAACAGCAGGATGCGGAGGAAGAAACGATAATTCGATACCAACTGGTCGTTATATATATGACTGGCTACGGAAAAGAAGAGCGGGGAAGAGGAGGAGGGGAGGGGAGGAGGAGGCGGGCAAGAAGAAGCAGGAGGCAGAGGAGGCGGAAGAGAGGGAGGAGGTGGAGGAGGCAAGGGGGCAGGGAGGAAGGGAGGGAGGGAAGCGCACGGGGAGGGAGATGGGGGAGGGGAGGGCAGGGGAGAGAGAAGGAGAGGCAAGCCAGGTGAGCTCGCGCCATGTCTGACATTCTACCCCTCCCACCCATCCCTTCCCATTGCGCGGAGTCTTCTTTATTCGCGGATGCGTGTCGTAGTGGACCTGAAACTTCCTGGAATACCCACTCGTGTTATGCCCAACCAGAAGAGGGGAGCTGCGTACATATGAGGAGAGGGAAGAAAGGAAGGAGGAGGAGGAGAAGGAGGAGGTGGAGGAGGAGGCGACGGATGAGCAATAGGAAAAGGAGGAGGTTGAGGAACGAGGAGGAGGAGGAGGAGGAGGACGAGGAGGAGAAACGGAAGAAGACACATAATAATAGCAATAAACACGATATTAATAATGATAGTAATACTGAACATACGAACAGCATTAATAATGTTCGTTGTGCGAATGAATAATCGCATTTTGCGAATACTACGATCAATTATACTAATGCTTATGATGACAAGAGGAAAATAAGAATAAACACAAGGACACACAATACTACGGATACGAAGAAAGACTAGGACAAACAGCAGCAGCTGGAACTGGAGTGGAAGGAAGGCAATGGGGAAGGCGGAGGAGGGGAAAGGAGAGGGGAAAGGAGCGGGGGAAAGCCCCGCTCTGGGGCGAAAGCGCCATTCTCGACGACGAGAGCACAGCACCGATTCTAAAATGAGGCAAGGGGAGGGGGGGGAGGGAGGGAGGAGGGGGAGGTGGGGGAGGTGGAGGGAGAAGTGGAGGGACAGCCCCCTGAACCTGGACGGGGGGTTTCGCGAACGGTCACAGCGTCCAAAACGGCCTCGGCGAGAAACCAAAATCACTGGTCTTACTAGGTTGTGGCCACATTTTGGCCTCTTGGGGCAACCGTAATTAAGGAACCCCCTTCTTTGATCGATGCCCTCTAAAATGGCCCCATCAAGCACCCAGGAGGCCCCAAGAGGCCCCAAGTTGGCCCCAAGATGGCCCCACGAGGCCCCCAAGCCCCCAAGAGGACCTCAAGCGGCCCCAAGAGACACCCCCCCGAGGCACCCAAGACGCCCAAGAGACCCCCAGGACCGCCAAGAGACCCCCAATACGTCCCAAGAGGCCACGAAGAAGCGCCCCAGAGGTATCCCAAGAGGCTCCGAGAAGCACCCAAGAGACCTCTGGCTCTTTTGCTTGCCCTCCTTCCTCCTACTTCTCCTTCCTCCTCCTACTCCTTCTCTTCATCCTCGTCCTCCTTCTCCTCCTCCTCCTCCTCCTCATCCTATTCATCCTCCTTCTCCCCATTCCCTCATCCATCCATCCAGCCTCCTCTTTTTTCCTCCTTTCGCACGGTTCGGCCGTCCCCGTCTATGCCCTCGCACTCCCCTGGTCCGCTCGCCTGGACATCGTTTCTGGATGGGCTGGTGGGGATTTGTCAAGGGGCCCTGGGACACACAAATAAATACACACAAATAAAAATATTCCCTATATATTCCTATATTTTCTGGGGTTTTGTCTTCCCCCCCCACTTCCCATAGTTTCCCATATTTTCTGGGGAATCGCCGATTAATTGTGTCTGTGTGTTTCTTCCCCTCTTGAATTTGTTTTATCGCAAAGCGCACCGGGAGGCCGGGCGCCGTCCGAGGCAGCGCAGCCAACGAGCAGCGGCCAGAACTCCGCGGCAGAAGAGGAACAGCAAAAAACGCGGCGGAAGAAGCGAAGGGCGGTGGCGATACTTTTTTTTTTTTACAGCCGCAGGCGAAAGCGCCGACGGCGGGCGGTCACGGTCGGGCTGCGGCCGCGACTAGATTCCCGGGCGCGCGCGGGGGCCGCGGATCAAGCGGCGGGGGGGGGCAGCGACCCAGGGCGTCTGAGAAGCCAGGCGAGCGTGCAATCCAGGGAGTCTGTAGGGAACGCCCAGGACAGAGGTGGTGGCGATACGCGAAACGTCTAGAATTCGAAGGCCCCGTCGCCCCGCCGCCGGCCGCATGCGTCGGCCAGCTCCCGCGTGCTCCTCCTCCTCCTCCTCCTCCTTCTCCTCCTCCTCCTCCTCCTTCGACCTTCATCACAACCACCATCCTCCTCTTCATCCGCAACCTCAGCCTCAGCCTCCTCCTCCTCCTCCTCCTCCTCCTCCTCCTCCTCCTCCGCGCCATCATCACCATCACCATCATCATCGTCACAATCATCAGTGCCACCATGATCATGCTCATCGCCACCATCATCATCGCCCTGGATCAGCACCATCACAATCACCATCCACACCACCATCACCATCGTCATCATCATCATAATCATGATCATCATCAGCAGCAGCAGCATCAGCATCAGCATCAGCATCAGCATCAGCATCAGCATCAGCATCATCATCATCATCCTCATCCTCATCCTCATCCTCATCATCATCATCATCATCATCATCATCATCATCATCATCATCATCATCATCATTAGCATCAACACCATCATCAGCATTATCGTCGCCATCATCATCACCAACATCATCATCATCATCATCATCATCATCATCATCATCATCATCATCATAATCACCAACATCATCATTATCATCATGTTCACCATCATCATCATCAGCACTATCGGCATCATGATTTCCACCCACCGCCACCATCATCATCACCGTCGTCACCATCAGCACTAGCATTGTCATTGCTCTTGGCATTCGCATGACTGTGATTGTCCTCCCCCGGGTATCAAGTTGGGCGCGTTTCACAGCTTCGCACGTCGCGCCGCTGTGCCAAGTGCATTCGGGTGATGGCACGACGTGCGTCACACATAACGCACACGGAAGCTTCAACTGTCAATCGGAAGCTGGCTATACAGTCAAAAACCCTAATAAGGACGCGCGGTAAGGACGCAAGACCCTTGGAAGCCGAAGTTGGGATTTCTGGGGCGGCGGACGACGAAAACCCCAAGGACGCAAGAGCAAGGACGAGCAAGGACGCAAGGGTACCCTGAGCAAAGTCGCGCGTCCTTATTTACCTAACAGCGAAGACTGATAGGTTTCTAGGGGGGTCAAAAGAAAGCATCTTGACGCCCCAGGGGTCTGGGCGGGATCCGGACAAAACCGGACAAAAGGGTCAGCCCCAGGAATCCTTAGGAATCCATTCCCAGAACACCATTCCCAGGCCACATTTTGAATGCCCAGAGCCAACTGTACGCCACTTCGTGTTCTTCGTGTTCCCAGGACACCATTCCCAGGCCACATTTTGAATGCCCGGAGCCAACTGTAGGCCACTTCGGATTCCTCGTCTTCCCAAAACACCATTCCCAGGCCACATTTTGAACGCCCGGAGCCAACTGTAGGCCATTTCGTGTTCTTCGTGTTCCCAGAACACCATTCCCAGGCCACATTTTGAATGCCCGGAGCCAACTGTAGGCCACTTCGTGTTCTTCGTGTTCCAAGAACACAATTCCTGTACCATATTTTGATTGCCAAGAGCCAACTGTGGGCCACTTCGTGATCTTCGTGTTCCCAGAATACCCGTCCTGTGCCATATTTTGAATGCCCGAGCTGAGGCAGGCCGAGGCCGAGGCAGGCTGAGGCTGAGGCTGAGGCACGCCGAGGCAGGCTGAGGCTGAGGCTGAGGCAGGCTGAGGCTGAGGCAGGCTGAGGCTGAGGCTGACGCAGGCTGAGGCCGAAACAGGCTGAGGCTGAGGCTGGGGCAGGCTGAGGCTGAGGCAGGCTGAGACTGAGGCTGAGGCACGCCGAGGCAGGCTGAGGCTGAGGCTGAGGCAGGCTGAGGCTGAGAGGCTGACGCTGAGGCTGAGGCAGGCTGAGGCTGAGGCTGAGGCCGAGGCAGGCTGAGGCTGAGGCTGAGGCAAGCCGAGGCAGGCTGAGGCTGAGGCTGAAACTGAGGCAGGCTGAGGCATCCGTAGGAATCCATAGGAATCCTTAGGAATCCGTAGGCATCCTTAGGAATTCGTAGGCACAGTTAAGCATCCTCAGGAATCCTTAGGAATCCTTACGATTCCTAAGGAATCCTTGGGAATCCCCAGGAATCAACAGGAATCAGGATTCCTAAGGATTCCTAAGGTTTCCTATGGATTCCTATGGATTCCTAAGGATGCCTGAGGATGCCTTAGGAATCCCTAGGACTGTCACTGCGACTGTCATTGCGACTGCGACTGCGAGAACAGCAGAATTCTACAACCGGATTATCACCTGACTCTTAAGGGGAATTCTCAAATTAATCTTAAGGGGAATGCTTCCAAATATGCTTATACACATCGCTGTGAGGTTGCTTTGCCGGGATAACAGGGTTTTTGACTGTAGAGGCTAGCCGGGGCGCCGCCGACCAGAAGAGTCTCTCGGAAGAGGGGTGGCAGCAGCTTGCGTCGAGCCTCCACGACGTCGGTTTCTGGGTCGCGAGGACTTTGCAGGTGGGCCATTCGTGCAGCGGCGAGGCACGGGTGCTAGAACGAAAGCGGCATTTGCGCCTTCGGCGTCCTGATGTTGCTTTAGCGAGTCCTGACTGTCATTGTGGCGTGGAGGCCCTCCACGAGCGATGGGGCATCATCGCCTCCTGGGATGGTGACGAAAGCCGGCGACGAGCAGCGCGCCCATCAAACGCAGCGGACCATCTGCAGAACGCTGACCGGACAGAGCTGCCGCCGAAGGCGGCGAACTCCGTGTCCAGCACTAGAAGCACGAACGAATTGGCATCCGACATCGTATGGATGATGTCTGGCGGCAGCCCCACGCACACCTCGGAAACGTCAACCTTGGCGGCGCTCACAGAGTCACTCACGGACTCTGCCTTCGCAATCTCCACGGCGACGCAAACCTCGAACGCCACAGAGACGATGCAGTCTGTCTCGCGTAGTCGCTGGTGTCAGCGGCGGTGGTGTTGTCATCTTCGATAAGATAAAACCAATAAACGTGTTTATTGAGCTGTGTAGTGGAGAGGGGGATGCGTCATCCTCTTTTCTCTGTCGCGGGATGCTCACGGCGATAGCTTCTCGTGCCACAAGCTCAAGGGCCCTCCGAAGCCAAAACAGCGTCGGAGGATAGGGGTGAGATCAGAACGGGCAGAGCAGCGAAGGAGGCAAGAGGAAGGAGGGAGAGAGAGAGAGAGGAGGCAATAATTACATAGCGAAATTGCACTCACTATCTTCTCTTTTGCCTCAAATCTCTCGACCGAGGCTCTTACTCGGTGAGTAGACAAAAAACGGACTGGCCTGGATTCGCACGGGCAGCTTGCGCTAGCAGGTCCAAATAAAGAACTCACGTGTGACTTACGCGGAAATCCGCAAATATGGAAACTATTGTGTCATCTCAGGCGTGACACCTTACCTTTACATATCAATCAAATGGCCTAGGCAGGCTGTTGATCCGAGCGCAAGGTCAACCAATTCTTTGGAGGGTGAACGTGGGGGTCGGGCGCAGGGTCCCGGCAATGATGTCTTTTAAAGTCATGAATGGGCGATGCATCGTCGATTGCTGTGTTCGGCGGGGGAACTAATTGAAGCCCCCCGCCTGCACCCGCGCGCGAGACTTGAGGGGAAAGGAAGCAAGGGGACGGGGGGCTCGGGAAAGGCGACGAAGGCAACGTGCGCTAAGGGCGCAACAAGAACAGGCTGGAACACGCGAAAGCGGTCGGGTGAGTGTCGAAATCTGCCCAGCCAATCTGGCATGCGGAACACTGCGCCTCAGTTTGGGGGATCTTTCAAAATGTGAATTCACATTGTGGGGAAAAGCAAAATGTGAATTCACATTTTGGGAAAAAGGAAAATGTGAATTCACTTTTTGGGAAAAAGGAAAATATGAATTCACATTTTGGAATTTTGTGTAGGATTCTTTATGAAGGGGCCAGAATGTGAATTCACATTTTGGGAAAAAGGAAAATGTGAATTCACATTTTGGGAGAAAGGAAAATGTGAATTCACATTTTTGGAGAATCGCGGGGCCCATTCCAAATCTGTCTTGGGGGTCGAGAAGTCATCGTTTGGGAACATACGCGATCATCAACCGCACAATCAAGACACACTTGCACTCCACTTCGCCGACCCACGCGCAATATGCAAGAACGCCCGCACGCATGAACGATAATGGATGGACGGCGCGTGTGCCCGCGCGGGCAACGCGCGGGCACGAATGACTGGCCACCAATGACCGCCAGCATTGGATGCCAATCGTACCCGATCACATACATGAGCGATACATTGAGCATGCATGGGCCATTCAGCCCCCATTGAAGACCCCCTGTTGCAGACCCCCTCTTTCACCCTCGCGCAGCTGGCCGGGCGGCTTGACCTTGGTCAGGTGTTCCGCCACCTGGCGGTCAGTTGGAACCCAGAACACCGTGTGTTTCGGGCTCTCGTCATCAAACTCCTCGACAGTGTGCGAGACCGCAGCAATGTCGATGCTCAGGCGCCTCTCGAGCGTCGTTGAAGGCGTCCCTTCCTTCGTGAGAATGTCGTACAAATTCTTAAAGTCTGTGGCCACCTTGATGGGAATGAAATCGGCCGGAAGCTTTCCAGAAATGCCGGGCTGGAAACTCTCGAACAGAATCTCTGCAAACAAATGTCGAAGAACATATGTTGTGTCAACACCTGCGTCCATCGCCATTGCCTCTGCTGCTAAAGTGCTTCTCATCACTCGTCTGATACGATGAGACCTCCAATCAAGTAGTGATGCACAGCCACCATAGGAAGTCAAATAATCCTTATCGGCGCAAACTGCCATAAAACCTGCCGGACTCTGATTTTCCTGGGCATTCGCCCATGCAGCGTCGGTGAACGTCACAAGAACAGCACGTGTAAAATCCAGACCGACAATGCGTAGACCTGCGTCCTTTGCGTCTCGAGCCTCGCGAAGAATACGATTGATGGCCATGAGATTCGAGATCGTAGTTTTCGAACCTTGCCCAAGTGAAGTAGCAGCTGCAAGATCAGGTCGGGATTGTCCTACAAGCCACTGACAGGAACCAACGCCACTAGAAAAATTCGTCTTCTCCTCTGTAGTCAACGTCGCGTCCGTCTGGCGTAGCCGATCTCCAACGCGGTAAGGGAGCCGGAACACACTGAGCACAAAACTCACTCTGATGGATGAAGATACTACCGTCTGCTTGCTTCTGCAACTGCTTGGCACAATAGGTCAACTCATTGTCCCACCATTTGCCAAACGTGAAACGCTTCCGTATTTTGTCAACCAGATCCATACCACGCACGGGTTCCACACCACCACTGAGATCGTCCACATGGATACCCACAATCAACACCAGTCTCTTGAACTTGTATAAACAAAACATAGCCTTGTCCAAGAGACACTGCTTACCGCCGATGCTGATCAAATAATCGCGAAATTCACGCCACCAGAGGCGCGGTCTATTGACGAAACCGAAGATGGCGCGACGTACCCAAAGGAGAACACCTTTAGGAACTCCAGGAAGTCCTTCACCAGGTTGGCGGAGATAGATGGGCCTCTCTCTCTCTGGGCCTTGGTCTGGTCGGCCTGGAGGAAAGCAGTAATGACGTCGCCGCCGAAGCGGTTGAAGTTCCAGCTAGCAGCTATCTGCAGCAGGATATAGAAACCAGCTCTCGTGAGCGTCGGCGCATCGCGCCTCAGAGTCAGGATGTCTGGGTCGTTGTAGCCGATGCCCATAAGACGAGCCTTCGCATCTACCTCGACAACTCCACGTCCAGCGTTCTTGTCGCGGTAGCAGACTCGAGAGGGGATGATCCTCTTGCGCTTCTCGGGGCCCATCTCGATTGCCCTAGAAGTCTTTGTGTCCAAGACCTCCACTGCCGAGAACCGTTGCCATGAAGACCACTCGCGTGCCAAAGCGTCGCGATACAACTGCTTCTGGTCGTCAGGAATCTGTGAACATGGAATCTCGCGGATGAGCGCCTTCTGGTCCTTCTTGGTCATAGTAGAGTTGCCGTTCGTCGTGAGGTAGGTCTCGCAGGCGGTCGTGTGGCCCTGCACGAAGTTCTCGCAGTGGAACACCGGTATTACAGGATCCTCCTCGGTGCCGTTGAAGCAGATGAAGGTGCCTGGCGCATATGATGTCGGAGCCGGTGCCGGTGGTCTGGCCGATGGCCCAGCCGATCGTGAACGAACGCGTGGACGTCGGGCGACTGGTCCATCTGCCGCCGCTGATGCAGGTAGGGGTCGGACTGCCGGAAGGATGTTATCCCTCATCGGATGTCCCTCTCGTGGTTCGGCAGTCGCGGCAGGCCCAGTTTGTGCTGGTACGTCTCGAAGTTCAGCGAGTGCAGGTTGTCCTGGCGGTTGTGTTTTCTCGTCCAGTCTCGGCTTCCAGGGCAGCTGCCATGTCGGAAACCACCACGTCGTCGGGGCCCAGCTCGCCTTCAGGTGGAGGCGCGCCTCGCTCGTCGTGAAAACGTTCAGGACCTTGAGACTCCAAGGTCGATCTATAGTGCGGGGTCGAACTATAATGCGGGGGTTATACTTTTCTGCGGGTCGATCTATAGTTCGGGCGCGCCGAAAATAGTTCGACCCGCCGTTTTGGGGCAAACGGGGCTTCAGCGCCCATGCTCGCGCTCACCCCACTGGGAGGGGTCCAACATATATTTGAGCCGACAGCAATGAATGACAACGATACACACAGAAGCGTTCTTTTCAAAGCATGCGCACAATCGGCTGGCCGCAGAACTTAGAGATGCATGCCACCGAAAACGCTCTCATGGACCTCCTTTGGCCCCTCCTTCGGCCAAATGCAGCTACAGATCCACCGAAATCCTCATCCCTATAGTTCCAGTGCTTCGCTGGTTCACCGCCGCCCATGCACAGCTCCAGAAACATGTGCATTTTAGGCTTCACTTTAAAATGGGCAGGAAGCGCGTCTTGCAAAGCGGCCGTCTGCGTGGCAAACTTACTCGAATGCTCTCTAAGAATGTCCACAGCAAATGGGTGATTGTCAGAGAGTGCCTCGTAACACCGACATAAGCTTTTCATCCCTGCGTGAATGGACGATTCTACAGCTGCCCGCTCGTCGACGCCATTCCTCCTATCAAGGAAAGCCTCCGCCATCTCCAATGCCCATGGAACCATGTGCCTGAGCATCCCCGCGCCGCACCTCATCTTAGCCGTCGTTGCTTTTTTTCCTTTCACAACGCCCCGCGTCAGTCTCGATAGGCGGCTGGTCTTCTCACCTGGCGGCTGCCTGTCGTAGAACGCCATCAAATGACCATGTAGTGTGGAGACGCGGCCTTTCTGGGTAGTTCCAGCCACCTTTTTGTGCGTTACAAGATACCATAGCAAACCCCCTATGAAGTCAGCCGCTACTCCAAGATCAACAACGTGTAACCAATCTAGCTTCAGCAACTTTTCGTTCGCATACGGCACTTGGAAGAGAGGGCACACCTGCTCGCCTGAAACGATAATCTTCGCAAGGACTTCTGGCCATGTGCGTCGGTGCGTTCTCCACGGCGCGTCTCTCCCAGTCTGCGATTTCACCTGCGGGGAGTAGCCAAAAACACTCCTCCTCCTCCTCCTCCTCCTCCTCCTCCTCCACCCCTCCTCCCCCTCCTCCTCCACCCCCCCTGGAAGGGGCCGCAAAACGACGACGACGCACCCCCTCCCAGAGGGGATTTCCTTCCTCCCCTGATGTGTTGCGCTCCCATGGCCTCGTCCTTCTTGATGTTGCACAGGAAGCATACTTCGTCATCTTGCCAGCCAGGTAGCTTGAGCACCTCCTTCATCATCTTCCAGTCCCCTTTGATCTGGCAAAGCACTCCGCCAATTGGTAGGGTTGCATCGGCCACTTGTCGGCGCTTCCTCCAGGCGTCCTGCGCGCCGAAGGGAGAGCCGTCGTGCCGTGCCGCCGGCCAGCGCTTCGCAGCCAAGTGAACAAAGCTCCACTGCACCACTGCAAAAACATCATCAAATGTGTTGGGGCCCACGTGCTCTTTGAGGAACGCTGTGATTGGGACCCGCAGGTTTTTCCAGCGCCCCGCAGCCCCTGGCAACATGAGGCTGATGATCTCTGCGCTCATCGATCGGTCCCAAAAGCAAGGGACCCCGTCCTGCCACACGCCCAGGGCCACCAGGTCGTTGCAACCACTCTCCGCCCTGGCTCTTTGCACGTGGCGCAGAGACACGCCGTCGAGACTCGACGTCTCCAGTAGCACGCTCCGCTCGCCAAAATGATGAAGTTGATGAAGTATTTCGTGAGGAAGCATCATCGCTAAGTCCATCAGTTGTTCTGTTTCAGACTTGGGGTCCCAGCCCCTCACCTGGCAGTGATAGAGCGGAGGCCACCCTTTCCTGAAGAAATCCCGCCTGAACTTCCTGGCAGCGTTTTTCATGCCCGACGTTGACTCCGTAGTGTGCAGGTCGGAGAGACCTGTCGCAGATGCAGAGACGCAGTCATTGATCAGCTGAGCGCCGCGCTGCCCGCTGACCACGTTGCTGCTTATCAGGTCCTGCACGTTCGCTCTCAGCCGCCTCTCCGGCGGCAAGCCCAACCTGTCATAAGGCAACCGCCGCCTGGAAAGCATCCCGCGGGGCCCGCGGGAGACAGGCGCGAGCGCGGCGGCCTTGAGCCACTGCAGTGGCTACGGACATGCGCGGCTGAGGCAAGGGGCCCTTGCCCTTTCCCGCGCCCCTCCTCCGCGCCCTCCTTCAATCCCTTTCATGCCCCTCCCCTCCTGCTACTCCCCTCCTGATGATACCAAGCCCCCCTCCCCCCCGCCCCCCCCTCCCCCCACGCCCCTGCGATGAGGGGGGCTTCTTTACTGGCAAACCCAGAAACACGCGGCCCCTCACGAAGGGGCACCCCTGGCAGAGGAAGCGGCAAGTTCTCGTTTTCCCACGGGCGTCGGAAAGGCAGCGCTGCATGCGCGTCGTCGGGCGAGGCAGAGCATCTCAAACCCTACTGCATATATGCATGTAAATACTGATATGTAGATGTAGATGTAGGGCCGCAGCTCAATTGAGGAACTTCTTGAAGCGCTTGACCGAGAGCTGAATGCCCTCGTACGTGTGCTCGTGTGTGGTGTAGGCGGCCTGGACCTCATTCTTCAGCTTATCGTACATGTCCGTGTCCTTGCCGACAGAATCAGCGCCCTCAATTTTCGCAATCAGAACCTCCATCGCCGTCTCGTGCTGGTCCGCATTGCCCACGCACTTCTTGCACTCATCGGCCCAGTTCTGGAAGCTCTGACGGTCCTTCTGATCCTGATCCCCAGCCTTCGCGAGCAACTGATTCTTCGTGTGCTTTAGGAACTTCAGCTCCTTCTGATACTTGACCAGCATTTGCCTTGGTAGGGATCATAAACAAGCAATGCGCCGACATGCTTTTCAACGCAAACAACGCACGACAGAACGGATACGAACCAGTTTCTATCGCCATCCCCTCCAGGAGGGGCGGCGGGGGCGTGGCGGGGGAGAGGGCCCCCCTCTGGGAGGGGTCTGGCAGAGCACCAGAGATGGAAGGGCAGGGGGCGGCTGCCGAGGACGGCGCGCGATCTCGTCCTTCTTACTCACGATCTCTGGCCAGTGCGGATTCTCGATCTTCACCTCGCCGCCCCCACCCGACCCCGAAGCGCTGGACGACGGGAGCTCGGCCATCCTGATGCCTGCAGCTTCGAGTTGCTTCAGGTTCTTCAGGTTGGACGTCCCCTTGAAGGTGCGCGAGTCCTTCGTCACCAGCTGGTCATCGTCCATGTTGCGCTCGACGAAGTACCACTCCTTCCACAGAGGCCTGTCCTTGACATCTTCCTTGATGGGGAATTCTTCTTTGGTGCCATGCTCTTCGCTGTTCTCCTCCCACCATTCCTGCACGAAGGCAGTGGCTTCCTGGATGTTCGCAAAGTCTTTGATGGTGAGGTTCTTGAGGGCCAGTGCCTGCGATACATTCCGGTGCCCTTTCTTGGCAGAGCGCGTGTGCACCTCTTCATTCGTGCATCTCTCTTCGAAGGTGGCCAACCAGTCAAGTGTCTTATCCTTGTCACTCGCGAAGGTCTGCAAGAAACGCTTCCGATCGGCTGGGTCCTTCATCCCGTTCCAAAGCGCCTGGGCTGCTCTGGCGGATTCTGCTGTGCTCGTAGGTTTCCCGCTGCCGTCCTTCTTCTCCGACTGGTACTTGAGCCACGCCCTCATCTTGTCGGCCTCCTGCTTGTCGAGCCCGTGCCCCTTCGGGGCCGCCTTCGACTTCTTCGCCGCTGGTGCGCCCTGGCCCTCGATCTTCTTCTTCGGCGCCATGCTGCACAACGGTGTGAGGAGAGTGCCCAGCAGGAGCAGAGGAGGGACTACTCCTGGGGCGGGCATGGCTGCCACGGGACTGACCCCTGAAATTTGGGATACAGCAGCAAAATCGAAATGCCCTGCGGCAGCCGAAACGCCTGCGAATGGCAAGTAGATCGTCGGGGGCCTTCCCCGCGCACTTCAGTGGTGCGTGTGGGTGTGGTGTGGTGCTGTGGGTGTGGCGTGTGTGGTGGTACATTTCAGTATCGTCGAGCCTTCCCCTCAGCCAGGGGTTCGTTTCTCTCCCCTCGAAGGGGCTCGCAACCCACGCGGTCGCCTCCTCCCCCTCGAAGAGAAGGGGTGCTACCTCATCAGCGGTGAGGCGGGGAGGGGGAGGGGATGTGCCAGGGCCCCCCCCCCTCAGTAAGGGGTGCGCGCCCCCTCAAAAAGGGGCACCCCCCTCTCTGGATTGCTTTGCGCGGCAGGCAAGCACAGGGGCCCGAACGACTCACCCATGATGCAATGCTACTGCTCCCCCCTGCTGCCCCTGCTCACACTGCCCCCCCTCATTAAAGGGGCTCACCCTCAGTAAAGGACGGCGGTGCCCCTCCGCAAGGGGCCCGTCAAAGATGTTTCAGGGGCCCCCCTCAATCAGGAACACCGCGCCCCCCAACCCCCCTAGGGGGCCCGTCAGATACGGCCCAGCCCCGCCCCCTCCCCCCCCCCACCCTCAGCCAGGGGCGTTTCGCCCCTCAGCGGGACTCGTCTGGCCCCCATGCAGCGAGGGGGGGTGCACTGCAAGCGACCTTGAGAGAGATTCTCTTAAGAGAATTCTCTTAAGAGAATTCTCTTAAGAGAATTCTCTTAAGAGAATTGTTGGTTTTGCCTGAGACATCCACACAGTTCTCTTAAGAGAATTCTCTTAAGAGAATTCTCTTAAGAGAATTCTCTTAAGAGAATTCTCTTAAGAGAATTCTCCAAAGAGAATTTCCCCTTAAGATAATCGGTTTCGTGATCGCCCGTCCCCTCTGCCAGGGGCAGCCGCGCGCGCCCCTGCAATGAAGGGGCCACAGTCAATCAGAGCCCCCTTAACCCGTACCGCCTCTATTCTGGCGCGAGAGGCCGCGCAAATGTATATGGATGTCGGCGCCGTCGCCGACGCGGTCGCCCCGCGGCTCAGGGCGCGCCGTCCTGGGGCGGATGGGGGTGCAGGAGGAAGATTGACAAGGAGGAAGAGCAGAAGCAAGAGGGATATGGACAAGGAGGAGGGCGGGCGACAAGCAGGAGCAGGAGGAAGAGTGACCAGGAGGATGGAGAAGCGGTCCTAGCCCCTCTTAGAGGTCGCCTTCGGGCGCTTGCCCTTGTCCTTCTCAGTGTCCTTGTCCTTGTCTTTGTCGCCCCTCCCTCCTTTCGAGGGTCTGCCCCCCGCCTGGTCCGCGCGGGGCCTTTTTTTGCTTTGGGGTCCTTCTTTTTGTTGTCTGCGTTCTCCGCGTCCGCCCTGGCTGCGTCCGCCGTTGCTGCGCCCGTCTCTGGCTGCTCTGGTGTTGCCGCTTCTGGCGCTGCCGTCTCTGCCGCCTGCCGCTCCTCTGCCTCTCGTTTCTGTTTCTGCTCCGCTTCCTCCTTGGCCCGCGCTGCGTCCTCCGCATCCTTGGCAGCCTTGGCCGCCTCTTCCGCCCTCCGTGCGGCCGCTTCGGCAGCCAGCGGCCTCGTCCTCGCCTGCGCTTCGGCGGCCTCTGCTGCCCTCTGCAGCTCCAGGCGGGCCTCTGCCCCCCGCCTCAGCGCGGCGTCCCTCTGCTGTTGTTGCGCCCGCCTCAGGCGGATGATCTCCTGCTCTGCCCTGCGCTCCTGCTCCTGCCGAAGGCGCTCTTTGTGCCTTTCGACGCACCTCTGCGCCGCCTCCGTGCGATTCAATGCCCGCAAGAGCCTCCGATGCTGCCTTGCGTGCTCTTCCTCTAGCCTCACCAGCTCATCAGGCTCCTCTGACTCCGCTTCCTCCCCCATGCCCTCTTCCTCCTCGCCTTCATCCTCCTCTTCTTCCTCCCCCTCTCGGGCTCCGTCGTCGGATCCGTCAACCTGCATTGCTTCGGCAGGTGCTGCCGCTGCTGCTGCTGCTGCTGCGGGCGGTGCTGCTGCTGCTGCTGCTGCTGCGGGGTGTCCAGCCGCTGCTGCTGCTAACAGTGCTGCGGGTGGCGGGCCGATCGGTGGCGTTGGCCCCCCCCTGCGGGGGCGGCGGCTGCGCTGCTGTTTCGTTCTGCTGCTCCTGTCGGGGAACGACGAAGTAAGCTCACCCCCATGAGAGGGGCCTCTTCTTGCGTTTATTCGGTCCCCCCTCGTTTATCCCCTCAAACAGGGGCCCTCCCTTCTTGGCAGCGCGGGGCAGAGGGGGGGGTGCGGTCCTGCAGCAGGCCGACCAAGACCGCCTCCCTGGTATCGCACCTCCGCTGCCAGTGCCTGGCAGGCGCAGAAAACTGACCAGGATAAACATTGAGAAAATCAAAACATCAAACCGACATAACTTCATTCCTCAATGTTTGAGGGTTCCTCCCTCCCCACCACTTGCACCCTTGCGTTGCCTGGCTCTGGTGACCTCGCTCTTGCCGCCCCTCCACCTCCTCCCGTTGCGGTCGCGGTCGCCGCGCTCGTGGAACCACTGGGTCGCGTGGTGTTCCTGGCACGTCTTGCCAACGCACACCGAGAAGAAGGTGTGTTTGCCGCACTGCCAACACTTCTTGCAGTTCATCTTGCGAAGCCACAAGCGGTGGGACGAGCGGGTGTACCGCTTCCTGTGGTCCTGGAAGTCCAGCATGAATTCCTCCTCCGCCTCGCTGTCGTCGTCGTCGGCCTCAAAGACAGGCGCGTGCCCGTCCTGCAGGGTGTCTCTGTAAATCAATCCCTTCAGGAAGGGTCACGGGTCTCTGTGAATGAATCCCCTCAGGAAGGGGAGGTTCTATCGATAAATCCCCTCTGGCAGGGGTCTCTGTAAACGGATCCCCTTCTCTGTAAACGGATCCCCTCAGGAAGGGGCGCCTTAACCACGTGTACCCCCAGCTCCTCGTGAGGCCGCTTGCCGCCGCCACCGCCTTCTGGAGGCAGCCCGCCGCCGCAGCCGCCCGACATCGTCATGCCGGAAGCCTGGGGTCCAGAACGGTTGCGGCCGAAAGTTTTTAGTCAGACTCAAAAGGCTAAAATCTGGGGGCCTCGTGGGAGGCCCTTCGGGGGGGTGAATGTAATGGAATTTCATAGGAATTCGTCCAATTTTAGACCCCCTTTTTTGCTAAAAAAAGGTGGGTCTAAAACTCGGCTGCTGGATTGATTTTTTATCGCCCAGATGGCCAAACAAGTGGCCGTCACTCTTACTTTTCTCCTCATCCTGCCCCAACTCCCCCCTTGCATTCTGCTTCCGCGCGGCCTGGGGCGCCGAGAGGCACACGATGAGCGCCCGCATGGCCGCGAGCTCGGGGCGGGGGGCTGGCCCCCAAGCGCGCTGGGCGTCAGCTCTGTCGAACGGTTGCGGATGAAGAACATGAAAGCAAATGGGAGAGGGATGGAACGAGGAGGAAACGCAATGCCACACACATAATGAGTAAGCAGACTGCCGCACCTTTGATCCCCTCCCCGAGGGGCCCCTCTCGGAGGGGGCCGTTGCCCTGTCTTATCGCGAGTGTGCTGAAGCCCCTCTTAAGGGGTTCCCCTCTTAAGGGGTTCCATCACTCGCCAATCCATCGCGCGGTCCCCTCACGGAGGGGCGCCCCTGCGATGAGGGGGTGTCGTCTAGCACTGGAGAGGGCGCTCTGCCAACGGGTATGGCGATGGCAATGGCGATGAAGACGGTAAGGATGATGATGACGATGGATGCGATGATGAGGATGGATGCGATTAGTCGCCCAAGCGCTGTGCCACTAAGCGGTCAGCCTCCGCCTTAGCAGCTTCCTTGGTGTCAGCCACGGTGCCGTCGACCAAGGCCTTCTTCAGCTCTGCGCCGATCTCCCTGAGCGTGGCCTCGCCCAAGGTGTCCTTGTACTTTTTCCCGCCGGAACTCACAAACTGGTTCTTCTCACCGTGCGTCCGCTTCAACCCGATAGAGTGGCCCCTCTTGTAGTACATCACGCTGTACCCGCGGTCGGCGTGGCCAGCGGGGGGCCCAGCGCCGACCGAGGGCTCATCTGCAGCATCCACGGGCTCATCGGGTTCCAGCTGCTCTTCCTCCTCCCCCTCATCGTCCTGGTCCGTCTCCGTGTTCGCGGCGGCTGCACTGGGCTTTCTCATTGCAGGCTTCTTTGCCACTACATGTCCTGCTGGCTTCCCTTTTTTGCACGCTTTCGCCTTCGCCTGCGCGGCTGCCGCTCTTGCTGCCAGGAGGGCGTTGGGCTGCTCCGTCTTCTCCGTCCTGCCGTCGGGAAACACGGCATCCAAGAAACCATCGCCTCCTTTCGTCAGTGTTCCCCGCTCCTCCCTGTCTGCGAACTTCATCACCATGCACATCGGCTCGGAGTTGAAATCGAAATACGTGGCCAGGGGATCCTGGGGCGGGTCTCTCACTTGCCCCTCCCGAGCTCCCCTCCCGAAGGGGTTCGGTTACGCCGTGAAAAATCAAAACTGCCCCCCTCCCCCTCCCACCCTGCCCGCCCCCTCCGATCCTCCTTCGGGGCCGCGGCGGGCGGGTCAGCGAGCTCGACGTCCTCCTGAGACGAGAACACCACCATCGGGCTCCACGTGGCAACCTTCTGTTTCTTCCCTGCCGGTTTCGGAGGCGGGCTGATGCCGAAGGCGTTCTTGATGACATTGCGCCTGCTGCCCCCATCTGCGCTGGACGACGCGGCGGCCGTGGAAGATTTTGGAGGGTTCATCTCTATGTCGGAGCTGCTGTCGGCGCGTTTTTTGCTCTCCTGTGCTTGGGCTTGCCCTGCCAGGCTGCAGCCCCATTGCCACCCCAAGCATTTTTGCGTGCGCCTCCAGCTTCCCCCCCGTCTTGGCGATGTAGAACTTGTTGCAAACATGGCTGAAAGCGTTGGCCACCTCCTGGCAGAAACGCCTACACTCTTCCTGGTGCATGTTCGGCTTCTGCTTCAACACGACGTCCTGGAGGTTCTTCCATTTGACGCGTGTGGTGATTTGCGCAAGCGGCAAGAGAAACGGCATGTTGTTCTTCATGAAGTCATCTATGCCCCCTTGCAGTTGGCATTTTTCGATGAGATCAATGTGCTGTTTCACGAGCGGCTTCAACTGTTCCTCTGTCACAGAAGAAGCCCGTATCTTCACCTCCGTCTTGCACTTGACCATTGCCCACCCCCAGTGCGCGCAAGCAAGAGTAGCGCTATGTGCCCTCGAGCCTTCGCAGCTGCGGGATGTTGTAACATGCGCGCAATGTGATGCAGCCGATACCCCTCGCTCAGGGGACGCATGCCCCCTCACTCAGGGGATCCTTAACAATGCGCGAGCGAAGAAAAGTGCGACCTGGCCAAAAATCATGGGTTGGACTATAGTGCGACCCAAGGAAAATGCCAGGTCGATCTATAGTTCGACCCCGCACTATAGATCGACCTTGGAGTCTCAAGGGAGGTGCCTGAGCAGCCCTGCGCAACTCAGCCAGGTCGGTATCGTCGGGGACCCACATCTCGGTGCCGTGGGCCTCGCGGAGATGCTCCTTCGAGACCAGGATAGGATGGCCAGATGACTGCACCCAGACGTTGTTGTCGCCCAGTCCGCCGCTGCTGCCAGGTCCGATCACCGTCGCCACGATGAACCTCGCTCGCAGGGAAGTGCTTACCCTTCTTGGCCTTGGGCAGTCGCCAGAAGGCGACTCGGTCACCGGCGGTGTAGTCTCCTCTATAAGGCCGATTGACCCGGAGCATCGACCTCTTGAGGGACTCGGACCTGTCGTACTCGGTGAACGCCAGATCCGCTAAAGTGCGGACCCGAACCCTCTTGGCAAGCTCGGCGTCTCCCGCCATAGCACTGTGAACCACCGCGGAGTTGGCAGGGTCTGTAATGCTGTCGGGGATCCTCGGATCCTTGCCGAAGGTCCACTGGCACGGGGAAGCTCCACATTGGCGTGCGCGGGAGTTCCTGGATTGGTTGATCGGGGCCGTCAGCATCTTCATGTCATCTGGTCCGATCAGCTGCACGTCGTCGATGACCCGCTTCGCCATGTGCTCCCAGAGCGCGATGTTAGCCTCCACGCGTCCGGACTGCCAGTGGGCCTCTCTCCGCAGGGGGCATCTCCACGTGCGCATCGTGCGCCTCCAGATGCTCGACAAAAACTGACTGAAAAGCTCCATCGCGATCCACACAACATGATCAGGATAACCAGCCCAAGACAACCGACATGTAGCGACAAATTCCAGCACGAAGTTCGGACCCCTGGAGGGGCAGTAAACCGCGATCATCAGCAGACCAGACATCTCCAATATGCTCAGGAACTGGTGCGCGGTGTTCGCCGCTTCCCTCAAGTAAAAGAACTCCAAACCCACGCGCGAGTTGAATGATCCTATGTATGGTATCTTGGCGGGCTTTGGCCGTCGCGGCTTCACGTTCCGCAAACATGAGCTGCGCCGAAGCCGCCGGCGAAGCTCGATCGCGATCGGGTTGGCGTCGCTGCTGTTCAGAAACCTCGTGAAGTCTGGCTGCAGAGGGTGACTAAGGTTCTGATGCATTCTCGCCACAATCGGAGCCACACGTTTCTCTTCGGTAGAAAGAGGCGGTCCTGCAAACCAAATCTCGTCTCCAGCGCGCTGTTGAACTGGGGGAGGTTGTAGCTCTTCAGGCACAGGTTCGTCTGGCGCTGGAGGCGGTACTGGTTGTCGCGATTCGCCGCCAACAGGTGGTCGAGGAGGTGTTGGTTCACCCACCGGAGCTCGACCAATCACAACATGGCCGTACCTGACAGCTTGTTGGAAACGCTCGCGTGGTGCATAGGCATCCAGAACGTACTCGTGTTCAATGAGAAGAGAATTGTCGTCTTGTGCACCGATGAACATCGTTTCCGAATTCAGGTCGGAGTCGTTTCGCCTTGGGTTGAAAAGCCGCCTGAATACTGAGTATCTCTCAAGGCACAAGCTCCTCCACCTGCTTCCACATCTCCGAATCCTTGGCGACATTGGCTGATCCGGCGTTGCGGCGACTCATGATAGCTACCACTTCGGTCATAATCACTCTCTAGCGGGGCTCCTCCAAATTGGGCGCCGCGTAGCAGACCTGATGTACATGTGGACCCGGCTTGTCGTAGCTCACCGTGTAGTAGCTACAGATGTGAACGCCATGGAAGTACTCCTCCGTCTCGATGACTCTCGTAAGGCCGCGGCAGATCGCGTCGGCCAGCTGCCGGGTGTAGACCTGCGACCGCGTGGCGTTTCCTGAAGGGCCTCCACCCGATACTTCCTCGCGTGGATGGCTATGATCGCAGTGTCGCTCCAGCTCATGAGTCAGAAGCGGGTGCGTGCCCAGCCACCTGACCAACTTCTTCATCGGAAGGCCGTCCTTGCCGATCATGCCGAACATGCACATGTTAGAGGTGCACTCGTAGTTGTCCCTGCGGAGCTCCATGATGACGTCCTCGCGCCACGAGTCCGCCGTTGCTGGATTCTCGAGCAGCGCGTGATTGCCGTAGTGCTTCTGCTTGTTGAAAATGTCCTTGGTGAACTTCAGAAGCACCTCTCCTCGTGCTGCACGGGGAAGTGTCCAGCGGGCAGCGTCTCGACCTCGCGACTGGGCTCGGTGAGCATCGTCGTGGTGACGCGGCGTGCGACGCTGTGGGCGATCTCGAGGCGCTTCAGCTTGCGCCTGAGCGGCGTCGGGAAACGCTGGCACACAGGACTACGCAATGCTGGAGCAAGTCCTCAAAAGTGGCGGCCCGCACCCGCAGCTCAGGCAAGCAGCACGCGGCCATGCGCATCAGGAATCATCGCAGGAGGCTTCATGGAGGGGAGGAGGAACAGGAGAAGACAAAACAGAAAGACAGTACCGTAGCTTGATCCAAAAATGGCGACGGATCATTACCATAATCGCTATCATCTCCACCGCGACCACACCCTCTTCCTCCTTCTCCTTTTTCTTCTTCTCCTCCTCCTCCTCCTCCATTTATCATCCTCCTCATTATCAGCACCCTCCTCCTCCTCATGATCATGGCCATAATCATAATCGGAATCATCATCATCATCACCGTCATCATCACCATCACCATCACCGTCATCCTCGTCATCCTCATCATCCTTATCATCCTCATCACCATCGTCATCATCACCATCAGCATCACCATCACCATCATCACCATCATCACCATCATCACCATCATCATCAGCAGTAGCAGCACCAACATCAGCATCAGCAGCAACAACATGCAGCAACAACATCACCATAACATCACCCAGGCGACTCCAAAGTAGGACTCATGTGGGGCCATCCGGAAGGAAAGCATTCCTGGGGCGCGCCGAGGAGCCCAGGGGGTCCGATTCCCGCGGGAGAAAAGAATCCTTGGCGAGGGGTTCGGACACAGGGGTTAATCCTGCCTGAGATCACACGAGGAGGGATGAACTCTCAGCCGCGGGGGTGCTGGCGCGCGGGGTCCCACCCCACCCCCAGCGCAACCAGAGGAAAAGCGCGAGAGCCCAGATTGTACATGTAATGCAGCATCACTCTCAGAGTAGTAATACGAGGAAGTTGTACTAGTATTGCTTGAACACCACAGTGCGTCCTATTCCCAAAATGGACATGATATGCTGTCTCCGTATTCCTTAATAATCGCGATGTGATTCTGCTTCTGTACTTCCCAAGTCGCGATCCGATCGTGTTTCCTTATTCCTGAGCCAAGAGCTTGTACAGTTCCAATACATGCCTCAATCGCAATTCGACAAGAATAACCGTACTGCAGGACCAGGTGCACTCTGGGAGCAGCTGCGCGCTAGCACATGGCACCAACGTACTCAAGTCCAATGTAGCCAGAGGGGTTCAGGGGTTTCGGTGGCAATACGCGCGCGGAAGAAAGAACAAGATCAACCAGCGTTGACTCCAGATAGATAGGAGGACAGGAGGAGGACGAGAGGAGGACGGGAGCAGGACGGGAGAACGGGAGGAGCGAAATCAAGCAAGCGCAAGCAAGCAAGCGGAAGCAAGCAAGCGCAAGAGAGCAATAACAAGCAAGCTAGAGCAAGCGATCAAGTGCAAGCAAGCAAGGGCAAGCAAAAGCAAGCAAGCGAGAGCAAGCACGCAAGAGCAAGCAAGCAAGTGCCATTGGAGAACGAGGGGGGACATTGGAAAAAGGTGGGGCCATTGGAAAAAGGGGGGGGTGCTAAAGACCAATTACTCATGATGGGCTAGGACTCCTATAGGGCAAGCCGATTTGGAGAACATCCATGCGCCGCCTGGGATCCTGGGTTTGACGGGTCGCCGCGAAGGTGAACCCCTGCGGAAGGAAAAAAACAAATCTGGTCGGGGGGTCTGGGGCGTTCAGGCATGAGCAACATCAACATCATCAGCATCACCGTCATCACCATCACCATCACCATCCTCATCCTCATCATCATCAGCAGCATCATCAACATCATCATCTCCATCATCAGCAGCATCAGCATCATCATCATCGTCAATATCCGCCGGCCCCCTTGTGGGGCATCCAAGGCTGTAGGAGCGTATTTCGCAGTTTACGGGTAACTGGTGTAGATGTTGTTTTTCACCAGTGCATTACCTGGGAGGAGGTGGGAGGGTTAAGGTTTATTTGTGTGGGTATAGAGAGTGGGGGGGTGAAATTTAAGGATGGGGTGATAAAAAGGGAGAGGGGTATGTTTTGGATGGGGGGAGAGTTTTGAGTATAAAATAATATCTGTTTAGAAGGGGATGGAATTTTTTTTTTTTTTTTGGGGGGAATATTGTTGTTGAATGTTTGGGAGGGGCATAAAAGATCGATATAGACAAGACGGGGTAAGGTCATTTTTCAATAGGTAGTTTGACTATTTTATGTTTTTTAGGGTGAAAATGCACACCTCTCGCAGATTCCCGCGGGGTCAGGGTCCAAGAACACACGGGATTTGCCACATTTCTGAAATTCGGTGCCACCCCTCACGCAGATCCGCGGGGTCAGGGTCCAAAAAACACATAGGATTTGCCACATTTCTGAAATTCGGTGCCACCCCTCACGCAGATCCGCGGGGTCAGGGTCCAAAAACACAAGGGATTTGCTACATTTCTGAAATTCGGTGCCACCCCTCACGCAGATCGGCGGGGTCAGGGTCCAAAATCACAAGGGATTTGCCACATTTCTGAAATTCGGTGCCACCCCTCACGCAGATCCGCGGGGTCAGGGTCCAAAAACACAGGGGATTTGCCACATTTCTGAAATCGGTGCCACCCCTCACGCAGATCCGCGGGGTCAGGGTCCAAAAACACAGGGGATTTGCCACATTTCTGAAATTCGGTGCCACCCCTCACGCAGATCCGCGGGGTCAGGTTCCAAAAACACATGGGATTTGCCACATTTCTGAAATTCGGCGCCACCCCTTACGCAGATCCGCGGGGTCAGGGTCCAAAAACACACGGGATTTGCCACATTTCTGAAATTCGGTGCCACCCATCACGCACATCCATCGCAAGGCGTGGTAACCCAAACTGCGAGAACTCCCTCGGCCCTTTAATCGCAAGGTGTGGTAACCAAGCCCGTAAACCATACACGTCTTACCAATCGCCAGGTGTGGTAACCCGTCTTGTGATCAGTTGGTTTTGCTGATTGCGAATCGGCTTCGCATGAAGTTTCGATACTGCTTCACGACAGCGCCAAGGCCTCATGACTTAGCTCTTCCATGGCCCATTCTCCGAGAGAGGGGGCCGGCGGCAGGGGGCGAAGCCCTTACGGATATCATCATCGGCATCATCACCAACATCATCAGCAGCAACATCATCATCATCATCAGCAGCATCATCATCATCATCATCATCAGCATCAGCATCAGCATCAGCATCAACATCATCACCAACATCACTTCAAGCATACAGCATCAGCATCAGCATCACATCAGCATCAGCATCAGCATTAGCATCTTCACATCATCATCCCATCACCAGCATCATCATCATCATCCATCATCATCTTCACATCATCATCATGCATCATCAATCCACCATCCCACCCATGCCCCCATCCATCATCCATCATAACCACAATACCATCCATCCATCATCATCATCTTCATCATCATCATCCATCATCAATCATCATCAACATCAGCACCACCACCATCAATCACATCATCATCATCATCATCATCATCATCATCATCATCATCATCATCATCATCATCATCATCATCATCATCATCATCATCATCATCATCATCATCCTGTTCCTCCTCCTCCTCCTCCTGCTCCTCCTGCTCCTGCTGCTCCTCGGGTTCCTCCTCCTCGGGTTCCTCCTCCTCCTCCTCCTCCTCCTCCTCCTCCTCCTCCTCCCCTCCTCCCCCCCTCACTCCTCCTCCTCCTCCTCCTCCTCTTCTCTCCCCCTCCTCCTCCTCCCCCTCCTCCTCTCCTCCCCCTCCTCCTCCTCCTCCTCCTCCTCCTCCTCCTCCTCCTCCCCCCGCGCGGCAGGAGCGCCCGCAGCCTCGCCCTCCTCTTTGCTCGTCGACAGCTCCTGGCTCCGGCCGCGGCCCGCCGCCGCGCGTGGCAGCGGGCAGCGGGCGGCGGACACGCCCGAGGCGGCTGGCAGGAGGAGGAGGAGGAGGAGGAGGAGGAGGAGGACGAGGATCGGGAACCTACGCATCCTCCTCGTGCCCTCGTCCTCCTGGTCCTCCTGCTCGTCCTCCGCCTCATCCTCCTCCTCCTCCTCCTCCTCCTCCACCTCCTCCACCCTCTCCTCCTCGTCCACCTCCTCGTCCTCCTCCTCTTCTTCGTCTAACCAACGTGAGGAACGAGCCTGTCGCGTTTATGCTGTAGATGGAGGAAATAACAATTCGGGTAAGCAAAACAAACTGGCGAGCGGCGCGGAAAATGTAAGGGAAAGAGCGCTTGAGAAAGCAATGAATGAGGGCAGGCGCCCGCCAGGTGTGACGACACTCACATCAGTGGGAAAGCCACAACAACACCAACAACAGCAACAGCAACAGCAACAGCAACAGCAACACCAATAACAGCAACAACAACAACAACAACGACAACAACAACAACACCAACAACAACAACAACAACAACAACAACAACAACAACAACAACAACAACTACTACTACTACTACTACTACTACTACAACAACACCAACACCACCAACAACAACAACAACAACAACAACAACAACAACAATTACTAGCACGTGGGGACACTCCGTTCTCACCAGTGCCAGGGTTTTCATAGGAGGCGGGCAATACCCCCACTTTTTGGGGGGGCCGGTTCAAGCTCTACCAAATTTCCAAACGACTCTTCGCCACCACCCACACCCAGCTTCCCGCCCTATGACGTTCGGACACTTCACTTCGTGGCATGCGGACGACCGTGGCTACTATTTAGGGCCCCGCGGCCGACGACGACGGCGTGCGCGCGCGAAGAAAAAACGAATGTGTCCCGCATGGTATTATTTGACAGGGATGATGGCCCTGGCAGGTGCGCAACCGTTGTTGCAGAAGTTCGAAAAAGTTGCTCGCAAAAGCCCGTTTGACAGAAATGTTTAAAAAGTGTTGGGTTTCCTACGAATCCGCAAGAGCGCGCGGGATGAATTTTGACATTTTTTTTTGAAAAACCATTGGTTTTTTGATGTTTTTATGTTAAAATCGCTACGAAAACTAAGGTTTTGGAAGGATTTCGTCTTGCGCGCGCGAATGTCCACTTTACCTTATTTTTTGCAAGGGATTCTTGAAGTTTGGTTATGTTAGAACAAGAAATGTCCACTTTAGCTTATTTTTTGCAAGGGAAAACCGATCGTAACAACACAACCGGATCCGGACCAACCCGTTTTGCCTGAGACTTCCTCACGAAAATGATGAAAACGTGGCTGCGGCCTAGGCGCGGCGGGGGGGTCGTGCACCAGGGGTCCCAACAATAATTGTTCTTTAGAAGTAATAATATTCAACAACAACAAGCATGTTACCCTCATGCGCGATGTTTCCACACGAAGCTTGCGACCATCATGATAACCACCCACGTAATGGGGGACTCTTGTTCTATAGCGGGGTCCGTTATTCCCATTCCCAGATCTCCCGCCCAATGAGGTCTTGCAAACACCTCCTCCAAGGAATTTCAACATATCCCGCCTCGAAAACACATGCCCGCGCCTTGCTGCACCGATGCGAGACCGCCAGTGGAAACCCAGCGGAGGGTAAAGCACAAGGGAATATCGAACGATCGGATTGCCTTGGTAGGGATGGGGGCTGTCGGCGGTGAGGCAAGGACCTGGCCCTGAATAGAAAGGGGGGAAGTCTCGAGCAGGACTGCTGTTGTTGTTGGGAGCGGCGCCAATGTTGAAGAGAGTAGGGCGCTAGTCCAGCATAAAACAAAACGAAGTCTCGAGCGGGAACGCTGGTTTTGTTGGGACTGCGGCTTTCGGCGGCGAGGAAGAACGCCGCCTTGAGTAAGAAAGGAGGAAGCATCGAGCGGGAGCCGTGGTTCTGTCGGGACGGGGGCTGTCGGCGGCGAGGAACAACACCGTCCCGAGAAAAAATAGAGGAAATCTCGAGCGGGAGCGTTGTTCTTGCTGGGAGCGGCGCCAATTCAAAAGAGAGTAGGGCGCCAGTCCGGCGTAAAACGAAAGGAAGTCTCGGGCGGGAGCGCTGGTTTTGTCGGGGCGGCGATTTTCGGCGGCGAGGAGGAACACCGCCTTGAGTAAGAAGGGAGGAAGCATCGAGCGGAAGCCGTGGTTTTGTCGGGACGGGGGTTGTCGGCGGCGAGGAACAGCACCGTCTTCAGGAAGAAGGGAGGAAGCCTCGAGCGGGAGCGTTGTTCTTGCTGGGAGCGGCGCCAATTCAAAAGAGAGTAGGGCGCCAGTCCAGCGTAAAATGGAAGGAAGTCTCGGGCGGAAGCGCTGGTTTTGTCGGGGTGGCGGTTTTCGGCGGCGAGGAGGAGCACCGCCTTGAGAAAGACCAGCGCGCCAGTCCAAGGTAAAACGGGAGGAAGTCTCGAGCGGAAGCGCTGGTTTTGTTAGGACGGCGGCTTTCGGCGGCGAGCAAAAACACCACCCCTGAGTAAAAAAGGATGAAGTCTCGAGCGGGAGCGTTGTTGTTGTTGGGGGGCCGGTTTTGGCGGTCCCCCAAACCGCTCCAGCAGGAGCCTCATTTTCAATGAAAATGTAGCCGGCGCCTCGGCGAGAGCGCCAGGGCGTAAGACTTGTTTAGTAATTAACGTTCAACAAAAACCACAACAACAACAACAACTACTACTACAACAACTACTACCTACAACAACACCCTCAACAACAACAGCAACAACAATACCAACAACAACGACAACTACTACGACTACGACTCCGACTACGACTACGACTACGTCTACGTCTACGACTACAACCTACGACTACTACTACTACTGCTACTGTTACTACTACTACTACTACTACTACTACTACTACTACTACTACTACTACTACTACTACTACTACTACTACTACTACTACTACTACTACTACTCCCAACGATGAACTGACTGCTACGACTCAAACGACGCCAACTACTACTACTACTCCTATACTACGACTATACGACTACACGACTGCTACGACTGCTAATGTACGACTATTACGACTACTGCGACTTACTACGTACGACTACGACTATTACTACCACGTACGACATACTACTACTTACTTACTTACTACTACTACTACTATACTACTACTACTACTGACTTACTACTACTACTACTACTTACTTACTACTACTACTACTACTTACTACTACTACTTGCGGACTACTACAACTACTTTTACTACAAATTCTAACTACTACTAACTACATTACTTACTCCTACTACTACTCTACTACGACTACTACCACTATACCACTACTCACCATACCACTACCACTACCACTACCACTACCACTACTACAACTCCTTTACCACTTTACTACCACTACTACACTACTACTACTACTTACTACTACTACTCCTACTACTACTACTTACTTACTACTACTACTACTACTACTACACTACTACTACTACTTACTACTTACTATACTACTACTACTACTAACTACTACTATACTACTACTACTACACTACTTACTACTACTACACACTACTACTACTACTACTCCTACCTTACTATACTACTACTACCTGTACTACTAATGGTGAAGGCGAATGATGGGTACCCGACCCACGGGAGCCCCTGTTCCGCATTTCCGCCCCATGGTTGGAGGCCGCGTACACTTTGTCATTGATAACTCCGGGGTGTGGTACCCGTGCACCCCCCCCCCCACCCCCCCCCCCCCCCCCCCCCCCCCCCCCCCCCCCCCCCCCCCCCCCCCACCTCCCCCCCCCCCCACACACACACACACACACACCAAGCCACTGGACGCCACTATGCGACGCTACATATCCCTGGACACCAAAAGCGTGTGTGTCCAGCGGAGCGAGCTTGACAGGAATGGTAAGATGGGCATAGTAAGAGCTCCCTTGCGACTCATACTGGGAGCTCCCTACTACGACTCATAGTGGGAGCTCCTTACTACGAATCAGAATGCGAACTCCCAATTACGACTCATAGTAGGAACTCCCTGCTACGACTCATACTGGGAGCTCCCTACTACGACTCATAGAAGGAGATCCCTACTACGACCAAGAGTGGGAGCTCCCTACTACGACTCATAGAAGGAGCTCCCTGCTACGACTCATAGTGCGAGCTCCCAACTAAGCCTCATAGTGCGACCTCCCTACTGCGACTCATAGTAGGAGCTCCCTGTTACGACTCATAGTGCGAGCTTCCTACTACGACTCATGGTGGGAACTCCCTACTCCGACTCATACTGGGGGCTCCTTACTACGACTCAAAGTGGGAGCCCTCTACTACGACTCACAGTGGGAGCACCCCAGTACGCTTCAGAGTGGGAGCTCCCTACTTTGACCAGTAGTGGGAGCTCCCTACTTCAACTCATAGTACGAGCTCCCTACTACGGCCAATAGTGCGAGCTTTCTACTACGACTCACAGTACGAGCTCGCACTATGAGTCGTAGTAGGCCGAATCGATGACCCTGCTTTATCTCAGCACGAGTCCGCTGAGCTCGTCACAATCCGTTTCGCCAACATCACTGAACGGGGCAGCAGGGTTCGCAACTTCCTCAACACCCACAGGAAAGCGCATCCCGTCATCGGCCCTGTCGAGACGCATGCGCCCGACACGAAGTGCGCCTCACTGGACTGAGGAGATGAAGGACGGGTGGCGCCTGTCCTTCAAAGCGGGCGTTGCTACGGGGCGCCCGCAGGACGGCACCTCGGCGGGCGAGCGGCTGATCGCTATCCCACTTGGCGGCCACTCAGATTGACAGCGTGCGTGACCCTACGACAGCCGCAAGGCGCACGGGTCCATTCAAAGGCTTCTCGGCTGCGACGCTCCACCGGCCTGGCACCAGCAGCGTACCTGTTGCCACCCGTCGGCCTGGTCAACTACAACCATGGAGACCTAGTCGCTCTTGGAGCCTCTACGTAGGCTCTCGCAGACCCATGGGTCGTTCTGGCAGGTTAGAACCACGAACCGCTGGCTCTCGTTCGCAGCGGCTGGGTTGAGCGTCTTCGAGGGCATGCTAGTCTTCCAGATCGCAAGTGCACTTGCGACAGGGGCCAGGGAAGGATGTACGATCACGCCGCTGCGTCGAAGCAGCTCTCGAAAGATCGACTCAAACTTAGACAAGTTCTAGCTGTGCCCTGGAAGACCCACTGCGCCATTGCTGCCGATGTCTTCAGACGCCAAGAAGACCTGGTAGCATCATGCCCTCGTGCTCCCTGATCCGCGACCGAAGGCTTCTAGACCGACTGAAGCGTTATTTGCCTGTCATGTCACAACAAGTGCAACATCATGTCAACTCTGAATGGAAGGATTCTTAAAGCAACTACATGTCAACACAAGTGCAATATAATCGGCATTATCTTGGTCTAGGGATCCTCCTTTGGTCTCGGACTGAGTATGCCCAACTATTCGGGCACCCCTGGTCCAGTTCGCCCTCAGCGTGTCGGCGTATGGTTGGCCATCCTCTTCAGGACCTGCCACGACCAACCACACGGGGCAGGCCGACGCTGTCACGAACGACATCCCTGTTTCCTCTGGGACTCCTTCGTACACACCAAAGTTGCCAGAATATGTCAAGCAAAGTTATTGGAACATGCTGTTTTGGCCTTCAAAGAAGGGAGGGAACAACTGCCCCCTCTTTCGTGACACCGCCGGCACCTGGCGGACTGGCCGCAGGTGCCCCGTGTTTCCTTGAATGCCTGACCCCCCGCCCCCGTGACCAGAGCACTGACTGGAGCACAGGACGGCGGAGCCGACTTCACAGCAAACATGCCGGAATCTCTATGCAACACGCGCAGGCATGCCGGAATCTCTCTGACTGATGGGAAAAAAGGCTGCGCCGCCGAGGACGAGCTCCTGGAGAGCTTCGGCTGATAACCCGTCGTTTGCCTGTCATATCACAACAAGTGCAACATCATGTCAACTCTGAATGGAAGGATTCTTAAAGCAACTACATGTCAACACAAGTGCAATATAATCGGCATTATCTTGGTCTTGGGATCCTCCTTTGGTCTCGGACTGAGTATGCCCAACTATTCGGGCACCCCTGGCCCAGTTCGCCCTCAGCGTTTCGGCGTGTGGTTGGCCATCCTCTTCAGGACCTGCCACAACCAACCACACGGGGCAGGCCGACGCTGTCACGAACGACATCCCTGTTTCCTCTGGGACTCCTTCGTACACACCAAAGTTGCCAGAATATGTCAAGCAAAGTTATTGGAACCTGCTGTTTTGGCCTTCGAAGAAGGGAGGGAACTTAAAGCCCCAGACCCAGACAGTAAGCGGTCTATTCTAGGCGGCAGGAGCTAGCTGAAGAGCTGCGCGAAGCTGTCGATGATCTTCCTTCTCAGCAGCTAGAGGACCGCCCAGGGCAGTGCAGTTTCGCCTTGATGAACACGAACGGTGTCACATTCGGGACAACTTGCCCCGCATCTCGTGCGCTCCTTCCACGGCCGAGGCGCAGCTGCACTCGGGAGCGCCACCGGCTTGGCGGCTCACCCAGCGCGCGCAGCTGGACCAGCGATATGGACAGAGGGTCTCTGCTCTC
Organism: Prorocentrum cordatum; assembly: GCA_963575745.1. Taxonomy (NCBI): domain Eukaryota; class Dinophyceae; order Prorocentrales; family Prorocentraceae; genus Prorocentrum; species Prorocentrum cordatum. The sequence continues at coordinate 87,693 of CAUYUJ010020876.1, read as the reverse complement.
TCGAGACGGCGATCATTGAAGTCGGCGACGTGGAGGACTCCAGCAAGCATGAAGGTCGAGGGCACGGCTACGGCATCGCGTGGCAGAAGATGAGGCCGTCCCCAAAATGCCCTTACATGCGGGGCCAGACGTCGGAGAGGTGGGGCATTGACTCACCCGAAGCCTGGCCTTGACCAGATCCGGGAGAGACCTGCTGAGGCCAGCAAGTGTTTGGGCGGAGTTGCTGAGTTGTACTGCTCTTCGGACGATGACAAGTATCACGCATTGTTCGGCAAGAGGGCCCTCCGTCACACGATCCCGGCATGGCTCATCACGGCAGGGCAGGATACCACCCTCGATGTCGATCAATTGGCCATATTCGTTCATGGAACCAGCACTTGGGCTGACAGCGCGCAGGCGAGATCGTTGGTCAAGGCACGTCAGGCTTTCATGAACTGGGCTAAGATGAAGGGAAACTGGGACACACAAATAAATAGACACAAATAAAAATATTCCCCATATTTTCCCATATTTTCTGGGCTCTTGTCTTCCCCCCCACTTCCTATATTTTCCCATATTTTCTGGAAAATCGAGGATTAATTGTGTCTGTGTGTTTTTTCCTCTCCTGATAAGAGGATGTGGGCCACCAGGCCAGGTGCCGCACACACCGTCGTGCACGAGCACCCCCCCCCCGGACCGCTGCCTCGCGAGGCGCTCCGGACCGCTGCCTCGCGGAGTGCCCCGAGATGGCGCACCTGCTGCTTGACTACCTACCAGACCACCCCAACCCAACCCGAAGACCCGAATTTCGGGTTGGGGGGGGGGTACGGGTTCCATATGTGTTTTCTCGAGGTTCCCCGACCCCCCCCCACTGGAAATGGAGGGCAAAAAGAGGCCTTCGGGTTGGGTTGGGGTGGTTTGGTAGGTGGTGACTGCTGGCCCCCGTGTGCCCATACGTCCTAGCAAGGAGGCCTGGCAGTCAATTGGGACGGAGAAGGTGGACACGCACAGAGATCCCTCGGGGCCGCTTGCAGGTCTGGGGCGCGACGCTCGGGGCTCCCCGCTGCCCCCGCGGAGCGACGGCCAGCTCGAGGCCACCCTACGGCGCCAGGCACCCAACGAAGCCAGAGGAGGTGGTGGTTAGGGCCCAGTGGACTTGCGAAGGACGCCCCCCTCAGGGCTCACCGAGCTCAGGAGGAGGAGGAGGAGGAGGAGGAGGAGAAAAGGAGGAGAAAAGGAGGAGGAGGAGGAGGAAAAGGAGGAGGAGAGGAGGAGGAGGCTGGCCCAGGCCAGACTCGGCCGACGGCGGTGCTCGCCATCACGCCCGCGGCCGTCCCGAAGCCGCCGGGCGGTACGCCGGAGTTCTCTCGGCAGGTCGGCGCCGTGCTGTGCTGTCGGCGCCGTGCTGTCGGCGCCGTGCCGTCGGCGCCGTGCTATCTATGTGGTCCGTGGCAGGTCGGCGCCGGGCTGTAGGACACGGAGCCGGGCCAGAAGCTCCAATCACGTCGGACTGGCCAGGTGGCCTCTCTGCATCCCGTGACGCTGCCATCCAGGGAAACGGCACCTTGCGGGCTGCCACGGTCGTTCTCAGAGGGCTTCCGGAGGAAAAGGCTCACGGTTTCGGATAAGACTCTGGTTCTAGCCAAGCATCCTAAGGTACGCAAGCTCGTTGCTAAGATTTTCCGAGCCAGAGGAATGCGAGCCACCTTTCGCTCCGCTGGTGTCGATTTGCGAGCCACCTTTCGCTCCGCTGGTGTCGATTTAGGCGTTGACGCCGCGGCTGGTCGTTTCAGGTCTAGGAAGAAAGCTAAACAACGCGTGATCAAAGCTGGCGGTCGGCTTTCGCGCACCGTTAAGACGAGACGCCTCGCTGGACTGAGAAGAGTTTCTCAGGGTGCCCAGTGTGCGGGAGCGCTGCCACAGGCCAGCTATGGTTAAGTCGGGCGTGTCCCCCTACACGGAGATTTTCGACAAAAAATAAAAATACAAAAAAATATTCCACAATGTTCAAACAATCCTCAAAAAGTAATCCCCAGACTAGTTTTTGACTATTTTTAAATATTCCTCCTGTAGAAGGACGGGCCCGACCTAAGGCCAGCTATGGCCATCAATGCCTGGGTACGCCACCGAGCCAGGCCCCTGCGTTGAGGCGTCAAGCTGCTCGCGCGGTCTCTGGCACTGGCAGAGGCCAGCGCCTGACCACTGTTCGCCAGACGGTGCTGGGAGGCAGCGACCCTGGCCTCGAGGTCCGCCGCCAGCTCGTCGATGCGTGGCTCCTGTGGAAATCAAACGGCACCGACACCGCTACTCCCTGGACCCTTCGTGGGATGCGTTCTGCCCAGAATTACGAGGCGAAGCCAACGGTGGCGACGAGATCCTGCCAAGAGGGCGCAGCAAGGGAAAAACGGGCGAAGGGCAGCGGTGTGGGTCCCTTTTTCCTCCTCTGAGCTCCAGCTCAGACCGTGCCGCGCGCAGAGATAGTTGCGCTCGCCCTGGCCAAGCCACTGGCCCTTTGATTCATAGTACGGATTACCAACCATGAAGGGGCCCAGAGACACGCAAATAAATGCACACAAACAACAGGATTCCCGATATTTTCTGGGATTTCTTGTCCTCCCCCCCCACATTTCCCATGCTGTCCCCAGATGTCCCTGCAAGCAGACGACTGCTTGTGTCTGTGTGCTTTTCGTCCCCTCCCGAGACCAGTCCTTGATGGCCGGGGAGCGGGCCGAGCTCACGGCAAGCCGGGGCCCAGCTGCTGGGCCCGAGCCGGGGTCTGTGGTGCAGGGCCGCGTGGGCGCTGCGCGCGCCGGGGGGCGAGGCCGGCGCGCAGATCGCGCGGACGGCCGCCCGCCTGGAGGCGCCTGGCGACCCCCCTTTTTTTCCAGGGGGCCCAGAGACACACCAATAAAGGCACACAGATGACAGGATTCCCCATATATTTCCCCAGCTTCTCTGTGGTTTCGTCTTCCCGCCCAAGTCCCATCCTTTTCCCATATTTTCCTGGAGGTCGACGATTCAGTGTGTCTGTGTGTGCTTTTCCCCTGATGATTTCTGCTTGGAAGGCCTCCTTACGTCTGGCGATAGGTGCGCTGGAGACTGGACCGGGAAGGCCGCCGATGAGTCGTGGAGCCAGTTTGCCGAGCGCCCCGTGCCGGAGACTGACATGCACAGTCGTTCGCACGCCGTGTCGGGCGTCGTGCGTGGCGGGCCAACAACGACAGCAGCAACAACAACAACAACAACAATCATTTTACCCGAACGCTCAGTGTTCTCACCAGTGCCAGGGTTTTCATGCGACGCGAGACAATACCCCCACTTCGTGGGGGGGCAGTTCAAGCTCTACCAAATATCCAAACGACTCTTCGCGACCACCCAAACCCAGCTTCCCGCCCTATGACGTTGGGACACTTCACTTCGTGGCGTGCGGACGACCGTGGCTACTACACTGGCGTGGGGTACACACCCACAGAACTTGGTCACTTATTCGGGGCGCGCGTGTGCCCAGCATCCTGCAATTGTGACATACAATACATGACACAGACAGACAGAGAGAGAGACAGAGAGCAGACAGAGAGAGAGACAGAGAGAGCGGAGTTGGTCACATTTTTGGGGCAAGTTCCTGAGATCGTCGTGTTTTTTGTTGGTCTTGCGCGCGCGAATGTCCACTTTACATTTTTTTTGCAAGGGATTATTGAAATTTGATTATGTTAGAACAAGAAAAAGTAGCTCGCGCGAGCTCATGTAACACAAATGTTGAAAAACCATTGATTTTGTGGGAGTCGGACAGCGCGCGCGGGATGAAATTTGGACATTTTTTTTTGAAAAACCATTGGGTTTTTGATGTTTTTATGTTGAAATCGTTACGAAACCTAAGGTTCTGGAAGGATTTCGTCTTGCGCGCGCGAATGTCCACTTTACCTTATTTTTTGCAAGGGATTATTGAAATTTGATTATGTTAGAACAAGAAAAAGTAGCTCGCGCGAGCTCATGTAACATAAATGTTGAAAAACCATTGGTTTTGTGGGATTCGGACAGCGCGCGCGGAAGGACATTTTGACAATTTTTTCTTAAAAAACCATTGGGTTTTTGATGTTTTTATGTTAAAATCGTTACGAAACCTAAGGTTTTGGAAGGATTTCGTCTTGCGCGCACGAATGTCCACTTTACCTTATTTTTTGCAAGGGATTCTTGCAATTTGATCAAGTAAGAACAAGAATTTTCATTTTCTATTGTTTTTTGCAAGGGAAAACGAGCGTCAACAAAAAACCGGATCCGGAGCTCATCCACTTTTCTGAAGCTTTCGCGAAAAAATGATGAAAATGTAGCTGCGGCCTAGGCGCGGCGCAGAGGTCGCGCACCAGGGGTCCCAACAATAATAATTCTTTAGAAGGAATAATGTTCAACAGCAGCAGCAGCAGCAGCAGCAACAGCAACAGCAACAGCAGCAGCAGCAACAACAACAACAAAACATACACACACACAAACACAAACACACACACACACAAAAACACACACATACACACATACACACACTCTGACATTCTGGGCTGAATTTTCGCTGCATCTTTATTTGACCTGCGGGTCCACGGCCTCTGTTGACGGCAGATGGCTTATCCAAAGATGCGAGGCCCCCATCCCCCAAAGGAGCCCAGGACCTCGCTCGCTTGAGACGAGGCCTGTACCCCTCCCACCGCGGGCCCCCGCTCGCCGTCCTGCGGGTCAGTGCCTCTCACACGGCAGCGGCAGCGGCTCAGAGACAGGGGAGGGCTGAGGGGGTGGTGGAGCCTGTGGTGGAGAGGGGTGTCGGTGGAGCGTCGTCGTCGTCGGGGAGGGGAGAAGCGGCTGTCCTGCGTGCGGTCGCGCGCGAGCTCGCGCGCGCGCGCCGCCCACCCCTTCGCCGATGGCGGCTTCAACGAGGAGGACCGCCCCGCGCGCGTGTGCGGGCGCGCGCAGGTTGTGTCTTGATCCGGACGTCGTCCCTTCATGTGGTCTCTGTGGTCCTTCTCCTATTCCTCCTCCTTTTCCTCATCCTCCTCCTCCTCCTCCTCCTCCCCCAATCTTAGCCATCCTCCTCCTCCTCCTCCTCCTCCTCCTCCTCCTCCTCCTCCTCCAACCCTAGCCCTCCTCCTCCTCCTCCTCTTCATCCTCCTACTCCAACCCTAGCCCTCCTCCTCCTCCTCCTCCTCCTCCTCCAACCCTGGCATTCCTCCTCCCCCAATCCTGGTCCTCTTCCTCCTTCTCCTCCTCCTCCTCCTCCTCCTCGTAGTCCTCCTCCTCGACCTCCTTTTCGTCCTCGTCCTCGTCCTCGTCCTGCTCCTCCTCTCCCTCCTCTTCTCCTCGTCCTCGACCTCGTCCTCGTCCTCGTCCTCGTCCTCCTCCTCCTCCTCCTCCCCGACCGCGGGGCGGCTCCCGGCTGGCCGCGTTCTTGTACGAAAAGCGCAGCCCGAACTCGGAAGGGCCCTGCGGGTTCATGTTGTTGAGCAGCTCGCGGCTGGCGGCCCAGACGGAGGGAGGGAGGAAGGAAGAAAGGCCTGGACGAGGAGGAGGAGGAGGAGGAGGAGGAGGGCAAGGATTGGGGGAGGAGGAGGAGGAGGAGGAGGAGGAGGAGGAGGAGGAGGAGGAAGATATGGAGGAGGAGGAGAAGGAGGCGCAGGAGGCGCAGGAGGAGCAGTCTGAACGTCTTCTCCGCCTCCGTCTGCCCTCCTCCGTCCCCTCCTGAGCGCCCCCCCCCCATTTGGCGCGCCCCATGAACAGGAGGCAGAAATCCACCCCTGAACATCTCCTAAGGCCCGCTCTGACCAGGACTTGGAGGCGGATTCGGCCGTACAATAGCCATGAGGGTGCCGCAGGACGATCGAAAACGTCCAGAGAGCGAACCTCGAAGCTTGAACCTCGATTCGTCGGTGAGCCCAAAGGGAAGGTGAGAGTGGGCCGGCCTTCTCGGAAGGTTCGGAAGGCCTCGAACTTTCTGATAAGTCGTCTAAGCCTTCCCCGAAGGCACATAATACTTTTTCTGAAGGCGCGAGGGTTTCTGAAAAGCCCCGCCGCCTTCTGAAAAAAGGCATTTTTCCCTCTAGGATCCCCCCTGGCCTCCTCCCTCCTTCATATGTTTCTCCTCCTCCTCTCCTCCTCCCCCCTCGTCCGTCCGTCCGTTTCGTCCATCCTCGTCCTCCTCGTCCTCCTCTCTCCCCCCTCCTCCTCCTCCGTTTGTCTCACCCCAACTGCTCCTCCTCCGCCTCATCTGCGTTTCCTGATGGGTAACTCCTCCCATTCGCAACTTGAGGATGGTCGAAAGGGCGGGCCAGAAATTTGCAAAAGCTTCAAAAATTGAGGGCGGGTCGTTTTCAAACTGTGGCTCTCGCCGTACCGCCGCTCACATTCGTCAAACGTGTGCAGGAGCTTCACGGATTGAGGGCGGCTCGTTTTCAAACTGTGGTTATCGCCTCAGCGCCGCGAACAGTTGTTTTAACCATGCGCACGAGTCTCACGGATTGAGGGCGGCTCCTTTTCAGCATGTGGCTCTCGCCTTAGCGGCGGTCCTTTTCCCTCTCGGTGCTGTATAGGTCCGCGTGCACGCTGCTCGATTCGGGGCAACCCCACAACGAAGAGTGCCCCTCCGCAGCACATCAGCTACAGTGGGCCGCCCGCAATGAGGTGTTAGAGTCACCGCGAGGCCTCAGCAGCAGACGTCCGCCGCAACTCACCCATGGCTCAGAAGCCTCAGCCCGAACGGAATACTGTAAACCCTGGGGGCCTTGCCAGCTCGCTTACGGTCAGCCCGTGCGCGAGATGAGCTGACCTGGCCCTGGCCAGGGTTGTAGATTGTAACGACTCCCCACCGCCAGGAGTGCCCAGGGACAGGCTCCTTAGCCAGTGCGACTGGCCGATGTCGCCTCACAGCCAGGAGCGTTCGCTCGCGGGGGCCCAGCGCAGATCGCGACCAGCGCGCGCTCGAGCCGCAGCGCCGATCATGCCTTCCAGCCAGGTTCGCTCCCTGGCTCTACTTCCGCCACACTGCCGGCGCGGCCCCTCGCCTTCGGCACCCTTTCGTGAGTAGGTGCTGGCGGGCGTAGCTGGCCGTTGCGTCGCGCGCGCGACTGCGTAGGTGGGGGGCGCCCGTGCGCTCTGTTTAGCATGCGCGCCGGTGCAGATCGTCCACTTGTTTGCGGCAGTGTCCCTCTAGTTGCTTACGCTTACCAATCACAGCTGTTGACTGGTCTGTGTATTGGTCTGGTAGCTGCTGAGCGGTGCGCGCGGTCAACAGCAGCGCAGCGTCGCAGGCACCTGCCGCGGCTGTTCGTAGCTGCCTCATCATCGGCAACACAGCGTGGCCACCGTGCCAGGCCACCGCGACGCATGCTGGCTCGTCCGTAAGGAAGCGTAGCCGGCGATGTAGCACTGACCTCTGCGGCGGCGCGCGGTCGCGCCGGCGCCTCGCAGCGCGGGCGGCGCTGAGGCGCCGCGCGCGCGTGGAGCCTGTCGAGCGCCCAGCGCGTCGTGCCCGCCGGAGCTTCGCGATGAGGACGTCCACGCGGTTGCCCACGTGGCGCCGCTCTCTTGCGAAACAACAGAACCTCTGCAATTGACGGAAAGGCTGGCCTGTCACAGACGGCAGGAATCGGCTTCTCGATGGGGCTCGTGTCGAACGAGATTTGCGATGACCGCGTGGTCCGGCCATTCTCACGGCGCTCGTCGCAGCTCGGTCGCCCGGCGCCTCGCCGCTCGCAGATCGGACATCAACGCGATCAAGACCATCGGCGCGTGGCGGCGGCTGTCAAGACGCACGCGTACTCGCGCTGCGCAGCGCGCTCGGAAGGACAGGCGTGGCGCCGCGTCAAGTGAAGGCGCGCGGGGCGGGGCCCTCGCCGCAGGCAGCCGCGCAATGGAAGCTGGTTCGGCCAGCTGTCCCTGCCCAGGAAAATGGGTCGCGCACAGCCATGGACCGCGTCGCTCGGCGCGTTGCTTTCGGGCTCGCGACGGAAAGCCCGGCAGCTGATGTCGCCCGTTTAGCGACTCCGGGCGCGGCCGCGTCGGCGGCGCCCCCGGGCCAGCACAGCCGCGCGCGTCGACGCGCTCGCGAGCAACTGTCCGCGCGAGGGCGCCGTCGTGATGCAGCGCAGACGGCGCGCGGGAGCACGCTGGGCAGCGCGGCGCCGCCCGCCCCCCAGTCGCCGCCCCCGATCGGCGGCTGAAAAGCCCAATCCAGGGGTAGACCTCCGCGGCCCGGCACTGCTGCTCATTTGGGCTGCACTGGCACGCCAGACAGACCCAATTACTCGGCGGGATCGGAAATCTCCGAGTTCCGCTCGCCCAGGCGCCCGTGATGCGGCCACTCCTTCACGGAGAGGGCCTCGCCGGCCTTCGTTGTCCACGATCTCGTCCGCGGCTTCCTGGAGGCCAGCAACCTGGAAGGTCGCCATCGGCTCGAGGTCCCTAGCGGCGTTGCTCACGACGGGCTTCGCGGGGGAGATCTTGCCCACTTTCGGCGGGATCAGATCGGAAATCTGCCTGGCGTCGAGCATGGGCGCGCGTGCTATTCAGCCCATGGCCATAGTCGCTGACGCGCGCCAGGAAGCTGGACATCTGGGCGCGGGCGTCCGCGACGGTCGCCTTCGCAAGGCTGGGGGCCCATTTTCAGCGTGAGCGCCTGGGCGCGCATGCCCTCGATGGTAGGCGGTGAGGCTTGCCCCGCCCCCCTGGGCATCGCGACGTCGCGATCCCCGGCGACCCCCCCCCCCCGACGGACTGCGTCGCCTAGGCGCGGGAGGAGGCCTCGTGGAAGTAGCGCGCCAGGAGGCGCGAGAGCTCCACGACGGGGGCCCTGGATCCCGCAGGCGCAAGCTTCGAGATCTTGCGGAAAGCGATGTCGAGGAGGTCCTGGCGGCGTTCGTCGCGTCGCCATTCGGCCTGCTCGGGCGCCCGGTGGACAGCGGGTTCTCCACCGTCGCCAGCAGGGCCATGAGCACGTCGACCAAGGTGCCCAGCGCGGCATCACTCAGCATCACTGCCTCGCAACCTGCCCAGCGCGGCGGCGCGAGGGGCAGCGCGCGGCGCGAGGGCCGCGGCGAGGGCAGCGGTCTCGGCGTCGACACTTCGGTGTCCACGGCGAGGCGACGCGGCAGGATGCACGACTATTCACGCTGGGGGCCTCGCGACTCGGGCTCAGGCTGCCGTTCGGGGCGACGCCATCGCCCCGAAACTTCCTGTGCGCGGCGGCGGTGGGATGAGCGCAGGAGTCTGGCTGGTGGCCGGGCAGCTCCTTAACGTGCGCAGAGGCCTCCTTGGCCGCGGCTGCGGCGCTGCTCACTGGAATGCCCGAGTTGTCGGCAACGCTCTTCACTCGATGCAAGAGCGGCCCGCCCGCCCTGAACCCGGGGGTGCGCGGGCGGTCCTGGCCCTTGCTGCGCGGACTCCGATGGGCAGAAGGACGCGCGCTCTCGGGCTCTGCCTTCTGCGCGCGCGTGCCCGCGCGAGCGTGGATGCATGCCTGGTCCTCGCAGTGCTCAGGGCAATGCTGCGCGGCGGCGCTGGGCCAAGGCGGAGCGGCGGTTGCGCGGCGAGTTGTGCCGGGGGAACTAGACACACCAGTCTGGTCTCGCGAAATCCACCGTTCTGCCCGAGAGCAGTTCGTGATCGCAGCGGCTTAGATTTGGGCTCGTGCGAGTCGCCCAGCGGACGGGCCTGCGCTCCCAAGCTGTAGATCGGCGCGCGAACCAGGCGGGGCTACTGCCAGAAATATGTCTCCTATGATCTCCCATTCAAACGGGCGTAGCACGTTTGAGTACGCGAAGAAGAGACGAACAACATACACAGCACGTGGTGTAACAAATACAATTCGCATCTCAATGCTTGGCGCAGCGCGAATTTCACGCATTTCGCAATGTTAATGGATATCTCTGGCATGCCAATCAAAGCCCACGTCGCCGTCGCGTCGTAGCATGACTCGCCTTCCCAGCCCAGGTGGCGCATGACCGTGATCGCGTTGGTTGGTCCCAGCAGCAGAACAAGGACATCGATAGCAGATGGGCTGGCACGCCCAAACAAGCATCACTATCGGATGGGCCGGCGCGCCGCGCACTGCGGGAACTCCAAGAATGGACGTGCACATTCTAGACGATGTCGTGGTTACGCGCCCGCGCACTGGCGGCAGCCGCGCACTGGGCTGAGGGCGCGCGGAGATCGGCGCGCAGGCGGCGCCTCGCGGCGCGCTCTCGCGCGCAGCTCGGTCACGCGTGAGCCCGCCGCGTCGCGCTGATCGGCGCGGGAGCCATGGCCGCGCCGTTGCCGGGGCGACGGCGCGACTTGGCAGCGCGCAGGTGGGCGCAGCCGAGCTCGGCGAGGTCGCGGCTCGCAGGCGGTACCTGGAAGACAGCGTCGGCACCGCAGCCGGCGCACCTGGGCCCCAGCAGCACCGAATTAGAAGAGGGCGCTGGAACATGGAGAGGCGCACCCGACATCCGGCGCGCAGAAACCTCACTTTTGGCGCTGGTCAGCGCGCGGCCTTACTGAGTTGATGCCAGGGGGGCCCAGGGTAGAAGCCCCTCTGCCCTGGTTTCGCCTGGGCAGCCACGCGCGCCGATGCGTCATTCCCAACGAGTGGCACAGCACTAATGTCTCTTTAACTTCGTCTATGACCTGACCTGACCTGACCCCGCGGCCCACTCCATGACCCACTGCCGGCTTCTCCCTAGGTGAGTGCCGCGCGCGTGGACAGCCGCGCGCGCATGTTCCTGCGCGCCTGTCTGTCCAGGCTGTCCAGGGGGTGCACTGGCCTGCCTCGGAGCCTTTGCGCCAGTGCTCGTCAGCAAGCTGGTCGTGTGCGCGCGGGCCGCAATTTGCGTCGCCTGCGAGCGCATGCGTGAAAGTCGCGTTGTTTCAAATGTCCCGGCCGCGTGGTCGATGATCCCTGGGAGGGGCGCTGCCTCGGACGTCTGGACATGAAGCCCAACGCCCCTGCGGTGACGATCGCGCTGATTTCGGCGAACGGCGAGCACGTGGACCATGCAGCCCACGATCTCCAAAACGGTAGGATAAACCGTTCGATGGCAGTGTAGTCGGAGCCGGTGCCGCGGCAGCAGTAGCGATCTGTCGCGATCGACGGTGTCGTCGACGCTGTTACCGCAATGGCTGTTGACCGATATGCATGGGTCGCGCGCAGGCGTGCAGTGGCGTTTGGCGTGGGTACGGTTGCTGGATGTGGCCGGGCATGGGCAATGTGCTGGCGCGGCACGACCTGGCAGGCCGTCGCGGAAGCGCGCGTTGCTGGCCCGGCCTGGACGCCGGCGCGCTTTCGACGGCCGCGCGCGCAGCGTCGCGCGCTCGCGCGCTGCGCGGCGCCGTATGGTGAGGCGCAGCCTCGCGCAGGCGCGCGCGCGCCACGCTTCGGCGCGCGCGCGGCCATGCCGTGACGGCGCGGCTCTGCAGCGCGCGTTTTTTCGGCTTTGTTGCGCGTTGCTTGGCGCGGCGTCGTCGCGCGACGCGGCAATGCAGCGGCGTCGAGGCGTCGCGGCGCGCACGGGCTCGCGCCGCAAACACGTCGCGCAGCCCTATTGCAGCCATGCAGCATCGCGGCGCGCACGAGAGCGCATCGTAAACGTATTTCCCAGCAGTGTGCCCCTTTCCGCGCCGTGCTGTTCGGACGGGGCGCCGGCGCGGCCCGGCGCCTTGCCCGCGATTGCGACGGGCTGCGGGGCCCATTGGTCGGCGCGCGCCGCGGCCGACCTGCTCAACGGCAGCGCCGCGCGCGCGCGAGCAGGGATGACGGCCGACAGGCGCGCGGGCTCCTGTTCGAGCGCTGCTGGAACACGTCGTGGCGGCGGTCGCCGCGCGGTCGGCAGTCGGCAGCGCGCGGGGCGTGGTCGGCCTCTCCGTCTTCTTTTCGTCGCAGGCGCCGACCAGGCGCACGGGGTCAAAGGGGCCGCGCCTTCCGCGGTGACCACCAGCGCGTGCGCCCCCAGACACCAATCAGGGCACCCGAGTGTCATGGCACTTTCAGACGTAGTCGCCGCCAGGGCGCGGACGCCCAGACCGTCGCGGGCAAGGGCGGCGTGTCCTTCGGCTCCAGGCGCATGGAATGCGTCGGTGACCTGCGCCCTCGCGGCGATCACGGCTGAAAAGACAGATCCGGTTGATCCGTTGACAGACGGAGAGAGGAGCGAGTCGAAGGTGCCGACGCGGTAGCCCATGCGCCAACGGCCACAATATTCTGGAAGCTCCCAGAACCCCGTGCACTTCTAAACCAGACAGCTTGGTCCAGACATTGGACAGGAGCGCCTGCGGCAGCTGTCGCCGATGTTGCTGGCCAGGGCCAAAGGCGCGATGGGCGAGCACGCGGCGGTAGATAACGCGTGCATTTCTGACAGGTACCCAACGGCAATTGTTGGTGGTATCTTGGCTGTAAGTCTTGCTGCGCATTCTGGCACGTAAGAACAAGTATACACAGTTCAACATTATTGAACAAAACATGGCATCGAGTACTCATGGCTACATATATCTCCACGTGCATGGAAGTGGGCGGCGATTCGCAGCACCTCGCAATAACTGGGCGCAAACGATCAGAACTTCAAAAGTCCCCCAAGACATGGGGACGAGCACTCGTGCGTAATATCGCCCAAAAGAACGGGGGCGAGTGGTCGCAGTTGGCAGTGCCCCCCCAGGAATGGGGACAAGCAGTCGCACTTCGCAATATACCTCCCAGAGAACGGGGGCGAGCGACGCAGGTCAGATTCTCCCAGGGACAGGGAGGGGGCCGGGGCCTGCGGTCGAATGGCGCGCCCCTGCTTGCTCGCCATTGGCATGCTGGCGACGTTCGGTCAGAGTCGCATGGGCATGCTTTCGCAAATCCCTCATTCCTGCCATGCTGCGTCTCGGCGAACCAGCGCTGCGCGCCAAGGCAGTCCTGCCTGGCGGCCATCAGGGCTCGGCCCGGTCGCCCAACGATGGCTGCTCATACAGCTGAGGCCGACGAAGCTCAGCCCAGCGCGCAGAAGTCGCACGTGGGCCAACGTTCAAGGTTGCTTTGGGCGTTGGATCTCGTTGACCGCGCGTGCTCAGGCGCGCGCGCGCACTGGCGCCGAGCTGACGCGGTCGCGCATTCGTGCGTCCACTGAGTGAGCAGTCGCGCGCCTGGGGCGCTGGCCGGGTCGTGAAGGACCGGCCGCCACGCCGCATGTTCAGGCAGCGTGGCGCTGGTCGGCGCGAAGTCGAACTGGTGGCCTGGCGCGAGCGCGCAGCTGTGGAATAATTTCACTTGGTGGTTCTGGTTCGACCTTGAATGCCCTATTCGACTTGCAATTGCACATCGAAGTACATCGCGCATGCGAATGGCGCCCGTTGCTCCCGCGGCGGGGTGGTCACCTGATGCCTCGCGGTACTCTTGCACGCGCACTATATCACAACGTAGTACCGCAGGTTGTAGGACCATTCGCAGTTGTCGTTGCTACGCACGTTGCCGCATTAGTTCTCTTGGTGCTCGTTCGTGTCGTCGATGTATTTGCCACAATGGCGCATGTCGCGCGGCGCCAGCGGTATCCGTAGAGTCGAAAGTGAGCCTGGTAACTCAAATAGCATCCGATTCCATGGGAAGCGGATGGCAAATAGCGTCCGGCATCGTACTGAGGCTGTTCAGTAAGAGGAATGGACGGATAAGATAGGATAAGATCGATGTAATGATCTTTCCAGCACATAGCGAACACTCGCGGTGTCCGGGCAAATAGGGCGCGCGTGCCTTGAGCCAAAAAACAACGGCGCGCGAGCTATACTCCCGATTCTATATAACATCTCCCAAAGAGCTACCCTTAAAGTCGGGAGGGGAGGAGACGGAGAGTATAGCCGCGCAGCCGTTAGGCTCTACAAAGGCCGCGCGCACGACTGTTTGCAAGAAAAACAGTGTGTACAGTCTGGCCTAACACCAGACTGTAAGGCGAGTTTCCTCGCAAAGCATTTCACGCAAATACGAGATAGCCCCTTCGGACGATGAAGGGCTATCGGCTCAGCTAGAGGTGAGCCAAACGGGCCATACCTCACCGAGCAAGCGGGTATTAAGGCAAAGAGCCTGAATCATATAAAGCCGGCTCGTTGCCAGGCGTGAAATGTGAGGCTCGTTTCCGAGCACCTAGAAGGGCGCCTCTGTAGTAGGCGCCCATGCTGGCAAATTGGACCGCGGGGGGCAACAAGGACAGACTAAAATTGATTAGACTTGGGTTTGTTTCTGTCCTCGGGACCCCGAGAGGGAACATACTGCTTCACGTCATACTTGAATGACTGAGTGCCTGACATCACTTCCAAAAGCAGCTCCCGATCGATGCTTCCCTTTGTGTGCCCATTTGCGGTCATATCTCTAGTATCACACCACTGCACATTATGCACTATACCTATATCCATGAGCTCACGTATCCAGCTGATATGTCCAAGCAGAGTCCGTTCTGTCGGTATCTTCAGATCCTTGCTTGATAACGATTTATAAACCGACTCAGCGTCTATGGCAAGAGATACGTTAATGGCTAGGCCTCGAACTTCACGCATATCTCGTAGTTGTCGTGGAGTCAGAGCCCCTGCCTTGAGCTCGTGGAGAGTGATGAGCGTAGGGTAACACTCATCGAGGTTATGCGCAGCTGCGAGTGCCTCCGCAGCATAGCTGGACCTCACCTGCAGTCGGTGTGATTTGCATAGTCCGTCACAGAGGTGAACGACGGATTTGCCTTGAGGCGAGTTTCCTCGCCGTCGTACGTTGGCCCCGCGTATGCCGTAGCCCTTGGTCTCATCGCCCTCCTCCCCGGTGAGCTTCCGATACCCCGAATCGCTGTGTATGTCAACTTCACTCGTCGGCTTCATCCGAGGGAAGGTGATGCGTTTCGGGCTGATGATCAGCTTTCGCGTCACAGCATTCAGTCGTCTGACTTGTAGGTTGGTGGGCTCTTGGATTTTCTGGAGAGAGACCACGTATAAGATGAGCCAGATTTGAGTAAGAAGGGCATAGGCGAGGGCTCCTCGCAAGCTGACGAACATGTCGGTGATGAGTTTCGTGGCTTTGGCATCATCCGCCGCTCCTGTAAGTTCTGGGTGTGCGATAGGACGTAGTTGTTTGATATACTCGTCCTGATCCATGATCACATCCCCTTGGTCATCCTTAGTGTAGCGAACGGCGCAGTTCGTATATGAGTGTTTGTTAAGCTTGCATTTGCCAAACACCTTTTCGACACGTTGTACATAGTCGTCTATATTTTTCTCTCGGCCTGTCATATTAATGTCATCGACACGTTTTGCCGTTAGCAAATCTTGGCTGAATTCAAATTCAGGATCATCACTGGTCGGTGTAAGGCCTATAGCTCGTGTGGTCGTACGAAATTTGAGAGAGAACGCTCTTGGGGCGTCCTTTGTACCCGTTCCTGGCTTGAGGCACCTGAGGCAATGTCGGCTTTCGTCATAGGATGAAAAGCCGGGTCGTGTACGAAGTACCTGGGCACTTTCCGGTGGAAGGGTGAAGCAAACCATGCGAGTTTCCTCGCCGGTGGCATGGGCAAGTTCCTCATAGGTCAGACCCTTGAGGAACGCTTTGTCGATATCCATGGATGCTAAGATCCACTCTGGATGGCACGCCGCCTCACTTGCCAGGAGCCACTGGGGCTGCCTTCGGGCGGTTCCCGAAAAGGTTCCCACATCGAAAGCCTCAGCGTCCATGAATCCACGAAGGACAAGTCTGAGACGGGTGGTTTTAACGTTCTCGGCGCCTACCTTCACAAACTTCCACTTATATACATACCTGGATGTCATGATGTTGGAAGCTTTGGATAAATCATACATCTCAAAGCATCGGCTATCAATCCAGATTTTGAATTCAGTGTACAAAGCCTCACTAACCTCTTTTGGGTGTGCTGCTATGTCGGCTTTGGTGAGTAGGTCATCTTCCTTGACTACCACAGCACGTTTAGTAGTAGAGGATACATAAACTCTCATCGTTGCGACCATATCAGTGTCGAGCTGTGCGAGTTGGGTCTGATCCAACACTACCTTTGACATTTCTGATGTAAAGCATAACTCGACATAGGGACCATGTTCACCACTATCAAGAGAGTAGCTCTCATCAGGTGTGGTTGAGCAGAGAGAGACTAGACAGGGCTCTTGTGGTTCAGGCTCGTCTCCGAGCGTCTCCGACAATACGATATCTTCTTCGTCCACAGATGCTGAAACCAAAACACATTGGTCGGGCAGCATGGTTGTTGGGACGCAGTAGAGGTAATCGTCGGTAGTTGTCGTGGGATGAAGGTCCATACGTAACTCGTCGTACCACTCTTCCAGCATCATGGCTTCGATATTATGTTCCTCGTTTTCTACATAGATTGTCGACAGACGGCCTTCACTCGGCGATGAAGCACCTGGGGTATCTGGTGGAGGCCTGTTTCCAAGCGAATCGTGTTCTCCAGACGTGGTGCCCGAGTGCTGATACTTGGCCAGGTCGTCGTGAAATCCTAAGGAAGGAACACGTGAAGTCAAGCATTGGATAAGTCTGGAATGAGTGCTACCAGTGATTTGAGAAATGTTCAGGCCAGTGCCCACACACTCATAGTAGTGGAAGGCTGGGCTGATATCATTGTCGTAGTGGATCAGCGTAGACCTGGTGGCGTACTCTACTGCAGGTAGACTTGCCACACTTTTGGCCAATCTACCTGCTACTACGTGTTCTACTCGGAAATAATTTCGCACGAGATACTGTAATGCTAGATGTACGCGCGGGTGAAACCTGCTGTCGTCTGAAAGATTGAGGTTTCCCTTGTAGTCTGGGATATAGCCAAAGACTTTGGCAGGTTTCCCTGCGCCGAGGTGCGCCACATACGTAAGGACGGTTTGCATGGCCACATTATCCATGCCAAGTTCCCGTGCGGGGAGACATTCAATGTATAGTGTGTGACGAGCATCAGGATACATCACAATTACCTCACGAGGTCCTGCCTTAACAACAATGTCCTCTTTCAAGCACGTTACGGATCACAGGGAATGGGCCGTTCCAGCCTCCATGATCGTCCTTAGTGGCAGTGGGTCGATGGTAGTCGACCAGATCCCCTGCTGAGTAAGGGCGAGCACCATCTGGAGCCGTTTTAGCCCTGAGAGCACGATTTGTCTTGGCCACAGCAGTGGCTTGAGTTATGGCTTCTAGGCTAACTTCCCTCACACGACGTTCCCGTTCGTGTCCTGATGTCTCGGGCCCCTTGGGAAAGTCAAGGGTGTCGAGGTCAGGAAGAAAGGAGGGCGCTGACGTCCAGTGCGTGCTTGGTATGGCGATACTCCGTTGTAAAACGTGAAGGCGTTGGTAACGAAGATGCCTTCAGCCAGTACTCTAGTGAATACAACAGCGATGTTGTGTCTATTCAGCTCTTCCTCAATCATGTGGAGGACGCCCCTGAGAATACCGTTTCGTGACTCAATTGAAGTCGCGTGTTGGCCAGGCGCTCGGATACGGAGTTCTGTACCCTTATGAGCCATCATGGCCTTAGCGGTATCATTGTTCAGGGCGCCTTCTCCGTCTGAGTATAAGACTTTGAAGGGTCCATGATCGGCAATCCAGCAGTAGTGGTAGGCGTCAAGTATAGTGTCACGTTCTCTGTCGGAGATTTCTTGGCCTGCTGCCAGGCGAATACAACGATCCATAATGTGGAAGATGGTTCGTTTCTTGTAAAACATGAGATCCATTTCGCCTTCATCGAGCCAATTACCAGGAAGGCTCACCGAAGGTAATGTTGAGTTTCCTGGACGTTCCCATGCTCTGCATTCCCGACAAGTATCGCAAACTTCTTTGATCATATTCAGTCGAACGTTGTCCAGTCCCACTTTGTCTAGGATTAGCCTCATCTTGGGTTCCTTCGCATGATACCACCGTAGGTGCAGTTTACGGAGTTCCTTTTAAACGACGTGAGGTTCATGACTACGGAGATTTTGCAGACTGTGTTGGATGTCAAATCTCGTCCAGTCGGGTAGTCGTGGAGCCCCCGAGCCGGTGGAGGCAAGAGGGTTCCTTGTAGCTCTCCGCAGTCGGTCTCCTTCGTCAACTGCATCTGGTGGTGGTGGTACGCCTTCTAGGCGGCCACGACGGGCCGCTACCTGTGGCGGTTCGCTAGAGGACGCAGAAGGCGTGTTTCCACGCTCGGGGGCGTCTCGTAGCATGTCGTAACTGCTGGCACCAGATGTCGGATCAGCGTTCCCGAAGGATCGTGGTCGTGGTGGCCTGGCGTGTGCGCCTTGGCGGCCACCTGACGCTGAAGCTTGGCCCTCACCAGGTTTAGGTAGGGTTTCCACCAAACTGGCACAGTCTTACCTTCGGGGTCGTGGTCATCTGGAAGTTTAAACGGTTCAGCAAAACGACATTTACCAGGTTCGGTATCGAGGTGGTTCTTAACACCTTTGCTTCTCGTACGATCCCTCTGGCATGCGGGACATGACCAATATACAGAGATGGAATCATGATACTTACACTGCGTAGGGTCTCTGTTGTGGCTAGGACTGTCCTTTCGGACGTTGTCGATGCATGCCGGGCATGTAGCCACCTTTGATACGATAACCGATGCGTCTCATACCTTCGCCTGGTTCGGCTTGATCAGGAAGGTCAGCAGGGTGAGCATGTGCAGTACTTGTAGGCGCGTTTCCGCGCGTAGTGTCAATGGCTTTCGCCAAATAGACGGCTTCCACAAAGGCAGACTGCAGTCGTCGAGTGTATTTTTGTGCCAGTGAAAGCTCTCTGTTGCACGGTTGTGCGTGCACATGCTGACCATTGCATTCGAGTCGCTCAAAGGGTTTAAGAATCATCTCGTCGTTGCTGGTGATATTTGTCGGCTTCTTAATATAGTCACCAGCCGTATCTTTGAGTCCCGTCGCACACTGATCAATGCGTACGGTTGTAATGTGTGGTTGGTTGGCAAGTTTCTTCCATGGGGAAATATCATCCACCCATGTTCCTGTGGGTTGTTCGCGTGCAAACCACCTCCGTGCATCATCTTGAGTAACAGCAATCGTACCACAATAAGTTATGTGTGGTAAATATTATTTGTGGTGCTGTTCCCAAGTGTTGTGATTGACTTTGTAGTTGTAGTAGGATGGTGGTCCAGTGGTGCGGCAACTGGGTTGTAGTAAGGCAACTCGTACGTAGCATATTGCGAAGTAGTGATCTACAACCCGCTGCACCGAGGGGTCTCCCAGGTCGACATACGTGGTCTTGTCTACGTTGCCTCCTGAGGAGAGTCCCCTTGAGAAGGCAAGCTCTGAAATGCCACCTCACCGCCACAAAGCTCCAACATATCCACGCAGTTGTTATGACCATAGCATAGTGTAGCAACTATGCTGTATATGTCAGCGTGTGTGTCGGGCATAGATGTGGGGAGGGTAAGGAACAGGTCATCATCCTCATCGGAGCTTATCAGCTCAATAGGGACGTCAGTACTCCAGGTCGCCATGAGATCCTGTCCGAGTCCTGACAAGTCGTCGCCGCAATCGTCGTTTCCGTCTTCAACGTGCTTGCTGATGCGACGAGGCTTGATGCCTGCTTCCTTTGCGGCTTTGAGCCTTTCCTTCTGCTTGATACGCGATTCTGTAGGTAAGACTTGCTCGTTTTGTTCGCCGGTCTGTGCGCCCATTGTCGTGGTTGAGCGGGCACATGCGTCAATCGCCAGAGTCGGGAGGGGGAGAGAACAATCATCTATGATGACGCGTCTAGGTTTCTGTGGTGATTGAGTCGGCTCGTTTCCGAGCAAAACCGGTTCCTCGGGTTGCCAATACAACCGTGTGCTGATGTTGGCAACCCCTGCAGGTAGTGGTGCATGCCAATCATACCCTGTTGGTTGATCGGCTACTGCGATATCCTGGATGGCCGCATTGGTATCCAGGTTAATTGTTACACGTCGGATAACATCAGACCATTTCGGTCCTCCCTTGTTGGTCGTCACGTAGTGATGGATGTTATGGTCCGTGCGTGTATAGGTGTTCAGATATATAGGCACGTTTCCGTGCGTGGTGGTGCTTCCCAGGATTTTGTCGTTCAGATGACGGATGAGTGTAGTACGTGTCTGAGCTCGCCATTCAGCATGCCGTACCGTATGGCCGTACCAATCCAACACATGTTGTGGTACCGCCTGTTTGCATGTACATGCCCACAGTTTCGAGCTAATCGGTATTGATGTCGCTACCTGCATATAAGTACCACTCGGTGTACTGTCTTGCATATTGAACCGAATACCGAAATGACACAAACGCATCCGCATCACTGACAACTTAAGATCTTCCAGGGTATCACGTACTGGAGATAACTTCCAAACATATCCTGGGGGACTAAATATTATGATTTGCATACGGAGTTTCCTGGCTTTTATCAAAAGGTTTTGGATACGTGACCAATGTGGGGCCACTCTCTTTCCTGGAGTTCGTACATGCCAGTCACCCGGGGTACTAAACCATATGAGAGTGTAATCTCCACTGATCACCGCACCCAGGTAATATGTGCCCACGCTCGTCATAAGCTCATTGTGGGAAATACGATCACAGATATAACCTCGGGTGCGGAGGTCGGCGCAAGCCTCTCTCGTATCTTCAATGACAAAAGCCCTTTTACTAAGGCAGGTTACCCCGCTGTCCTTGTTACCCCCCGGCTTTTCGGCCAACAGGCAAGACGACGAGGGGGCGACGTCGCCCTGCCATCTTCAAGATAAAGAAGATGCGCCTGCAATGTCTGCCAGCATCTGGGCTTCCCTCAGATGCTGGAGCTCAGCACTGCAGCGCGCCGTGGCCTCAGAGGCGGATTGCTCCGCAAATGCTGTCAGCATGGATGGATTATCCATCAGCTGCTTCAGCACGCCTTTGGACCTCGCGTCGCTGACTGTCTGCAGCTCACGGTTCGTGTACCCCATCACTATCTTCTGGCGGGACCGTACAGCGTCCATGGGTACACTTCCACCGTGCTGGGCCAGTGTCCTGGCTACGAAGGAATCGAACGTCTCAAGATCGTCGATGCTGTCGCCTCTCATCGTAGCCTTGGCGAGCGTCTCCATCAACCCCTGAGGCAGGTTTCCCTGCAATTGCTCGCGCTCCTGCGCCGGGGTCGGCTCGCCCGTCAGCACCGTCTGGAATGACGTGCTGCTTGAGCTCGAGGCGGATTGCCCCGCAGCTCCAAATCGATCACACCTGATCGACAGATGCCCTGACGGCAACTTCGTCGTCGGCATGATCTTGGAGCCCTCGGGGAGCTCCATCTTGATCTGTCCCTTCCCAGGGAATATCAGCTTCTCCTGGCCTCGTTCAAGCACAATGATCGTGCGTTTGTCCTGCATACTATCGAGGCCTAGGATGGCTGGCAGGTCTTTGCCACAACCTGACACAATGTTCGTCTTGTACGAATCGAGCTGGGTCGAGCCCTGGTACTCGCAGGCAATGCTGAATGTGCCTACGGTATCCGCTGGGGCCGACCCTTCGCCCACCCCGTTGATGTTCAAACGAGAACGGGGTTCGAACGTACAAGTACGGCCGTGTGCCTCAGCAGCCTGGACAAATTTGCGGCTCGTGTTTTCACCCATGATGTTGATCTTCGAGCCTACATCGATGAGGATAGAGTTTCCACCATCGCCCAAGAAAGTCTTACTCGGCTGCTTGTTGTGCACCGTTTCTGTAGTGTCGGCTGTGCCGCCTGGCGGGTTTCCCCGCGAGTCGGTCGCACCCCCTGGCGGGTTACCCCGCATGACGCTGGCATACGGCCTGCCCTCGGCCATACGTACCAGGTCGATGTACTGGAAGTACGACACGTGCTGAGAATGAGCGCCACGCTCCTCCCGCCAGTTGGCATACTCATCACGTATGCTCTTATACTGCTCGCGGGTCGTGCGTCTCGTCAGTGTCAGATACGAGTGAAGCGCAATGTCCTGCAACCCCTCATTCGTGAGGTGATCCCTGTACTGCAGCCGCTCCTCGAACTCCTCGTTCGTCGCTGTGATGTCGACGGCCCTGGCTGCTGTTGCTGCTGTTGCCACTGAGGAATCTGAGAGGTCAAACGACGCACCATCAGTCTCAGGATTGTCGGCATCCAGCATAAAGGTTGTGTGCGCATTATCCATTTGATTCTGGAAATGCCGAACACGCAACTCACGCAGCTGATCAGGGTCCAGTGCCAGCTCTGCCCCGCCCCCACTCTGGGGAGACATCTGAGGAGTGTTTGGCAGGTTTCCCTGCTGAGGCGCCGTCATCGGAATAAGCTGATCGAAGTATCCCGTCTCCATCGGCGGCCTCACCTCCTCTGGCAGGTTTCCCTGCTGCTGGGGCTGAGCTGTCTGCCTATCTAGCATCCTGGCTGTCATCTCCTCCACCATGCTCCTCAACTCCCGCAGCTCCCTCGCTGCTTGCTCAGGAGTCTGAATGAAGGAGCCGGTCCACGGGAATGATGACGCTATGGTGCCAGGTGCTCGGCAGATAGCACATGGTGGCTGCTGAGGATCTCCCTCGCGCTGATTTGCGACATGGCCCACCACATTTGAATTCCAGCACTCCTCATGGAATAAGTGATTGCACCTCAAACGTTAAACACTCTCCCTGGGCTGAAATTCTTCGAGGCATACCGCGCAGGTTTCTTCCATCCCAGCGAAAACTTCCACGTCTGCTGCTCTGGGATATGCCCGCCGCTGTCTCTCCAAGACCGTCTCGGAGGGCATGAAGGCTGCTGGGGGATCCCCTGATGGATCCAGCACCTCCGGCACTCCGGCAGCCGCAGCTGGAGGGGCTGCTGGCACGGAGGCTGTAGGCGTCACAGCGGGCGAGTTTCCTCGCAAGGGTGAGCCTCTGTTCCTCACAACCTCAAGCGCGGCTGCACGCGAATGATCACGCACGTTCTGCACTGCCTGTCTGCGCCTAAAGCATGCCTGTTGGGTGTGGTATGTCTGCCTGATATAATCAGGCACGCCTCTACTGCCAGACGATATCGAATGGGCAGTAGGCTGGACAGCCACATCTGGCGTCGTCGGCGCAGGCATAAAGGCCATGTGCGGATACATGGACTGATCGCTACAGCGCACGTTGGTGAGGCTGTGGAATTGATCCGCCATCTCGCGAACAAACTTGTTCGGGACTCCGGACCCATCAGGGTACAGCGGCGGATTCATGTGTGCTGGCGGTGGTCTCTGGCCCTGGGCCATGCTCGGGTGAGCATTGAAGGCTGGGATGAAGGCTCGTTGCCGAGCAGGATCCCTTGGATTGGGACCCTCAGGCTCCCAGGACCAGGCCGGCCTCCACCTCTGGCCACTCGGGTGAGGCAGGTTATGGCTCTGCACCTGTTGCACAGCGGCCGCCACTCTTGCACGGTAGTCATCAGGCACACCAGCGACTGTGGTTTGTCCAGCAAACGGTCGATGATGGCTTAGAGTGCCGGGCAGGTTTCCCTGCTGACTCGTTGGAGTGCCTGGCGGCATCATGTTCAGAAGAGCCGTGCCATGCTCGGCCCTGGCCGCTGCGATCCTCTCCATGAGGGTGCCGTTCGTGACAGGGCGGCCAGGAGTACCGAACGGAGACTGTGCAGGTGGCGTAGCCATTGGGGTCATGCCCCTCGGTGTGTGCATACTCTGCGAGGGGCTACCATGCATCTGCTCAAATCGAGCAGGCTCACCAAAGATGCGGCCGAACGTATGCGGGTCTCCCTGCGGCTCAGGCATCTCATTTCTGAGTCCATTTATAGGCAGGTTTCCCTGCATGGCCTGACGATTTCGCGTCGCCATGGCGGACATTGCTCCCTGGCCAGCGGCCCAGGGGTCCTGTTGATATAGCCTGTCCGCCAGTTGCTCCACCTGTTCAGGGTTCAGAGCGGCCGCTATCTGGTCCAGGTCCGAGGTGCTGATGGCCTGCCAAGATACGGCGCTAGGCCCTTAGCTTGGGGCACGGCTTGGAGCCACGCTCCCGGCCTCACTCTCGGTGATCATGAAGATCTGGTGGACCTCAGGCTGGTTTCCCAGCGTGGCGGGACTGTAGTGGTCCCCAACCTCCCTGTGGAGGTAGACCATAGGAGGGTCAACGCCCTCTTGGTCGCGGGACCACTGGTATTTGACGCTGGCGCTGCCAACGTCAGCCCACCTGCCAGGGGCCGACAGCACGGCGGGGGGGACGCGCGCCCGGCGATCCCCCAGGTACTCTGGATTGCGCCAGTGCTTCCCCGTGGCAAAGTCCTCTACGTGGGAAATGTAGCACGGTTCGATGATACCGTTATTTCCCTCGGACAAAAGGACCCCGTTATCAGACCAACAGAAATTTATACCATCTTGCATGGCCTTATGCCAAATCTACGAAGATGATGATGTTGGAGTCTGGGTCCCACCCACTGTTCACGCTACGACGGCGGACCGTCGGCACGAAATGGATGTGTGACCGGCCTGTCCCCCGTTTCTTCGTGTTATGTTCGGGTCTACAGGA
This sequence comes from Prorocentrum cordatum, assembly GCA_963575745.1. NCBI lineage: Eukaryota > Dinophyceae > Prorocentrales > Prorocentraceae > Prorocentrum > Prorocentrum cordatum. Next base: position 63,294 of record CAUYUJ010020876.1, on the reverse strand, counting down.
CAGGCCGTGCCACGTAATGCCTTCGAAGGCATTCCACCGAGTGCCATGCATGGCGACCTCGGGGTGCGGGGCCGGTCTCCCGGCAGGTTGGTCGCACAGTACAATATAATTGTACAGCGACCATGGAGCTTTCAACGTCCACGAATGCCCCTGAGAGGCGCGGATGAAGATCTCGGGCTCGCCGGAGTCCCGCACTAACACCTTGAACTGAAGGCGTTGTTTTTCTTCACCGTCTGGTTCGCGGACATGTGCAACCTCCATCATGATGGCCGCCAACTGGTCAACCGTTCGACCATATCGGTTCCCATTGATGACTTTGGCCTCGTCATGTTTGGGATTGTACCCGTCGTGTCTCGTTTTTCCAGTGTTCCACGGATAATCATTTACGAGCTCTACGGGGTTAATCCAACCATCATGATCATCTAATGTAGCCAGGTCCCACACAGGATTGTGTGGTTTGTCCGGCGCATGTCTGCATATCCTACTGAGAGCTTTACTCAGCTGCTTGAGGATGCGATTGGATCTCGGGATAATGTTTGCGCGCCTGCATTTCTTCACGAACTCCTCATCCACCGAGCGTATCAGCGGGGGCTTCCGCAGAGCAATTCTATCCCTGATCACGTTCGGACTCCCACTGGTGAAGGGCGTGTCTCCTGGGTGGTGCAGCTGATCTAAGGGCGGGTTTCCCCGCGCAGGAGCCTCTGTCGCTGAAGAGGCTGCGGCTCCTGAAGAGGAGGAAGCTGCAGCAGCGGCGCCTGGCGGGTCTCCCCGCGGTGATCCACGACTGGCGCTACCCCTAATCGTCGGCACCCAGGTACCCCTAGACAGAGCACCGTCGTCGGACCTTTTGGAACGTGCCGCCACAGGCGAAGCTGGCGCAGGGGCGTACCCTGAGCGCCCGAAAGCCATCGCCTTCTTGGCAATGGAACTGCTGCGACTAGGCGGGCGTCTCCGTTCCTCCACAGGGTCCAGAGGTTGCTGCTTGGGCTCAGATCCTTGTGCTGGAGTTGCGCCAATCGGTGATCTCGGCGTTTTAGAGCGAGGCGCCTCCATCTGCACATCTGGCCCAGGATCCTCAGAGCGCGCTTTCGGTCTCATTTCCGAAGACGACTTCGGTGCTGGAGTTTCACTCTTAGCCTTCGATTGGAGTGGGAGCGGGGGCTTCTTAGCCCCCTTCATGTAAATCTTTTGGGAGTCCATCAGCATCTGGCGAGTTGCCTCGCGTGTGCGTTCCTCTGCTACACGCATACGTTCCTCATCCGCCGCATCTCGCCGGGCCTTCTGTTCATCCTTAACTGTCGGTTCTGGCTGTTGGGACTGGCTGGAGACGCCGGGCGAGTTTCCTCGCATTCCAGGAATATTAAAGAGCGCGTCTTTTTCTTCCTGGGTCATGGGCGCCAGTCTCCTTGGAGCCGGAGGAGGCTCATCCTCTTCGTCTTTCGGCCCCATGTGACCCATGATCCCGAGACGACGATTGACCTCTGTGATCTCGTCCCGTGTCATCGGGATCAGTGGCGGATGAACGCCCTCCTTATGAGGGGTACGGCCCCTGTTTGGGCTCAGACCTTCATTATTTCCTACGGGGCACCCCGGCCTGTGGTTCTGGAACGGCTCGGAACATGGTCCGCAAGCTGCGTGAGGCCTATGCAACTTGCGAGCCGCGATGATGATTCGCAGCTACGTCCGCACTCCTTCAATTTCAGGGCGGCGGATGTTTGTTGCAAGTTGATAGCCTCCGCGGATGGCTTTACCCTGGGCGTCCCTATAGGCAGGGTTGCCCTTGCCGAAGGCCGAGTGTTCCCCTTTACGGCGTCTTGGGTCATTATAAGGAAGTAGTTCGCCTCCTCGCCTGAGAGCGTGTTCCTTTGGGCCAGCTTGCCTCCACTCACGAGGAAGCCGAGCCTGTGGATGTGGCTCTCCTCTGACGCGCGGATGGGAACGAGACCTTCCAGCATTCTCATCAGAAGAGGCTGCCGAAGCAGCCTGAGTGGAAGCCGGCGGAGGCGCCTGCGGAGGCTCCTGTGCGATCCCAAGTGGATCGGCCAACAGAGGCGGGTTTCCCTGCTGGCTGGAGCTCGGCGCAAATGGCGCTAGTGCCGATGGTGATGGTGCTTCAGGCTCGTCGGGATCAAAGTCCACCTCTTCCTCACCGTTGACTTCCATCATGAGGATTGTGGCATCATCCTCGCATAGCCCGCAACCATCGCCCTCTTCTTCTTCTGATGTAGAACTGCCAATGATGATGGCCATTGGTGCCGCCGGGACGGGCAGGTTTCCCTGCATAGCCGGCGTCTGAGCGTCGCTCGGCTGTCCCGGGGTAGGCGGCACGGTTGTCGGCTCAGGCTCGTTGCCGAGCACGGGCTGCCCAGCAATGTTGCGCATGGCAGTGTGATTTGGCCGTAGTCCCGCCGCCTGGAGACCCCATCCTGGCGGAGGAAGAGCCTGGCCGCGCATGGCGAAGGCCCTTCCATGGACATCGCGCCATCTCCCTCGGGAGTACCACACATGCCTCTGCACGTCCTCAGGGTGCACGCTGTCGATGAGGGTCAAGGCTGCCAACACTAACTCCGAGTCGTCGCAAGCGTCCGTGTCATGCAGCATCATGTTGCCAGCCTCAATGCTTTCTTGACTCTCAGGATATGCTATGGTCAGTATCTCGTGCATCCTCATGAGGGTTTGCAGCGGCGTGCGTGGCCCGTGCTCTCCTGGCGCAAGCGAACCAGGGGGAATATATGGGTTCCCTGGTGCGCCCGCAACAAATGCTTGAGACTCCATTTCTATAAGTTCAGCGTAGTTTCGGGGATAGGTAGGCCCGTTTCCAGGCGGGAGGTCGGGTGGAGGTTGGAGGTTGCGGTCAACCTCTGAAGGCGAGGCCTCTACAGTGACGTCCTCGTCGCTGCTCTCGTAGGCCATGATGTTGCCTGGGTTCCCGAACATCCAGTCGAAGAAAGATAAAGGCTGGTTTCCCAGCGTACCGTGTTCCACGGGAGTGAGCTCGTTGTTGCCAGCAACGAACCTGCGGACGTACTCGAGGTAGTACGCGTACAATCCATGACCATACGCCTCGAGCTCGTCGACGTTGTCCATGCAACTGGCCCAAGTGTACAATGTCTGTTCCATGGCCTCAAAATCCTGGATGCTCAGATATTCGATGAATGGTTCACTTGAGCCAAAATGGACTTCGGTCGATCTGCCCTTTCCATTTCCCTTCGCTGGACAATCTCTCACAAGATGGTCGGTACTATCGCACTCATGGCACTTTAGAACCTGGCCGTCTCTACCTCGCGGGTTCCCCCGCCTACCTTTGCCTTTTCCTGAGGTCTCTCTGCGGCCTTTGCCACGGCCCTTTCCCCCGAAGAATATCTCATCATACTGTTCATCTGAGAGCCTCTGGAGGAATGCCGTGATGCCTCGTCCGTTCAACCTCCGACGACCACGTTTGCCTTTACCTTTTCCCTTGAAGCTCCTCCGCATCCTCCTCCTAACACGACGCACTGGTTTTCGTGTGAACCTCCCCCACCTCCGTTTAGCCCGTTGTAATAACCAAAACAAGTGTTCAGCACGCTGATTGCCATTTTCCATATTCGTGATATCTGACCAATCTAAAACTTCAACACCGTCTGCTGATATAGTATCTGTGTCGGTGAGAGAGAGAGAGAGAGAGAGAGAGAGAGAGAGAGAGAGAGAGAGAGAGAGAGAGAGAGAGAGAGAGAGAGAGAGAGAGAGAGAGAGAGAGAGAGAGAGAGAGAGAGAGAGAGAGAGAGAGAGAGAGAGACACCCACCTGCGGGCGGAGCCCGTCCCGGCGCGGGTTGGGGCGACTGGCGCCGCAGCGCCTCAGTTCATCGTGTACTCCTCGTGTGCGAACAGAAATCTTTCTCCAAATCCTTCCACATGTTCTTGTCTGCAGCAATGTAAAACCAGTTCGTACCATCGACATCATGACCGGCATCCTGTAGAAATTGTAAAATCTCTTTGTTCCAACGTTTTTTGGGCGCGCGTGGCCGGCGCCCCTTCGCCCTCGGGCAATCCGCCGCGTTCCAGACAGTTGCCTTCACTGCCCACCTGTCCGTAGGCATTTCGGCCAGCCTCGCCGCATAGCGCCAAACTTTGCGCCGCCTGGCGACTCCCCAGTTGTCAATATTAAGTTCAACCATATGGCTCTCCACTTTTGCAGTTGCCCTTTTGATCCAATCTATCCACGGCTCGATGTCATCTTGGGTTGATGATGACGAACGTGAAGAAGAGGAAGCTGAAGACGATGATGATGCTGATGTAGAAACCGATCCGGAGCTGCCATGTTGTTCAGCATCGACTTCGTGCACGTGCTGCGTACGGCGTCTCCCAACACCAAATATCATGCGAAGCATGCGGCGTTGCGTCGTCTGGAGTTTTTGCTCCATTGCAACAGAAATCGTCCAGCTCGAAGAACCATATAATACAGTAGGCGTGACCACGCTCTCGAAGAGACGGATACGACATTTTAGTGAATACTTGTTGTAGTAAGTTCTTCTTTGCTTGCCATGAAAGCCTTCCACCCTTGTCGTAATCGGTGTTCAATTTCCGCTTCCACTTGTCCTTCAAAGACCACGTGTTTGCCTAAATACTTCACCGGGTCAAGAAGCGGCACTATCTCGATCTGCATGTCGTCAACTGTGGCGTGCGTTCTTTTTCCCCTTCCGGTGCCTTTTGTCGCATTTGTGATGATTTTTGTCTTATCTGGATGAAGAAGAAGCCCGACTGCAGCAGCTGATTTCCGCACGTCCGACAGCATTCGCGTGACTTGTTGCCAGCTGTGACTCACGAGGAAGACGTCATCTGCGAACCGCAAATTTGTCAATCGAGACGCCTCGCTGTACCCGAGCTCCACGCCATACTTTCGATCAGCCCACTTCTGTTTCACATCCCGGAACATATCCTCCAATAGCGCGTTAAAGATGAGCGAGCTCAGGGGGTCGCCCTGCTTGGTGCCTCTGGATATGTCGAAAGACCGGCTAAGAACATCAGTTTTAATACGACCCGTCTGCCCAGTGCAAAGTTTCGTAAGCAAGTGAATATACGCAACAGGTACGCTCTGCTTCGCAAGCGCGTTCCATAATGCCTGATGCTCCACCGTGTCGAAAGCCTTCTGAAAGTCTATCGCCGCGCACCACAAGGGAATCTGGAATTCGTCCACCTTCTCTTGAATTTGGAACAGCGTGTATAAATGGTCTTCTGTACTGAATCCGCTCCGGAACCCTGCTTGCTCAGGACTTTGACCCTTCTCCAAGATTGGCGACAAACGATTGTAAAGTAATCTGGAAAACACTTTGTACAGCACGGGCACGATGGTGATCGGCCTGTAGTTTTTTGCAAGACGTTCATCACCTGATTTCAATATTACCGTGATCACTGCCTGTCTCCAGTTCTCCGGTGGCTCTGTGTCTGGCCGCAATACGTCATTGAATAATTTCGTTAGCATGTCCACCAATATGTCGCCGCCTTCTATGAACATCTCGCCAAGAACACCACTGCGATCAGGGCGCCGTTTGCGTTTCAATTGTTTTATGGCTACTTTGACGTCGTCCGGCGAGAACTCAGGTACGCAATCTTGTTGCGTGGCACCAACAAGAACGCCAGCCGGTAATGCCGCAGCTTTGGACGAATATAGTTCCTCGTAAAATGACGCAAAAACATTGGCCATGCCCAGTCGTGTAGTGACGGTCTTTTCGCCCTCGAGCATACATGGGGCCATCTTCTTTTCATTGCTTGATTTGACTTTCGGTATTTTGCCCAAGCCCGAAAACTGAGTCAATATGCAATTGATGCGTTCGCTGGCCACGGCCTTCCTCATTGAGCGTATTTCTTTCGAAATGTGTCTGCTAAGTGCCGCTCGCCTTGCAGAGGCGTCGCTTGGTAATGCTTTCCGCTCCCGGATGAGTTCTTCTAAGCGTTGTTCCTGCCTTTGGGTAGCCGTACTCCTCGGAATAGTGGTTCTCGTTGTGTTCTGCGCTGCGGATGCCACCAGGACTGATTCAAGCTTTGCCACGCGGTCGCCTACGTCAGAGGGCCACTCCTCCCAAGTAGGTGGATGCACCGTCGGTTAGGGGGTTTGATTCACCCCATAGAGAACGGTGTGGTTGAGGTTCTCTAGAAGGAGGGCTGGTAGCCCAGCTCGGTTGTGATCGATCTCCTGCTCCAGGATCATCAGCCCATATGCTTGAGGGCCCGTTTCCAGGCTGGGCTTCAGTGGTTAAGGTAGTGTAGAAATTCCCACTACCAGATCCCCTTCCCCTTCCAAACACAGATCCTATGTTACCAGGAGACCGTTCTGATAGGTGGCCTATCGAACGCATCCTCTCCAGCAGCTCATCATATTGTTGTTGTGTTCGGGGCATTTGATGGTTGAGTGGCTGTAAGAGTTGCATAGCTCGCTGGTTGCCGACGCGTAAGGCGCGGAACAGGATCGCGGTTAGTAGTTGGAAGTTGGGAAGGTCAAATCCCACCGACTGTGCCTCAAGTCGGGCAATTTCGAATCAGGTAAGGGTGGCGTCGATTCGTTCTCCGTGAGGCACATGAAAGTCGATGAACTGCGTGCCGGAAGTGAGCTGGCGCTCATCTTCCAGGCGCTCGAACTTCATGCTTAGGAGGAACATGATGTAGGTCACTGGGGCGGTGCGGACCCCATCAATGTCAGCACCATAGTTTATAATGTCAGGCGGTACCCTCATGGCGAGTGTCCTCACTAGGCCACCCGGGCCGCGTTGTATGGCGGCCGCTTGGGCCTGTGGCGTCATACGTCCGCTTGTGACGTTGAGCCACGCGTTGACCTCATAAACGTACTCGCGGAAAGGTACGTTGCCTTGAGGGCCCCAGTATGGGCCATGTGTTTGCCCATCGGTGCTGTTGTCTCCACGACGCATGTGTCCGATTGCTGCCCCCAGCGCGAACCATATGATAGCGAAGATAACCAGCCCAAGGCTGTGTAGATAGGGGTGGTTATTAGGCGCGTTGCCGCGCTGGGGTAGCGCCTTGTCGAGTCTTCGAGGCGCTCGATCTGGCGGATCTCTCCGCCCATGCTTCAAATGCTGCGTTTTTGGCTCGTTGCCGAGCGGTTGGTAGTAGCGCAATGATGAAGCATATATGGTACCAATGCTGTTGTCTAGACGTCGTACCTCTCGTGTTGCTTCTTGCTCTTGGATAGATCCTCGTAAACGTACTGGGAGTGGTAGCCCAGGGTGGTAGATGGTCACGAGGATCGTGCCGAAGAGTATGAGGATGAGAAGAGCAAGAGCTGACCACACGAGAGTGCGGCCAGCTCCGCTACCAAGTCGAAAGTGAGGCCTGGTAACCCAAATAGCATCCGATTCCATGGGAAGCGGATGGCAAATATCGTCCGGTATCGTACTGAGGCTGTTCAGTAAGAGGAATGGACGGATAAGATAGGATAGTATCGATGTAGTGATCTTTCCAGCACATAGCGAACACTCGCGGTGTCCGGGCAAATAGGGCGCGCGTGCCTTGAGCCAAAAGCAACGGCGCGCGAGCTATACTCCCGATTCTATATAACATCTCCCAAAGAGCTACCCTTGAAGTCGTAGGACTATTCGGAGAAGTCCCCCTTCTAGACTTGGCTACGTTTGCAGAGGCCGTGCCTTATGTGGTGGAATAGCCAACGGCAGCAGTTCTCAATCTGGGTGTGTTGGAAACCTGTACTGGGTGAAAGCACTGGCCTTTTTGTTGTGTAGTTGCTGGTGCCATTTTCCAGGCAGAACCTGCCGAAGGCCTGCGCCGATCGGAGGCGCAAGCATTGGTGGCGTGGCCGCTGGTGGGGGTTCCCAAGCAGGACGGTCCAGGAGCCCGTGCCCGACGATGGGATGGGCCCTATCGCGGTGGAGCCGCCAGGCGAAGCGCGCAAGACAGCCGGCGCAGATCCCGGACCTGGCCTGACCCACGCAGGCCATGAACGACTGGCGCGCCGATGCGGGCACAGCTGGTGGCCCCCGCTGTCGGCGCCACGGGCCTGCAATTGATCGCACTCAAAGCTGGTACGAAACGCGCAAGGTAGACGGCAACCCGGTGGCAGTCGGAAGCCTGCCTGTGCGATTGGCGAAGGTGTGCGCAGTGCCTTCGTCGACGACGTTAGGATAGCACGGCAATAGAGAACGGTCGTCATGCATGAGCTTGTAACCTTGCGCCCCACGCCACAACAGCAACTGAACTCGCGTCACCAATGCCAGCGCTCATTTCTGAGCGACCGTGGGAGTCCCAAAACTGTCCTGGTTACAATTTGATCCAAGTTCGCTGTTTATCCACAGCGTGTCGTTGCTGTTGTCTGTTAATTGCTGAACAATTATTTTTGTTAGACACCTTATAAGCGCCCTGGCGCTTTCGCCGAGGCGCCGGCTGCATTTTCATCGAAAATGAAACTCACGCTCGAGCGGTTTGGGGGACCGCCAAAACCGGCCCCCCAACAACAACAACAACAACAACAACAACAACAACAACAACAACAACAACGCTCCCTTTCGCAGCTTCCTCCTTTTTTACTCAAGGCCGGTGCTCTTGCTCGCCGCCGAAAGCAGCCGTCTCAACAAAACCGGCGCTCCCGCTCGAGACTTCCTCCCGTTTTACCTTGGAAAGGCGCGCTATTATTTCTCTCATCGGCGCCGCCCCCCAGCAACAACAACGCTCAAGCTCGAGACTTCCTCCCTTTTTATTCAAGGCGGTGCTTTTGCTCGCCGCCGACAGCCGCCGTCCCGACAAAACCAGCGCTCCCGCCCGAGGCCTCCTCCTGTTTTACACTGGGTGCTCTCTTTTGAATTTGCGCCGCTCCCAGCAAGAAAACGCTCCCGCTCGAGGCTTCCTCCCTTCTTCCTGAAGACGGTGCTCCTCGCCGCCGACAGCCCCCGTCCCGACAAAACCACGGCTCCCTTTCTTACTCAAGGCGGTGTTCCTCCTCGCCGCCGACAGCCGCCGTCCCAACAGAACCCGCGTTCCCGCTCGAGACTTCGTTTTGATTTGCGCTGCACCAGCGCCCTACTGTCTTCAGCATTGGCGCCGCTCCCAGCAACAACAACGGCCCTGCTCGAGACTTTTCATTTCAGGGCCAGGTCCTTGCCTCGCCGCCGAAAGCCCCCATCCCCACCAGGGCAATCCTGTCGTTCGATACTTCCTTGTGCTTTACCGTTGGCTGGGGTTCCACTGACGGTCGCGCATCGGCGCAGCAAGGCGCGGGCATGCGTTTTCGATGCGGGATATGTTGAAATGCCTCGGAACAATTTTTTGCGAGACCCCATTGGGCGGGAGATCTGGGAATTGGAATAACGGACTCCGCTATAGAACAATTCATATTTCTGAAGACTATATATTGTCGATCCCCTAACCAGTGCATGCTGTTTTTCTCCACCAAATTGTGCCCCTCGACGCTCGCACCCGGTTTTTTGACAGGGAGCGTCTTGATGCCCAAACTAGGCCCCTGGCCCCCAGGTTACGACAACAACGGCTCCCGCCTGGGACTTCCTCACAATTTAGCCAGGACCCCCGCTCCCGCCCGAGAATTCCTCACATTTTATTCAGGAATCGCGCTCTCGCTTGGGACTTCCACACAATTTATTCAAATCTACCGGCGCTCTGGATTCGCGCTCTCGCTGGCTTGGAATTTACTGCCGAATAGCGCCCTTGCGTTGGAACTTCCTGCAATTTACTCAAGCGCCGCGCTCCCGACACCCAGGCACCCAGAAGTCGCGCTCACGCTTAGGACTCCAGATAACCTAGGAATCGGGATCTCGCTGCCCTTCGTGGCCCCGTTGCAGCCCTTCGTGGCCCCTCTCGCTTAGTTTCGTGGCCCCGTTGCAGCCCTTCGTGGCCCCCTCGCTTGGTTTCGTGGCTCCGTTGCAACCCTTCGTGGCCTCCTCCTCGCTGCCCTTCGTGGCCCTGTTGCAGCCCTTCGTGGCCCCCTCGCTTTGTTTCGTGGCCCCGTTGCAGCACTTCGTGGCCCCCTCGCTTTGTTTCGTGGCCCCGTTGCAGCACTTCGTGGCCCCGTTGCAGCCCTTCGTGGCCCCCTCGATCCCCTTCGTGGCCCCGTTGCAGCCCTGCGTGGCCCCCTCGTTGCCCGTCGTGGCCCCCCTTATATGCATGCCCTTCGTGGCCCCCGTTTGTTCGCGCCCGTGGTGGCCCCGTATGTGTATGCCCTTCGTGGCCCCCGCTCGTTCGCGCCCGTGGTGGCCCCATATGCATGCCCTTCGTGGCCCCGCTGTCGCCCTTCGTGGCCCCCTCGCTGCCCTTCGTGGCCCCGTTGCCCTCAGTGGCCCCGTCCTTGCCCTCCGCGGCCCAGCATACGTATGCCCTTCGGGGCCCCCGCTCGTTCGCGCCCGTTGTGGCCCCATGCGCATGCCCTTCGTGGCCCAATTGTTACCTTCAGTGGCCCCATCGTTGCCTTCTTTGGCGCCGCATTACCTGCCCTTCGTGGCCCCCGCTCGTTCGCACTCTTCGTGGCCCCATACGCATTCCCTTCGTGTCCCCGCTGTCGCCCTTCGCGGCCTACTTCGTGTCCTTCGTGGCCCTACTGTCGTCCTCTCTCGCTCTCGATTTCGCTCGTCGTCGTCGTCGTCGCCGTCGTCGTCGTCGTCGCCGTCGTCGTCGCCGTCGTCGTCGACGTCGTCGTCGTGGTCGGTCCCCTGTCCGTCCTCTTGGGGTCGGGTCGACGGTCCGCGGCCGCCCCACCGATCAGCGCTGCCGCTGGCCAGGCCGACGGTCCGCGGCCGCCCCGCCGTTTGCCGGGGCCCAGCCTGCAGGGAAGAAAGGTACACCCGCAAAAAGGGTTCGATCGAAGATAAAGAAGGCGGGTATCGAGGGTTTGGGAAATACGCGTTATCGGACATTCGAGCAGAGAAGGGCGAACAGTCTTAAAATGAGTGTTGTTGTTGTCGTTGTTGTTCTCTCATTTCTGAAGAAAAATTATTGCTGACCCCCCCACTGGTGCATATTGTTTCTTCTCGGTCAAAGTGGGCCCCTCGACGTTCGCACCTTGTTTTTGACATGGAAAATCTTGATGCTCAACTGTGCCCTGGCCCCCGGGTTACAACAACAACGGCTCCCGCCTGAAACTTCCTCACAATTTAACCAGGACCCCCGCTCCCGCCCGAGAATTCCTCACATTTTATTCAGGAATCGCGCTCTCGCTTGGGACTTCCACACAATTTCTTCAAGAATCCCTCTGCCCGCGCTCTGGAATCGCGCTCTCGCTGGAAACCTGGCGACTAGCGCCCTTGCGTCGGAATCTCCTGCAATTTACTCAAGCGCCGCGAACCCGACACCCAGGCACCCGGGAGTCGCGCTCACGCTTATGACTCCCTCGCAGATGACCTAGGAATCGGGATCTCGCTGCCCTTCGTGGCCCTGTTGCAGCCCTTCGAGGCCCCGTCGCTTTGTTTCGTGGCCCCGTTGCAGCACTTCGTGGCCCCCTCGCTTTGTTTCGTGGTCCCGTTGCAGCTGTTCGTGGCCCCGTTGCAGCCCTTCGTGGCCCCCTCGCTCCCCTTCGCGGCCCCCTCGCTTTGTTTCGTGGCCCCGTTGCAGCACTTCGTGGCCCCCTCGCGTTGTTTCGTGGCCACGTTGCAGCTGTTCGTGGCCCCGTTGCAGCCCTTCGTGGCCCTCTCGCTCCCCTTCGTGGCCCCGTTGTAGCCCTTCGTGGCCCCGTAGCAGCCCTTCGCGGCCCCCCTTATATGCATGCCCTTCGTGGCCCCCGCTCGTTCGCGCCCGTGGTGGCCCCATATGCATGCCATTCGTGGCCCCGCTGTCGCCCTTCGTGGCCCCCGCATGGCCCCGTTGCTGCCCTCAGTGGCCCCGTCCTTGCCCTCCGCGGCCCAGCATGCGCATGCCCTTCGTGGCCCCCGCTCGTTCGCGCCCATTGTGGCCCCATCTGCATGCCCTTCGTGGCCCCGCTGTCGCCGTTTGTGGCCCCCTCACTGTCCTACGTGGCCCAGTTGCTACCCTCAGTGGCCCCATCGTTGCCTTCTGTGGCCCCGCATTGTCAGCCCTTCGTGGCCCCCGCTCGTTCGCACTCTTCGTGGCCCCATACGCATTCCCTTCGTGTCCCCGCTCTCGCCCTTTGTGGCCTACTTCGTGTCCTTCGTGGCCCTGCTGTCGTTCTCTCTCGCTCTCGCTTTCGCTCGGCGTCGTCGCTGTCGTCGTCGTCGCCACGGTCGTCGACGTCGTCGTCGTCGTCGTCGTCGTCGTCGGTTTCGTCGTCGTCGTGGTCGGTCCCCTGTCCGTCCCTCTTGGGGTCGGATCGACGGTCCGCGGCCGCCCCGCCGATCAGCGCTGCCGCTGGCCAGGCCGACGGTCCGCGGCCGCCCCGCCGCTTGCCGGGGCCCAGCCTGCAGGGAAGAAAGGTGCACCCCCCAACAAGGGTTCGATCGAAGACGAAAAGGGCGGGTATCGAGGGTTTGGGAAATACGCGTTATTGGACACTCGAGCAAAGAAGGGAGAACAGTCTTAAAATGTTTGTTGTTGTTGTTGGTGTTGGTGTTGGTGTTGTTGTTATTGTTGTCATTGTTGTTCGTCGAATCCCCCCTGCAACTAAAGGGGGGCCTGTGCGCATCGTCGTCATCGCCGTTGCCGTCCCCGACGCCGTCGCCGTCGCAGTCGCCGTCGCCGTCGCCGTTGCCGTCGCCGTCGCCGTCGCCGTCGTCGTCATCGTCGTCGTCGTCGCTGCCCGACGGCGCCGTCTCCAGCGCAGGCGCCAAAAAAGGGGGCCCCTCCCCCGGTTCGAACCCCCCCTTGCAACTAAGGGGAGGGCCCCTGTGCGCGTCGTCGTCGTCGCCGTCACCGTCACTGTCACCGCCGTCGCCGTCGCCGTCGCCGTCGCCGTCGACGTCAATGTCGTCGCAATCGCCGTCGCCGTCGCTGTCACCACGTCATCGTCGTCGTCGTCGTCGTCGTCGTCGCCGTCGCCGTCGTCGTCGTCGTCGTCGCCCCCGTCGTCGTCATCGTCGTCGCCGCTGCCCGACGGCGACGGCGCCGGCGCCAGCGCTCGCCGTCGTCGGTTGCTAGGGGAGGGGCTTTCCAGGGGAGGGCTCCCCCAGGGGCTTCGCACCCCCTATTTTGACGAGGTTCCGATGCTCTCTGGAAAACCCTCTGGGCCCCCCCCAAAAATTAGCCTGACGAAAGACCCAACCATACGTAGTTGTGAATACCGCAATTGTGGATATATTCTTCGGTGGCGCCCCCGGGCCACGAAACGAGTGAGGGGTGTGCCGAAATGGGGGGGTGGAACCGCATGCGAGCGCAGCCACTGGGGCGCTCGGTGGAGCTCCC